>JAOTNS010002518.1:0-37551 GCA_028476615.1 Culter alburnus
AAGCCATACTGTACTTCAAGTAGAAACGAGTGACAGTGGCCATTGGGGTGTGGTATCATGTGAAGCACACCGGGTAACAGGTGAGAAGAAGCGGGAAAAGAAGATGGGGAGAGAAGAGAACTATGAGTTTGCGAAAATTGGGTGAAGTGGAAGGAAAAAAAATGGTGAGCATTGAGAAAAAATGGATACACCAGAGGCCGAGATTATATACATCGTTAAATGGGAGAGAGCGAGTTGCGGATGGAGGGGGATTCAAGGAGCAAAAGGGCTGGGTCCGAAAGTTAACGTAATAGGGGCGAGTGGTGACTGCGACAGGGTAGATTTGGGGTAAAGTGACCAGGGTGGTGGGTTAGACGTGTGGTGAAAGAGACCTGCGAAAGATTCACCAACTCCCCTGGACTGAGCGTTTGAGAAGCATTTTGTCCCCGTAAACTGACGGGAACACGGGACGTGAAAGATTCTCCTGCTGTGTAATTGTGAAAAAATATAGTCGCAGGCATATAGCTATGTTTTGGTTGTGCGACGTACACACTGGGCTTTGTTTCCACAATGACTTTTTTTATTGACTCAAGTTGACACTTACTTTTTCTGAGAGACAATACTTTAAAGCTCTTTAAGTTGTCACCCAACATATCTGCTTCCCATTGACTACCACAGTATTCTTTATTTCCTACTAGTTAGTCATGAGGTGTGTGATTCTCAGTGGTTTACAAAGCATTCTCCAAATACTTCCTTATGCCTTTGTAGTGCAGCACTAACAAAGAAATGTATACAGGTTTGGAACAACTTGAGGTGAGTAAACGTGACAGAATTTTCATTTTTAGATTATATCCCTTTTAATTACAAAAAGGGGCACTTTATTATTATTTAATGGACCAGGGCTAATTTAATCTAACAAATTTACAGCTGTATTTTTATAACTAAGGGTTACCAAAAATATTATGTACTGTAACAAAATGCTCATGTTAATCCGTGTTAGTTAAAATGGGACCTTATTGTAGTACTAATGAAACATCGATAGCAGGTTTGGAGAGCGATATAAATAAAACTATTTTGATTTCACCCTTTCACAATATACTCTTGAAAATATATAGTAAATCACTCAGATTCTATCCATCCATGCATCATCCATCAGTCCCACCCTAAGAAGCATTCTGCTGTCTGTTGTGCTCAGCAGCATATATTTGCAATCAACTGTGTGACCCATAGCACACCAAAATTGCAACAAAAATGTCCTTAATTGCCCTTGAAATATATATTTAATATAAATTATAATATTAATAAAGCTATATACACGCTTCCTGTTTCATGGCGAAACATCAGATTTTGTCAGGCCCTCACAGACACACACCCTTCAACGAAAACTCAAGATCTTCGCAATTTAACACACAATGCCTTAAGATTAGACTGACCAAATTTGATGTTGATCTAGTTAAATCTCTACGAGGAGTTAATCACAGTATAAAACATGCCATTTCTGTTACCACCTGGGTGACGCTATACTGTAACAGAATTTGCCAAGTAGATTTCAGGCCAGGACTGCTATGATGTTTCTTTTCACATGTGAAGTTTGGGGCAGATCGGACATTGTATGCCCAAGTTACAACAACTTCCTGTTTCATGGCGAAACTTCAAACTTTGTCAGGCCACCACGGACAACGCCCTTCCTCGCAAAGGCCTAACTGTCCAATTGAGATGTGTGGGTTAATCTCTAGGAGGAGTTCGTTAAAATACAACGTCTGGAAATGGCAAAAACTGCAAAAATTTTGCAGAGAAAATTCTAAATATTGGGGGCCGTATTCAATAAACATCTTAAGGCTAAAAGTAGCTCCTAAATTGCCGATTTAGGAGAAACTCTTAAAATAATGGGTGTGTCAGTCCTAATTTTAGGAATCATACATTTTGCTCTAAGAGTATTTCACAAAGCATTTAGCACTAAAACTAGCTCCTAAATCTGTGAAACGTTAGGAGTAGTTAAGAGGACTCCTAAGTCACTAAGACCAAATCACAAACAGTCCTAATCCACCAAAAGACACTACACCATTGAGGCAATAGTGATAGAGCCTTGGGTGCTGAACCTTTTCTTCATAAATGCAATACATTTTGATTTATAGATTTGAATCTACGATGAGATGCCAAAATAAAAAATCTTTAAGAAATAAATAATATTGCCGATTACCTGTGGCAGTGGTTTTATGAGTTCACATTTACAAATGATTAAATAGAGTAAAAAATATATAATAAGCATATTTGGTGTGCTGTCCAAGGGGATTGAGGGCTCCGTGCTTGGAATTTAGCCCAAACCCAAAGTTCTCCCTATATCCCCAGCCGAGAGTGAGGGACGGGGTGGCGAGGGATGTCGGCTCTCGATTCTGTACTTTCATGCTGTTCAATGTGTTTCTCCCCAACTTTGTTTAAAACACATTTGTTGCTTGCATTTACATTCTCTGAGATGCAGACATCCAAGAGGTGGTCCACAATTAACTGTATATACTAATTTAATTATGACACTTAGCCTACATTTTAAAACCTTTATTTGAAAGGGCAACATTTGTATTTTGAAACCTTTATTTTATATGGAAACATGACACTCATTCTATAATATTTCTATGATTAAATTGCTGACTCCTCCCCGTCCTCCCAGTCATCACTGTGTGTATCTCCATAACGAGTAACCCTTCCTTAGTCTAAGTTGGTCTCAGTAGCTAAAAGTTGTTTCAGCAGCTTTGTTGAATAGGTACTTAAGAGAAAACTTAGCTAGGACTTTACTGCTAGTGGAGAACTCTAGTGGTAAGATGAAAATGTTTTGTGTGAATACGCCCTCTGATTTCCTTTGTTTTACAGATTTTGCACCCAGGGACTGTTTTGTAGGTATTGGGCTGTTACACGTCTACCAAATTTCATACCTATAAGTGAAACATAGCGTGAAGGGAACTTAATTAAAATTTTGTAGGTGGCGCTATCAAGCCATTTTGCCACACCTAATTCTGAAACCCATATATCACATAAATTTTCACCACTTCTGACACATGTGCAAAGTTTCATGAGATTTCAGCATGTTTAGGCCCTCAAAATGCGATTCAATGCGATGCAAAAATCCTCACACCATCATGCTCGGCCCTAATTATAGACGTTTGGACCAACCTGAAATGTGAAAACAAATTTTAAAAAAAAGAAGACTCTTAAGTAGATTTGATAACACTGAAAAAAGCAGTGGGTTTCACCACCATGCTGTGAGAATACAGTAAAAAGACTAACAAGAGCTGACAGCACAGATGTGTTTCCCCTTGAGACACATCAACAGTTGTTTCTTCTTACAAATACCTCAAACTTCCTCGAGTAAAACTGGAGATGACACTCTGTCTTGCTATGACAGCTTAACCCTCACTTTAAGTCTAAAAAGGATTAAAACAATGTAACTTATTATATTTTTTAATTAAAAGTTTGACACATTCACTTACTGTATAAGGAAAGAAATTTGTAAGTTTAGTAAAATGGCATTACATTATTTCTGTTAAATGATCTTTCTATTACATGTGGTAAAAAACTGCTCATCAGCTGAAAAGTTCTGAAAGTGATTCCAACCATATAGTTTATCTGTGCTGTTGTCTTTATAGTTGTGGTGTGGACTCTGCTATTCTTTTATACTTAGAACAATTTTTAGAACCTTCTCTTTATTGTTATCACTTTATTTTTTGTCCTTGGTGTGAATTGCCTTAATTCATATTTACATTTTCCAAAGTTTAAAGGTCTTTGAAATTTTTATATAATGTTTTGTTTATCTTTTGATTAAGCAAATGCAATTAATTACAAAATAATTCAATGCAGCAGTTATAGCACCATTACGCTCCAGGATTTGCAAGGACAGATGGCAGAGCAGAGACCATTCACACTGACCAATGGGGCCTTAATGCTGAAAGATTTGGTACTGTCTGATGACATAAATATAATGTTATGACAGCTGTTAGTATATAGCAGATACTTTCTGTGATTATACTACATTATCACATTGTCAACAAGCAAGCTTGCATGCTACTTTTTTTTTTTTTTTTCAAGTCATCACCACCTTTATAATACACCCTTAATGCAAAGCTGTTACACTGCACCTCACCATCGTAGATACTGAGTTGAACAAATGCACAGTAACACTGAAAATTGTATTGGCCAATGCTTTTCTGAAAGGGCTGATTATTTTGCTTCTTTTGGAACAAGTTTTGTTGGTAGAGAAATAAAATATATAACTAGCTCAAACAATTTTGTCAGAAAAGTTACTCAATATTAACTTTGTTAAAGTTGTTGTATAAAAGCATATATATATATATTTAACCAGTACAATAATAGCACAATTTCTTGCGTGATACTGTTTCCATTTATATTTTCATGTGCAACAACATAGAAGTGATCCTAAAATGTCTTAAAACACCATTAAAGAGAGAGAACACACACAGCAAGATGTCTCAGCCCCTGTGAATGAGTGAAGCTGTAGAAACACTGTTTTCTGGGACAGGATGAGCACTAATCCTATGCAGACCATGCCTTGAGAAACAAGCACTCACTACAAAAAAAAAAAAAAACAGAAAGAAGGATTGAGACAGATGAGAGAAAGAATCTAAAGAATGAGAAGTGAGCAATACCTTTGAGGAAAGTTGGATATGGTTCTGTATCCAATAATGCCCTTAAAACCTGTTTGAAAAATCAGTTTTATAGGGATGTAAACTTTATCATGCTCTTATCCAGAATGTTTAAGGTTTAAAAAATAGTTTCTGCAGATAAGTAGGCCTACCTTACAGATACAGATAGATTCATGTATGTCAGAAGGATCATGCCCATTCATAAGATGGTGCATGCCAGCATATAATAATGCATGGGAAATAGTTTTTACTCAGTAATTTAATATAATTTTGACCAATCTACTAATGTTGTACAATTTTAATCAAACAAACTTTATACTGTATTGTTAGAATCTGTATACTGATACTGTAAGAAGGTTTTAAAGTGCTTGGGCCAAACATTTGATTTTACATTCGATTGTTTTAACCATCAACTTTTCATGCTACATTAATTTATGAAATATAACTATACAGTAATAAGTCTCACAAAAAAAAAAAAAGGGAAAAAGGTGGAATGGAACACAATTAACTCTTAAGTATAGGCTAAAATTCCTTTTCTGGAATCTGGCCATTAATAGTGATTAGATTTAAATAGCATGTCTAAAACGAAACTCGAGTCACCCATTTGTTCTTCTATGTAAAGATTTGAATGCTCCTAAATTCATTTTTTAAGAATTGCAAACCCCTTTCATTTCCAAATACAGTATAATACTATTTACAATGACAAAACATGATTGAGCTCTTCCAACTTGACTAGAAATCTACATACCTTGAGTGACAGCCGTGATTATCGTTGCCATAATATCTGCAGAATCCGCCATAGGTGAGAATAGACGCTCATTTTGGCCACAGGGGTTATCTATGATATGTCCCATTAACGTTTCTGACATTTATGAACCCTACACAGGAGAGACAGAGGAGCGCGTTTGGTCCGTCGGCATCATGATGCTGTTTTACCTGTGGAATCTTCACCTGTGCACGCGCTCCACAGACTATGAAGAGCTTCACACTTCTGAAAGATTCATTCCAGTTGGAAGGGCGGCACGTGTGTCAAAACCTAACTGGGTATCTTTAGCGAGATGTATTAGTTTAGAACACATTTTGTTGATCTTCTCTAAATTAATGCACAGCTTTCCGTTATAATCCAATGAAAGAAAGGTAACATTTCAGTTTTCTCTTGTTTGAAAACTGTCGCTGACTTCATACGTCCTGTTGTGGTCTCGTCCGTGTAGAAACTAGTGTCCTGACAGCGCGAAACACTCCGATAATCTGTCCACCAGTCACCCATTGCGAGCTCTAGATCCTCAGCAGTTCAGAGCACGAGCGACAGGATTTACCGCTAACAGTGAATTAAACACGAGACAGGCAGTGACAGTCATGCGATTAACTGCTCAACACAGTGAGTCTACAACCAGAAAGAGGTTAAATATGTTTTTGTTATTCATATCATATTACATGACAAAATGTATTGTAGCAGTGTGAAATTGTACACGTAAAAACACCAAAAGTTTCTCTTAAATCACCAAATCTCTTAAGTCAGCCTGTGCTGTGGTTGTAGAATGACAGTGACATCCAGTGGTCATGTTTGAGACTACATTTTGTTCAGTTTTTTTTTTTTTTTTTTTTTTTTTTACAGAAGGCCTCCTAAATGAGGTTTACAAAAACATTTTACAGCCCTGCGCTGGCCATTTGAAATTAGTCCTAATAGTCCGATAAAGTTGACATTGAATTACAGAACCAGCACCACAATCAAATTTCTGGACAGATCTTTTCTGTGTGAAATTGTATCTTGGAATTGTGTTTTGTTCAATTTTGTCCTCTTTACCTACCTACTGTATATCTAATTTCATTGACAGTTTATGAGATATTCATTGATAATGTTAGACAAGGTGCTATAATGTGGTGATTTTCAGAAATAAGGGTTAAGATCTAAATGAGCTTTAAGCGGCTCTTGTTCACTCATCAAAAGTGAATGTGGATGGAAGCCATATACTTACTATATAGATTTTTTAGAAGCAATACAACAGTATCGTGATGAACAGAGAAAAATTAAATGTTATTCCATGAAAATCCTTCTCTCTGCTGCAGCTCTCAAATGTCAAATTTACGTTATTGTCAAGTGATTCCTCAATATTTTGCAAGATTCTCAGTGTGCAGAACTCAACCTTAGAAAAGATGGCCCACTATGAGAAGAAATCAACTGGACTTCACTCACTGATCACACTTTCGCCTTTTTTCCTTTTTTTATTTAGAAAGTGTGATGCAGCGTTCATTCAGTCAGTCAGGTGAAAACCATTAAACAAATACAAACATCACTTTAAGAGCACAAGTAGATGCAGTCAAGTACAAAGTGAAGTTCACAACGTAATTTCGGGAGGAGTGAACCCATCTAATCTTTCAATTAGTGAAATTCAAACATAATTTCAAGAGGAGGGAACCGTAATCTTTCAATTACGACCAGAGCATATAAGCAGCTACTCACCCTGCTCTGGCATCAGTTGTTTCGATATCCCTCCACTTCCCCAGTACCAAGACATTTTGGACAATTTCATGCTCCCAACTTTGTAGGAACAGTTTGGGGATGGCCCCTTCCTGTTCCAACATGACTGCGCGCCAGTGCAGAAAGCAAGGTCCATAAAGACATGGATGAGCAGGTTTGGTCTGACCTTAACCTGATAGAACACCCTTGGGATGAATTAGAGCGGAGACTGTGAGCCAGGCCTTCTCGCCAACATCACTGCCTGACCTCACAAATGTGCTTCTAAACCCTGTGACTAAACCCTCCACATAGCCACATAGACTAAACCCTCTACTACCAACAATTCAGCCCATTAATGTCCAAATAAAATAAAATTAACCAATAATGTCTAAATAACATTCTTTAGAATGATATAATTTGAAATAAACAAAAATTCAGTTTCTTGAAATAAACAAAAATCCAGTTTCATACAAGAAAAAAGTATGAAAGCTCACCGGCTATTTCTTCATTGATTGTAGTAGGCCTAATCGGTTGTTTGCACATGACGCACAGGGGTGGTGCAAAATGCAGGTGGAGGGCAGGAAGTGGTTTTCTACATAGGGAAGCCCTATGAAATGCCTAGGTTTTGCTTTGTTTATGGTTGCTCTAATGGTTGATCAAACCGAGAAACCACAAGGAAATCAGGAAAAAGTGCCTTGTAATCCTGCGTCTGCAGTTGGGAGGAGCTGAGTCGGATAATGTTTGTGTGTGCAGTGACCACTTTGTCAAAAATTAAGGAGTACATAACACACAAAGTTTCTGCCAATCTCAAGGTAATCTTGAGTACCTATAGAGTAGTATTGCATCCTTCATATCTCCAAAGAGTCTTTAGTTTTATCATATTTATAAAAGACAGATACGCTGTACCGAATCTTTCCAAAAACAGCCAAGCTCCTGGAGGCATGCCATGGGCAGAGCGAAATAGTCACATGCACATGCATCTTTTGGGTAGTAATCATCTGCAAGCCAACACCATCACATTATCCCTGGATAACTTTTGATTCACTGTATGTTCGTTTTGTTTACATTATATGCACTTATGTACCAATTGCGAACAAAACAGACATTTGATGCAGTTTTACTTACCAGCTGCGGTTCCAACTCATGATCAGGATCTTTTATCGCTGGGACCTCTCCATCTTTCAGTTTCAAACAATCTGCAAATCTAGTGTCAAACTGGGCCTTGATTATAAAACCACAGGTACCAAGCAACCACAGAAAAACATTCTCCATTCAACATATTCTCCATTCATTTTAACCAATAAAAAAATTTATAGCAGCTTTCAGACAAAAATTTATTCTTATTTTAATAGTTAACTTGAGACGTTTTCTATGGTAATTTTAATGACAAATGTCGAGAGCGCATCAATGTAATGCAAGCACAAATAATCTCTGGTTACTGTTGTAACTTTGGTTCCCTGAGAGAGGGGAACAAGACATTGCATATCCTACTACGCAGTGGGAACTCTTCCCCTTCATAGAAATTCCTGAAACCTTATAGGATAATGCCAGTGAAAAAACTGGACAATTGTCGCGAATATGCAAATAGTGACAACCCTTCGGACATGTATGCAGAGGAGTGACAATTATATGACTTTTAAAATCGTATCACATATTACAAAGAATAAATATCTGGATTTATGATTTGTAAAAATGTTTTTAACTATTATTTTTAAGACTGCCCCTCCCCGCACCTGTGGGGCACTTGTCATTATACATTTATAACAATAACATCTTAGTCTAAACCAAAAGTAATCTTGACAAACTATAGCATTTGAAAGCTTTCAGACTCTAGTTTTCATGTTCGGTGACTGATTTTCAAAAGAAATGATAGATCAATAGATAAATAGCAATAGATTCTTCATTTCTGATCAGAGTTGGGCAAGATCCAAAATGTAATACATTAGGCTACATATTATTAGTTACTGTCATTTGAAAGTAATTTTACTTTACAGTATTACCGTCTCTGAATTGTAATGTGTTACACTACTTTTGCGTTAATAGCCAAAGAAGTATTAAGGCCTGGACCATGGGGTATAGACGGACCTTGCATGGCAGAGGCGGGTCAGGGCTGTGGAGCGTTGGCAGACCTAGGCAGTGAAGTGTGGGCAGACTTGGCAGACTAGGACAACTCCAGAGCAGCACCAGCAGTCCAGGGGCCCATGGAGGGGCAGGCAGTTCAGGGGACCATGGCAATGCAGGCAGTTCAGGGGACCATGGCAGTCCAAGCAGTTTAGGGGGCCAGGGGGGCCAGGGAGGCCAGAGCGGCGGTTCATGGTCTGAGGCAGTCGCTGGACCCTGGTCATTGGTTGGAGCCATCTCTGGACACTGGTCAGGGGCAGGAGTCCCCTCTGGACGCTGGTCAGGGGCTGGAGCTGATGTGTGTGCAGCCCACACACATAAAATGGCCGTGGCCATAATGGTCAGTGCTGTATTCTCCGTCTTGGCTGAGGGCTCAAGCATGGCAGTCATCTTTGCTGAGGGCTCAGGCATGGCAGCCATCTTGGGACAAGGCTCTGGAATGGTGGCCACCTTTGGACGAGGCTCTAGAATGGTGGCCTTCTTGGGACCAGGCTCTGGAATGGCAGGGCTGGCTGGCATGGAGTGAACAGGCCTTGGCATGGCAGTTGTGGCGTGAACAGTCTGTGGCTAGGCAGGCATGATGAGAACAGTCTGTGGCTGGGCAGGCGTGGCGTGGAGACTCTCTGGTGTGGTGGCTGTGGTGTGCGCTGAGGGAGTGTGGAGCCCCTCATCCACAATTCCCACAATAAAAGATGAGCTGCTCAACAAAAGGGCATTGTCAATATATTGAGCCAAGGAAAGATAGGCTTTTTCACCCTGGCATCAAAGAACAGATTGGTTCATTGAGGCCCACTCTAAAAATGTTCTTGAGGGCAACGTCATTACACAAGGGCAATGACATAACAAGGGACACCTGTGAACAATCAACCAATAAACCAATGACAACATAGGACACATGACCAGGGAGCACATGGCAGCATCACATGACAAGGGAATCACAAGACATGAGAGCCTTGGCAAAACATAAGGCTTGTTCGACTTGATGCAGCGCCGCAAAGACCGATCGGCGGCTGACTTGAAGCAGTGCATGCCGGTAAGAAATGTTGTCCGACTTGAGACAGCGCTGACGTCATGAGACTGTGACGTATGGCTTTAAAGTACCGCGAGAGCGATTCGAGATCAGCCGCCTGTTAGCCAGCGCAGTTTCTCAAGAGGAGCTGCACGAGTGCTGATGACGACACAGCTGTTTCATGACTGGCCGGATTCACCGCATGACAACGATCACATGTGTTTCGTGTTTATTGTCACGCCTTCAGCTCCACTAATGCTCAAAAATCTGTGTTTTTATAACAGTTAAAGCTCTTTTCATGTAGTCGCGATGTTGTATTGTGTCATGTTTATCAAAATTAAACGGATAAAAAACAAAGACCCCACTACATTGTTATTTAAATAACATATGCTTATGTTGAACTTTATTCTTGTAAAAACAGACGCTGTAAGCAGTAACATAAAGTTTTGAATGAAAAGGTCTCTGAAACATCAGTGTATTAGTCAAATATTGCAATTATTTAACTTCAGCTGTGATAAAGTATGCAAACCGATGCAAACGCAGCACGAGCGTCACTACGGGAAGCAGAAAGTGTCTGACTTCACGTCTCCGTTTTCAGCTCCTCCCCGCCTGCACGCGGCTAATCTCGCCGATCGGTTACATCCAGCCGCAGCCGATGTCGAACACACCTATTAACAAGAAACAAGAAGCATAAACATAGTAAAACATGAACACAACCAAAACTAGACATGACAATTAAACAACATTTAATTGTCTTTCAGATAGATTGAAAAAAATAATTGATAGCTAATTTTTACCATATGTGGCTAACAAAATATTTTTATCAGGGTATCTGCAGGTTTCTGAGAGTTAGATTTAAGACTTTTTAAGACCTTTTTAATACCATGCAGAATGACATTTAAGACCAATTTCATAGCAACAAATTTGCGAACAGCAAACAATACCACCAATTACGATCCTTAACAAACATTGTTTATTGACATACTGAAAGAGTGAAAGAACAATAAATTGCAAAACAGTCTTTGCACTGACTTATTAGGTTTATTAGAACATTGACAATCTAATAAAATTTCAAACAAACACTGCACAGCAGTAACAAGAAGAATGTACACTGCACGCCAATAACCTGAACATTGGGTTTTTACTGTATAGATCTCAGTTCTTTGCCCTTTGTATCCAACTCTGTCTCAATTTGCTGTAATTCATTTGTTTTCTCTTTATATCACTTCCTCCGTGTGTTGGATTTTGTAATGAGATGTGCCATCAAGGTGCCAGCTTTTCCCTCAGCTTCTTCTGCAAGCTGGTCTGCATCCTTCTGCAGGCTCGTAGATACCTGGACCAGAATTCTCTCTTTTTTTTTTCCAGGTCCTCGATGTCATCTTCCAAAGCTTTGCGCTTCTGTGCCTGGTCTTCAGTGATTTTCATTTTCTTCTACTGATCAAGGTGCATTCTGTATCTTGATCTAGCAGATGCAGCAGAGGCCAGTAACTCTTTAGTGATAGGGACATTGAGGAGCCCCCCACAGATGCTGGCATAATCACAAATTAGTCGATGGCTGACCATTGTCTCCTCCTGCATATTGCAGGTCTCCACTTCTTTGTTAATGTAGAATCCTCTCTCCACTATTGCCTGCCCATGGGACAGGAGAAGCAGTTTCTTGCAAAAACTCCATAACTCACTATTGCATTGCCCAAGAACTCCATGCAGGAATATGTCTAGACTGGTTTCTGTTGGTCGGTATGAGAGAAAGCTCTCATTTTCAACAGATAAAAAGTCATTAAACTGCTGAATTATAACATCACCTGCAGAAAAAAATATTAATTTAATTATAAAAAATATGCATATAAACTAATACTAATACATTTAGAAGCATATTTCATAACTTGATTTAAAATACACTTTGATAGAATTTAACTATTCTTTCCTACCAGCAGAGACACCTCCTGACAAATGTTGGGCTTTCAAAAACCTCTGCACCAGTTTTGTCATACTGCTCTTGCACCAGTCAAGGTAAGACATCATCATGCTAGGGTCCAAACAGGCCACCTGCCTCACTACAGGATACTTTAATGGGCTCTTGTCCTGTACTTTCTGGATGATGGTACACATCACCTTGACACAGTCTTTACTAATTCCAGGACTGTGAGTTCCCCTATCTTTTTCTGTTTCTGTAGTTCTTGATGGGAGGATGTAAACAACCTATTATAACCTATTACTACCCTATTATTACCTATTATAAATCAAGTTGAGCCGAATACATCCAAAATAAAACTTAAAGAGTGATTCTGCACCCAAACCTACATTTACTTCCTTTAGGTTGACCCAGCTCTGCTTGTCACTGACATCCAGCCTGACCAGCTGCAGTGGACTGACATCCTTGAGTTCCTCTTTCTTCACAAAACGTCTCAGCAAACTCTGCCAAAAGACACACAAAGAATGTTAACCAAATACTTCATTTAATTTATTTCTATTTAATTAATTGACATTCAACAACAACAAAAAATACTATTGTAGAATGCTATTGTAAGAAGTATTGTTCTTTTTGTTTACTTCATCCCCTTGTCCCTTAAGATATGCAAACTTTCATAAGATTGTAATTAAAATGATCAGATTAATTTACCATTATTAGAGTGCTATACTAGAATTACCTTTATCAGCTCAGTCAAGTCTTTGGCAAGGAACGGAAAGAAGGTAAGGAAGGTAAGGTATCCATGTACTGCATCCATGTACATGGTCACTGATGGCCAGAATTCACTAGTGCTTTACGTTTGACTGAACTGTACAATTGTGTTTATTTGTTCAATAAATATTATTTTATATAAATATGTCCATTAGTGCGTAATATGGATTGAGTGAAAGTTATATACGCCATTAGATGGCGGCAACACTTTACAGGTGAATGAGTCAGTGAGCCACAAGAGACTTTTAAACTGAAAGGAACTTTTGCAAAGGAAGTTGTTTTAGCGCTTTGGTGTTATGGATGTTATGGAAAATTCCCAGAGCTGTAAAAAGGACAAATACAAGATTGCTTTCCTCGGCAGACATTCAAATGACTTTTATAATGGATATAATATTATGGAAATCGGCTTGAAGAATGAATGTAATGCAATATATCAGACACAGGTAATAGCCTACTCTCTCAGGCGATCTCTCTCTCTCTCTCTCTCTCTCTCTCTAATACTGTACAAAATTCAATGAGTTTCAATGGAGGGTCTCAACGTTCCTTCATTACTAGTTATAAAGTGACGTTTTAGAATTAGTAACGGAGGCTTGGTCCAACTGTCAACTTGAGATTTGAATCCGTGGCGGAAGGAAGTAGTGCTGCACAAAAGAGGGTTTTAAAGAAACTCCATTGTTGTTTTTATTTGTTTACTCACTCGTGCCATCGAACTGTTGTATAAACGCAATATCACACTCGTAGCCATGCGATATGCTGTATATCAGCACGGCTGTGATTCGTCGTAGGTAATCACAGTGTGCTGATATACAGCCATATCGCATGGCTACGAGTGTGATATTGCTCATATATACAACAGTTCTGTCTGGTTCTCGAATCTGATTGGCTGATAGCCGTGCAATATTTTAGTCATAACAGCACTCCTACTTTTTCATTGTTTGTATTACTCTGCTAGAAGTAATTTTTGCAAGTACTACTTCTTGTACCACAAACTGTTGTTTTAATAGTTTTTAAGGATGAGAATGTAGTTGTTTAGACCTGAAATATGTGACTCATATTTAATCTTAGCGCCTATTTTACAATTTGTTTTGACGTTTTCGGAGATGAGAGCTCCAGGGCGTCAGCGGCCGTTCAGTGCTCGTGTAAGCGCCGAGAACAGCTTCATCTCGGCCAGTGCTTCGGGGATTTGCCGCTGGCTCTTATAGTGGTTAAACATGAGACATAATTCATTTTGAGTACATTAAACGGGCAATCTTTGGTCTTATTAATCTATTATTTTTTTCCAGAGCAAGTCAAATTGTGCTATGTTTAATTTGATAATAATTACCTTATCCTTTATATAGCATAACATATTGGCTACAACTAGATGGGAAATATCAGATGAAGACTCTTCTTGCTCCCTTTAAATACATAACCTTTATATACATAGTGTTTTTTTAGTAAAGAAAATGCTTTACAATTTTTTTTTTCAAACATCAGGGGCCGTATTCACAAAACATCTTAAGGCTAAAAGTAGCTCCTAAATTGACGATTTAGGAGAAACTCTTAAAAATAATGGGCAGTCCTAATTTTAGGAGTCCTAAATTTTTGCTCTAAGAGTATTTCACAAAGCATTTTAGCACTAAACTAGCTCCTAAATCTGTGAAACGTTAGGAGTAGTCAAGAGGACCCTAAGTCACTAAGACCAAATCACAAACAGTCCTAATCCACCAAAAGACACTACACCATTGAGGCAATAGCGATAGAGCCTTGGGTGCTGAACCTTTTCTTCATAAATGCAATACATATTATATATAGATTTGAATCTATGATAAAACGCCAAAAATAAATAATCTTTAATAAATAAATAAGAATAAATAATGCCCAATTGCCTGTGGAAGTTGTTTTAATTAGTTCACACTTACAAATGATCAAACAGAACATGTACTAGTTTAATTAGTGACTAAGGCCTTTTGAAGCGAAGAGATGTGTTTTTGTAAGAAAAATATCCACATATAAAACATATACATTCTGTCTTCAGAATGTGGGTTACCATTCACAACCATTATAAAACTGGTTATTTTTAAATATGTCTCGGATTGTGTTCGTCAGAAAGAAGATGGTCATATATACCTAGGATGGCTTGAGGGTGAGTAAATCATGGGATAATTTTCATTTTTGGATGAACTATCCCTTTTAAATTTTTTGGAATGTGAAGCAATTTAAATGATACAAACCTTAATAAAACCCACAGAGATACCATTGATCATTTGGTTCTATGTAACATTAACCCTCTGGAGTCTGAGGCTGTATTGGAACACGAGTGTTGACCACCGGCATTCGCTGTGTCGTGTTTTTTGGATTCATTATGTCGGACTCACTGCAGGTAACTCATAATCTGCAGTTGTTATTCCTGTCTCCTGACAAAAACATTGCATGCGGCGCCTGTGGAGTGTGGAAAGTTACTGGAGCGTGCAGCCGCGCTCGTCTCTCACAAGGAACGTCACGGCAGTGATTGACAAGCCAGAGGGCCAATCTGCGCACATCTCTCACAAGGAACGTCACGGCAGTGATTGACAAGCCAGAGGGCCAATCCGCGCACGTCTCTCACAACGTCACGGCGTGATTGACAAGCCAGGGCCAATCGTTTACGAATGATCGCGTAAACGATTGGCTGATGTTTAAGGTCATACCTTGTGCACAGATGATGTATATTGATATTATTACTTTCAGTGCACCTAATAAATAGTCTTTTATCAGTTAGTAAAGACAGTTTCAAGTAATATTGCAAAAATGTATAAAACAAAACATCCTCTTTAGCACCTTTAAGTCACTGAAATAAGGCCAAAAAAAGTATATTAAATCTGTGTTCACAAGACTTCTGGGTATTGGAGGTTGTAGACTAGAGTTTTTGCTTCAGAATTATGTAAAAATTATGCTGCCTACTACTTAATATAAAACAATATATTGATTTAGTTTTGTAAGACACTTTTTTCAGAAACACAGTATGCGTGGAGGCGTGAATCATCATGAATAATGGGTCATTTACACCTGAGAATACAAAAGAATCACATAATAATGACCTGAAATGACTTGCATATTAATGAGGCCTTTCAGTCAGGCTGTGAAAAAAACCCTCTGTAAAAATGTCTCAGCTCATCATAAACAGCAATACTGTGAAATATTATTACAATTTAAAATAATGGTATTCTATTATATTCTTTAACCCTCTGGGGTCTAAGGATTTTGGGGCCCTGGAGAAGTTTTGACATGCCCTGACATTTGTGCTTTTTTCAGTTGTTCATAAACATATTAATGGAAAAAGTCATTACACTGTATTCAGCACAAACTAGGCTACCATATTATGTAAGGAACATGTATGTACATGTTTGTATTTTTGAAGGAATAACGTTTATGCATGGTTATTGAAAAAACAAAAAACTTAAATCACTGAAATAAAGCCAAAAAAAAAATTTATATTAAATCTGTGTTCACAAGACTTCTGGGTATTGGAGGTTGTAGACTAGAGTTTTTGCTTTAGAATGATGTAAAATTATGCTGCCTACTAGTTCATGTAAACAATATAGAGATTAAATTTTGTCAAGAAACACAGTATGCATGGAGGCGTGAATCATCATGAATAATGGGTCATTCACACCTGAGAAGACAAAAGAATTGCATAATGAGTTGTAATGACCTGCATAAATAATGAGCTCTTTCAGTCAGGTAGGCTGTGAAAAAACCCTCTGTGATCATGTCTCAAGCTCTCATGGTGTATATCAAACATACAGAAAAAACAACAATACTGTGAAATATTATTACAATTTAAAATAATGGTATTCTATTATATACGTTAAAATATATTGTATTTCTGTGATGCAAAGTGTCTGAACAATTATGCTAACTCTATGGCATTTCATATAGGCTTTTAGCTTAAAAGCATGCACATTTGGAGAAATATTGATGGATTCTCATATGTTTATATCAATTTTCTATACAGAGGAGTAATATTTATTCAATATTTATTGTCATCACTATGAACGCTGGATACTGTGTTTTCAATTCATACTTGCAGCCAGAGGGCGCTCTGTACCTTTAGTCAACAAATTCATCTAAAGAAGAACAACCATGTGACTCTCCAGGAACTAACAGAGGCCAGATATCGCTATAACATACAGATAAACACTTTTCAAGACAATAAATACACGATTGAGATGATGTATGCATGTATTGCCTCAGAATTTGCCTCTGAATAGCGCTCGATCCGTGGGCGTGGCCGCATTAGTGGATAATGAGCTGAATCACGGGTGTCTGACTTTTGTCTCTTTTCATACAGATTACATAAACAGAGATTTTTTTGTTTCGATTTGACTTGCACGATTTAAAACCTGACATTTCAACGTTTCTTTAGACACAAGTCTAATTTTTTTGTGATTAGTATTCACTAAGTTGCAGTTCATTTTCTGAGAACTATCAGATTGGACTTCGTTCAGAGGGAGATGAGAGATCACGCATCATGTTAGTTTTCTGTATTTTGTAAAAAGCACAACATTTTGTTTTTACTCTGAGTGTACACAAATAAAAGAAGATATTCCACAGATTAAAATGGTGTATAGCTCTTAATTGTATGTGCAACATTGACAGAGTATTTTGAGTCTCTTTCACACTGGTAAGAAAAAAACCTAGGTGGTATCGCCGGTGTGACCGCTGATCCGAGGGACTTAACTCTAGAGCTCCCTCCATGAGGAAACTATACACTCTCAAGTGGAGAGTGTTTTCTATATGGTGTAGGAGAAGTCAAATTGACCCAGTTAAGTGCCTGCTGGCTTCAGTGCTGGAATTTCTCCAAGACCGCTTTTCAGCAGCTCTGACACCATCTACCCTGAAGGTGTATGTTGCGGCTATATCTGCCTTCCACGCACCTTTAGATGGTACATCCTTAGGGAGACACCATCTAATAACCCGTTTCCTCTGTGGAGCTTTGAGGATGAGGCCTACGGCTCAAGTCACAACTCCTGGGACCTGACTATTGTTTAAGAAGGGTTATCTTTGGCACCCTTTGAGCCTTTGGACACAGCATCTGATAAAATTGTCACATTGAAGCTGATGTTTTTGTTGGCTATTACGTCCCACAAAAGAGTTGGGGACTTACAAGCTTTTTCTGTGGCTTCATCATGCTTGGGGTTTGCCCCTGGTGGTGTCAAGGCTATTCTGCACCCTAGACTGGGGTATGTACCTAAGGTACCCACCAACGTGGCCAGGTCCACAGTCCTCCAGGCCTTTCATCCGCCTCCTTCGTTGGCTGAAGGCGAGAGGCTACAATTACTCAGAGCCAGTCAGAGCCCTCCAGTGTCATGTCAGGTAGACTGCTAACTGGAGAAAATCAGATCAGTTATTAGTATGCTTCAGGCCCCCAAAGAAGGGTTGCTCGGCTACTAAACCTACCATCAGCAGGTGGATTGTAGAGGCCATATCTAAGGCATACAAGGTACGTGGGTTGCCTTCACCTCTGCCACTTAAGGCCCATTCCACTCAAAGTATGGCATCATCCTGTGCTTTATGGTCGGGGGGCCTCCCTCCAAGATATTTGTGATACGGAGGGTTGGTCTTCCCCACACACCTTTATTAGATTCTATAGTTTGGATCTACCAGTCACGCCCGGTTCCCAATTACTTATGTCCTAGTTTGTGCCATTTCTGCTTCACATCAGGACAGGCATTTTGTCAGTATGGCGACACGGGTATTCGTTCCCCAAAGCGTCGCCATGGCGACGCAGCGCGAGTTCCCTCGAAAGGGAACGTCTCAGGTTACGCATGTAACCATGGTTCCCTGAGAGGGGAAAAAGATGCTGCGTCCCCTTGCCATACTTCCTTTATGCCTGTCAACCGCTTACTTCAGATCAGTAGCTGAAACAGCTGTGTTTGACAGCCCTTTTATAGCTTCCATGCTCCGCTGGCATACGTCACGGGATGAAGTTACACCAATCACGATTGGACTAGTTGTACACACCTTCAGGAGAGCTTATGCTGAAGGGAATCCCCAAAGCGTTGCCATGGCGACGCAGCATCTCGTTCCCCTCTCAGGGAACCATGGTTACATGCGTAACCTGAGACGATTTGCTATGTGTTTCCCCGGCATCGAAATCAGGCACATATAAATGTCAGGAAACACGACTCCTGGCTGCATGTCAATACCCATGGATTTGACAAGTTGTAACGAACATTTTCGAGCCCAACTTTTAGTGTAATCGTTTGTTTTACTCACGTTTTCACAGTTTCCCCTATTGAATCCATGCAGCAGGTTCTTTTGCCACTCAGTCCAGCTGAGAGAGCGCATTCCGACGGGAAAGTAACGTCTATGCATACCCTCTATAGAACCCAAGAGGCGACACTTTGATAATTTTTGGGTAACAGCCACTAGATGGCAGTCTGGTAGCACGGCCGCCATTATGGGGTGAAAATACCAACTGGACCATTGAATCCTTAACATCTTCTGCACCCAAAATCGGCAAAATCAGAAGTTCAATAGAACAGCTTTTTAAAATAAGTCACCAGTAAATTTTATGGCTCCTACAGTAAATGTTGTTTTGTCTTATATATGTTTTATTTTAACAGTTCCAATCCAACCATTCATCCATCTGTAACGTTGTTAGCCTATTTATTGAATATTTCCATTTTATGCAACTTTACACATTTATTAATAGTAAACTAATAATTAATAAATTTAAGATCATCATGTTTGCAGCGAACAATATATTTCAGACCTAGTGGAGTAATAGTAATAATAGTATAGGTCTGAATTGAAATAGGCTATATTGTACATTTTAATAAATCACGCTACAAACATAATGATCTTAAAATACATGTTGCATTGCTGTGTCCGTTATCGCATAATTCACACTTTTGGACACTTTTGCTAACGGACATTAGACAACACTGCAAAATCAAGCTGTTATATTCATATATTTATTGTCCAACATTCCCAATTTTTCTGATGCATGTCCTTAATTTAATTTCATATGTTGGTTTTAATTCAGTATTTATAATGCTAATACTTGAACTTCAAATAATTTTAACCCAAATTGACTGGGTTTCTAGAGAGCAAATGTTCTGTGAAAAAAGTGGAAGACTTAAACACAAAGTTAGCCTGACGTGGTCATATTAAATTCTAGTCAGAATATGAGTCTGATACTGCTCCATTGGGCTTTGATTATGGGGGCGTATTTCAACCGATCCAGGAAAGACCTCAATTGGATAGACCTACAACCAATCAGAGCTACAGAGTAGTGACGTATGTGAGCGACACATAGTTGTCAACAAGAGAACTAAAAGAAGCGTAATCTTTGCCTGTGTTGTAAAAAGAATTTAAGTATATACGGAATACTTGCCAACACAAGCTTAATTTTTGAGAGAAGTATTAAAGGTAAGGTACAGCCATCATTGTTGTAAACTAATTCAACCCAAGCGCTCTTTGATGACGTGGCTGATTACGTTTCTGGTGATAATCTGTCAATCATCGCCCTGACAATGTGATTGGTCCGAACAGTTTCTGTTCGGGCATAATACTCCTCTACGGATCGAGTCCAGCCGAACTTCCCGACCTAAAAATGTTGTGGCGGGGCTAAGTTCGGCTGGCATCCAGGCTAACACAAAGTCTGTAAAATAAACTGTTAAAAGGAATTGATGATGATAGTATTTTATTCTGTGTTGTCATCATTCAGGTTGGATTTCAGCTTTAATGTACTTGATTTGCCCTTGTTATAATTTCTGAGCGTTTATTGTGGATTGTTATACCTGTGTTTAATTGGACTGTTCCTCGTATTTGATTCTCTGTTGCCTGCCCTGACCTTTGCCTGTTCCTGGACTTTGTACATTTGCTGCCTGCCCTGATCTCTGCCTGTCTTTGGACTGTGTTTGTTTGCCGCCTGCCCTGATCCCTGCCTGTCCCTGTTACCACCTCTGCCTTGTCCTTGCCATTGTTGTGTTTGTACTTTTTTTTTCAACTGGGAGATCATGCTGGAATGTAAAACTGTCAATCATGTCACCCTCAGTTCTATTACATAAGGCAAACTGGATGGCTACATAGTTTAATTTTAAATTAAATAATGACTTTTAAAAGAAAAACAAACAATATATAAGCTGATTTCCTGACAAAATTTTGAAGTGTAAGAAGTGTTTGTGCTTCATTAGAGACAAAGGCCTGTCAGTTGTATTTACAACCTCTAGGTAACAGTATTACACCAGCTGTATCGCAATCTTACAAAATGCATATAGACGGGAATCTTTAAAGTTTGGATAAATGAAAATTGGTAATTATATTGGTCCCACTTTATATTAAGTGGCCTTAACTACTATGTACTTACATCAAAAAACAAGTACAATGTATTTATTGGGTTCATATTGAATTGCAAAACACATTTGCAGCTATTGAGGTGGATACGGGTAAGGTTAGGGACAGGTTTGGTGGTATGGGTAGGTTTAAGGGTAGGGGTAAGGTGTAAGGGATGGGTCAACAGTGTAATTATAAATGTAATTACAGAAATTAATTACAGATGTAATTACATGCAGGTGTTTTTAAAATATAAGTACAATGTAAAAACATGTATGTACAATAAGTGCATTGTATCAAATGATTAATTTAAATGTAAGTACATAGTAGTTAAGGCCACTCAATATAAAGTGGGTCCATTATATTTTGTAGTTAGATGGTATTTGATTTAAGGGTTTACTATGTGAAAGATTTACATTTTGCAATATCAAATACATTTACAAAAATCTCAGAATAAAATATCCGGTAGCACTCCGGTAGCACCGGTAGTTACCTTATATTAACTTAATTTCTTAGGTAAGTATGCATAAGTGCACATAGTGCAACCAAACCTTTGGTTCACAATTGCTCATCAAACAGCATAACTATGGACCTTTTTTTACATTTCCATGGTTCTCAGAAGCAGAAGTCATGCTAGATGGGCAAGTCTCTATAGTGGTGTAATGTGCCTACAGCAAATATGATTTTTTATTTATTTTTTTATTTTTTTGCATTTCCTTTTACTTCAATTGCTAAAATAAAATAAATAAATAAAAGTCAGAGGAGAATAGTTGTCAAATTTACCATTGTTCCTTCAGCCTGTTAATAACTAGTTTTTTGTTCATTAGTGCCACTTTACCACAAAGTAGTCTGTATAAGGGGCCATTGTTGTGATTATGGGGAAGTTTTGGAGCAAAAAAAAAACTTTTGTATGTTTTGCATTTTACAACAATCATGTTAAACCAGTTTTGAAACCCCAGAGACACCAATCATGCACTGTATTTTTAAAGTTTAACTCATGTAAATGTCCTATAACTTTCAAATAACACAAAAAATAAAAACACAAAAAATTCAACTGAGACATAAACTAAACAAATTTCACAGATCTCACAGAGTTTGAGATGTTACTTCACTCTTCCACGAAGACACTTGTAAGTTCTTAAACAAGTATACCTGGTAGTATTATTGACCACTATTTACACTAAGTATAATAACACTATTTGCTAGAAGACAATTTCATGTTTTTTAAACATAGTATAAACGGCTTATGACAATTTGCACTTAGTGCAAGTACTAATAAGGCACCGTCCCTTATAATAATTTCACTCTCCCCCATTTTTACTACATCATTGTCATGTAAATATACCCTAAGTGTGTCAGATAAGAGAGTCATAGAAAAGTGCAGAGCGGTGGAACCAGGATCACAGCACATTGAAAACATACATAACCGTATACTAGTATGTCGTGATCATGTCACAAAGATATTGTCACACATAGTCCATTATTCATTATTAGTCCCTTTAGTCATAATGGATATGTATAATTATTTATCAAGTGACTGAGTTTGACAAGTGAGCTATCAAAGTTTAGTGAAAAATCTATCATCATTAATGAGGTACTAGGATCCTTCCTGTCAAAGAAAAAAAAGAATAAGTTACATGCATGTACAGGGATGATGTACACATTAATAATATTCTGAATTATTCTAATATCCACTGACCTGCTATTTTCTTCTTGTAATAAATGAGTCCAGCAGCTGCTATGATGATTCCCAGCACCAGACAAGAAGCTCCAATAGCAATTTTTCCTCTCAGACTCAGGGAGAGATGGATCTGTGGAGTACAATCATGTGTCATGGGGAAATTTTGCTGACCACAAACACAATTTTAATATGACAGAAGGTGAGTATCTCCTCTTACCCCAGTCATAAATCATGGGTTTATTGAAGCTAGCGTGCTCACCACCATACACAAGATCTTCTCTCTTTGGGGGTGTACTCCAGCTCAGAGTGAATCTGGTAGAACCAGTCACCATCAGCCAGCTCCATAGTGGAGGTCACATCTGAGGTCATCATTTACCATCTCTCAGCCAGGACACTTTGATGTGTGGAGGATAAAATTCATATGCGCTGCACATCAACACTGCTGGATGTTTGCCACCAGCCCGTGTCACTGAACTGAGCTTAACCTTCGGTTTCACTGAATCAAAGAAAGCAACATCCTACATACTCATTTTTCCAAAAATTGAAGAAATCAGAGATATATATTATTTTTATCCAATAGGCTTTTATAATTTAATTCTTAGTTGCTAGATTTGATCATTAATGGCAACATTAAAACATTTTTCCATTCATAAGTTAGTAGCATATGCTCATGTAGAAATAACAAATTAAAAAAAAAAAAAAAAAAGAAGAAGAAGAAGAAGTCCATGAGAAACAGTAAAGATCAGAGAAGAGTTTTTGACCCACTTACCTACTTTAACACGGGCTGGTGTGTCTTCAGACTTATAATAATTTGCATAAATTAACCCCATTTCTCTCTGTTAGAACAATGGGCTATTGTTCCATTGCTCAGCAATTCCCATTCCAATTTCAGTAAACCCCACAAACTTACTCAAAGTACTGTTGAACTGTGTGAACAGAAATTTATTTAAGTAAAAGCTGTCAATATATCCATGTCACTGTAATCAGGAGAGCTGTAGATGCATCTTGACCGTCTCATGTAATAGTCATCAGCTGAAAAGAATGTAGAGGTCACAGTTATTTTTCAGATAAACATGTCAACAAGAAAAAAAAAAGAACTTTAATGTAATATATTGAATTCATCCTCGAGGACTGTCAAACAAGTCACCCTTCTTAAAAAATGCTGCAGTATTTATTTAAATAATTATACATCTACTACTACTAGTGATAATGCAATTATTGTTGATACTTACCACAATCTGCTCCTCAATACAAACATATCAAATGAGATGACAAAGTGATTTAGCAATGACATTTTCACTTACACTGAATCCCAGCTGATTTGCTGCTGATTTATGTTCATGTCAGTGGATTTTTAAGATGACTGTCCAACCAGTTACTAGTATGTGTATACAGTTCCTGCTTTCAGTTATCAACACAAACACTGTTTTGTTTTTGTTTGCTTGTTTTTTACAGAACTTCCTAATAAACACCTTCAGTACTGCACACTGTATGACATTAGTAACTATATAGCATACTAAGGTAGTATACAGTGACTTTTCAACTAGTGGTTATTAACAAATCAGGTTTCTGATCAATTTCTTTTTTTTATTTTCATTATGACTCAAATTGTAAGGAGCTGTAATATGCCAATGGCAAGGAGAAATAACTTTTTTTTTTTTATGAATGGCAGCAGATGTTTCAGTATGCTGAATAATTGCTTTTGTGGGGAAAATGACTGCATTCATTTAGTTCTCACAATAATCACTGTCAATAAATCACGTGTAAAGAATCATACTTTTGCATAAGATACATTTAAATAGTTCTCCGCAACAGTGATGTTTGTAACTGACTTTTTAAAGCATTTCAGTGAATTCAAGGCTATTATGTGATTGGTTTGAGGTACATGAGATCCACGTTATGGCACATGGTAGAGTATGGAGTAAATTAATGCCAAATGTTTTTGAAATAAAAAGCTTGTTGAATTGCACTAATTGAAAAAAAAAATGCATTACATTAGCTGTGCTTGCATTTAGATGCATTGTATTTTTAAAGCTTGCATTTTTATGGGCTGAAATTCAACATGGTCGTATATTTAAGATGTGAATATTTCAATTAAAAATATTTCACACACATTTTCATTATTAAAAATTCAATCATTTATATTCACCTTTCAGATTTCACTTCCAAAATATTTATATCTATAACCTATCAAATTCGACTAGCAATTTTCAGTCCATTTAATTTCACTTTAAAAATTCGCTTCCACAAATTCAGTGGTTCAAATTCGCCAGAAAATTCAACAGTTCATACATACGGGGAACTGCAGGAAAAGCAGTGGAGTGCCGATGCATGATCTTCATCTGCTGTTAGTCGACTTCACCAGCAGGTGCCGCTAGAGGCTGTTTACAAAGATGAGCAACGGCTAGTAAGTCATCATTCATTCATAAAAACGGATTTACAGAAATGGAGCATGAGTAAGTGAATGTGTGATGATTATCAGGGCCAGTATAAATGCAGAAAAGCTGATAAAGGCACAAAAGCTGCATTTATGTTTAATTCAGTGTCTTTATGGTTACTTTCCCTGTGTAGGCTACAGCTTTCTCTCCAGTGAACAAGATTATAACGTTATTGCCCGATGCTGGTGTACAGATCAAATGTTAAATCTGAGGTAGACATATATTTCTCTCTGTTGTTTAGTTTCCTTAACTTTATATCGCGGCGCTGTGTTGTAATAGGGTTTCCCTCATACGTCATAGGATTCCCCTGCCATCAGGACATATAAAACGCTTAACACAGCATGGACTCGTACAGTGATATAAAAGACATCTTATTGGTGATGTAGGTTATACTATATAGGCTCTATATAGACTATTTTTGACTTGTGTCACATTAGCAATATGAACACACACAAAACAAATCAAGGACATGATTCGGACATGTTAAAGGTTCGTAAAAATGGTCGCCATGCTTAAGCTGAATGCATGCCAAAAGATGGCAAGACAAACGTCAAACAGTTTCGAATGAAATGCCAGATAGCAACTCACCCTCGGGTAACACAAAGGCTGTCAGTGACAGCATTCCCTACGGCCAACTGCCCAAGCTGAGCCTCAAAGAGGCCTACCATAGAAAGCCAACCAAGGCCGCTAAAGGCTTCTGGGACCAACTTTTCTGAGGAAAAGTGGTCCCTTAAAGGGTATGTGGCCAGGGAACCGAAAGGAGCCCTGGCCAGTCACTAGAGGGGAACGATGTCACCCCCAATGCTACCAGGGAGGCCAACCTGGTCTGATGTAGGACAAACTTAGTCTTGGCCAACCCTGTCTGAATACAGAATCTCCATAATGCATTCTTCAGAGAAGAGAGCAGGTAAGACTGACTGCAAGACCGCAGTAATCAGTAATCAACTCAAACCCACGCGTAGAGACGGGCATCCTGGAGAGCAGAACTCAGCTGAGTGCAATGAGGGGAGTATTGAGGGGAGTATAATCCGCTCATCCTAGGATCTACTCGGCGCCTGATTATTTGCACTGAGGAGACTGTGCACTAGAAACATTGATACAGGGGAGCACAAACCAGCCTGAGGCTGATCCTAAATGGGAGGCCTCATGGAAGCCTTCACCTAATGATCAGCTTAGGTAGCTAAGCACTATTACACAGACAACCCTAGCAGGGAAGTACAAAACTCGACCTAACAGGTAGACCATACAGTGGGCACATAACCATGGAGGCCAGAAAAGGCCTACATCATGATAGTAGTTCTATGTGGAGTAAGACTCACATAAGCTAGAGTACTTTGTCACAACAGTAGGACATCCAATGGTGGCTTGCGAGGCCACCTTGAACACCTGTCTTGCTGGTAGCAAGATACATGACTTCAGTATACAGCAAAATAAGAAGTGCCCACATAATCCACCTAACACAATCCAACAAGCAGTGCACTCAGTAAAAAGGAACCCTTTTTACTCTTTAAAGCAAGAGGAGTACAACATACGCCATCACGCACTAAGGAAGGCCCCAAAGAATGGGCCTATGACCTCAGCAGACACGTGGCGTCAGCTCGTGGCAGTGTTTCAAGCACTAGGAAGGACAAATAACCAAACCATAAGGAGGTTAAATTATCACCTGGGGCCCTGGCCAACTCGAAGTGTACTCAATGAAACACTTGAAACTCTCTCAGTGAGAGTACACTATTACATATACCAGTATGTTCAAAAGAGGGCCTTATACCTGTAAAACATACGGCGTCAGTCTAGTGGCCACATAGAGATGGCATCCTGAGAGCAGAACTCAGTTGAGTGCTATAAACCCTTGTATTGGGGGAGTATAATCCGCTCATCCTAGGATCTAGTCAGCACTTGATTATTTGCATTGAGGAGGCTGTGCGCTAGAAACCTTGATACAGGGGAGCACAAACCAGCCTAAGGCTGAACCACAGGAGGAGGCCTCATGAAGGCTTACAACCCATGATCAGCTTAGGGAGCTAAGCACTATACACAGACAACACTAGCAGGGAAGTACAAGCTCATCCTAACAGGTAGACCATACAGTGGGCCATAATCATGGAGGCCAGAAAGGGGCCTACATCATGATAATAGCTTTATATGGAGTAAGACTCACATAGCTAGAGTACTTGTCACAACAGTAGGACATTCAATGGTGGCTTGCGAGGCCACCTTGAACACCGTCTTGCTGGAAGCAAGAAACATGACTTCAGTATACAACAAAATAAGAAGTGCCCACATAACAGTCCACCTAACACAAACCAACAAGCAGTGCACTCAGTAAAAAGGAACCCTTTTTACTCTTTAAAGCAAGAGGAGTACAACATACGCCATCACGCACTAAGGAAGGCCCCAAAGAATGGGCCTATGACCTCAGCAGACACGTGGCGTCAGCTCGGGCAGTGTTTTAAGCACCAGGAAGGACAAACCCAAACCATAAGGAGGTTAAATTATCACCTGGGCCCTGGCCAACTCGAAGTGTACTCAATGAAACACTTGAAACTCTCTCAGTGAGAGTACACTATTACATATACCAGTATGTTCAAAAGAGGGCCTTATACCTGTAAAACATACGGCGTCAGTCTAGTGGCCACATAGAGATGGGCATCCTGGAGAGCAGAACTCAGTTGAGTGCTATAAACCCTTGTATTGGGGGGAGTATAATCCGCTCATCCTAGGATCTAGTCAGCGCTTGATTATTTGCACTGAGGAGGCTGTGCGCTAGAAACCTTGATACAGGGGAGCACAAACCAGCCTAGGGCTGAACCTCAGGAGGAGGCCTCATGAAGGCTTACAACCCATGATCAGCTTAGGGAGCTAAGCACTATTACACAGACAACACTAGCAGGGAAGTACAAAGCTCATCCTAACAGGTAGACCATACTGTGGCACATAATCATGGAGTCCAGAAAGGGGCCTACATCATGATAATAGCTTTATATGGAGCGTGACTCACATATGAAAAGCATTTCGCCATATTAGAAGGATATTCAGTGGTGGCTTGTGAGGGCCACCTTGAACCCCTGTCTTGCTGGGAGCAGGACATATGACTTAGTAACAGTAGTTAAACTGTAAAGTGCCCACATGACAATCCACCTAACACAATCCAACAAGCAGTGTACTCGGTAAAAGAACCTTTTTACTCTTTAAAGCAAGGAGTACAACGTACACCAACACGCACTAAGGAAGGCCTTTGATGGGCCTGTGACCTCAGCAGACACATGGCATCAGCTTGTGGCAGTGTTTAAAGCACCAGGAAGGATAAATAACCAAATCATAAGGAGGTTAAATTATCATCTGTGGCCTTGGCCAACCCGAAGTGAATTCAGTAGGGTACTGATAGTTCTCAGGCCTAAAAACCTTTAAGACCACTGGCCAATAGGGTTTTAGGAGCAAAAATAGACAACCTAGATACTAGGTAGCTATTTAGCTCAACTAGAGTAGAAACCCAGACTCAGGGAGGCTGATGTAGTTAAAAACAAACACCACAGTACGGTTTTACCACAAAAACTCACCCTTGAGAGGTCAGCCACTTAGAAGAGTACTCAGTAAACACCTTTTTACTTTCAAAGTGAGAGGAGTACATAACTGAACTCCAACATGCTGCACAGAAGACCCATAGAGCCTACCCTAGTAAACACATGGCATCAGCTAGTGGCAACCATAAGGCCTTATGGGGCCTTCAAGTTCAGCAACAAGTGGCGTTCAGCCCGTTTGTCCATATAAACAGAAACTGTGCCAACATGTAAACTAAAAGGAGGTCTTATTAGGGCCTACCCTAGTAAACACGTCGTATCAGCCAGTCCAGGACCATACCAACCATCAGGCCATGCATAAAGGCCATGCATTCAGCCTACTCAACAGAGGTGGGGCATGGCCGATGGTGGTATGGGTTCTTGGATTCCCAGGCATCCTGCCAACAAGTCAGCTAAAAAGGAGGCCTTGTGGGGCCTAGAATCTCAGCAACAAGTGGCGTTCAGCCTGTTTGCCGAATAAAACACAAACTGTGCCAACATGTGAACTAGAAAGGAGGCCTGTTGGGGCCTACCGTTCCAATGACACGTGGCTTCAGCTTGTGAAATAAAGGGAACCAAGCTACAGGGGACCAGCTCTATCCCAACAATAGCTGTGTGAAGCTAACTGCAACCTGAGCTAGGCTACACATTCAAACAGGCAATGTACCCTAAATCATATGTGACTAAAGGGAACCAAACAATGCCAACCTGGTCTAAGGGAGGCCTGTATGGCCTACTACCTCAAATGGACACGGTAGCAAAAGTCTGTGGCAGTGTAAACTATGTGAGCAAACTATGATAAACTAACAGCACTTGTTAGAAATACAATTGCTAACTAGAAGGAGGCTAATTAACCATAAGAGCCTACAATCAAAGTTATATGCAATATAGCTGTTAACAAAATCACAAAAGGGAGCTAATAGAAACCAGCTTTTTTCAAAAAGTGGTTCTATACTACCCTGAGTGATGCACTCAGTGACACAAAAAAACCTCAACCGGGGAATATAATAGTCACCAAACTCTCCAATAGAGGCTAACATCAAAGAGCCTGCTATTATGAGAAGGTGCTAACCTGTGGCAGCATAAGTAAGCTCACATACAATGAGCAAAGTCTAGAACTCAAAGCAAAGGTAATGCTTTTACATGCTGTTTCCAACAAGGATAAAGATTTTTTCCATACATATTCTCAAATCTGTACTAAGCCCTAGAGGACGAAGGCTAAAAGCTAGCACCATCAACTTTGTTTCTCCAGGCGCTCCTTTTAAACTTCTGGGTCGCACCATATTACGTCCAGAGATTGTATATAATTGGGAGATAAGAGGTCTCTATCTCTTGCCATTGGAGAAAGCATAATGGCTAACTAATCACGTGTGGCACCTCTCAGCCTATCATGTAATGGCAGTGACGTCAGTCGCAACATTCCCTAGTCTGCCTTCTCTTAAAAAAGTACATTTTTATCAAGCTAAAATCTACATATAGTTCCCAATGAAAGTATTGTTTAGTGTTAAACATTCTGAAGATTGGCAAACAGGCTGTCCATTAATTAAATGTTTTGCTATTTCCCCACAAAAGCTGTTGAATCAGCATAGTGAAGCCTCTCATCCATTGATTTTCATTCAAAACCCTCTGGTCTCCTTCCCTGTGTATCGCAGGGGGCAGAGCGTTAGCTTTAGCCGTTACGCTTTTTTGGCTAAAGGTTGCAGGCTTGCCTTACAGTAGCTTTGTTACGTCTGTAACGAGGCGGGACTCAGGGTAGGATCCATGTGCAGTGGTAGAACAACAGCAAACAGGTATGGCAGAGAGCAGGCAGAATCGTAGTAGAGGAACAGGCAATAGGTCAGGGCGGGCAGATGTCACTCACAAGTCCAATAAACAATACACAGTCCAAGGGCAGGCAGCAGAGAATCATAAACGAAGATCAAACTAGGGATGGCTGACGCAAAACTGACGTTTCGACGCAGTGTCGAGATCCCGAAGCGTAGATGTTTCGAAACACTGCTCCGAACTGTGATTCAAAACACCCATGTCACGTGACTATGGCTAAACGAAGCCTCGGCGCGTTTCACAAGTTTTTGACAGGTGGCGTGCTTGCCGAGTCTGCGTTTGATTGATGGGCGGAACAAACCACACACTCGCACATCTGTTGTGCAACAAGTTTAAAAGAGAAGTTCATGCACCTTCACCTCGTGGGTTTTTGTGAGAGGAGAGAGATTTTGAGGTAGTTTTTGCGATATAGTGACATTTATAGTGCGATTTGGTTAGTTATAATTAGGCTAGATTAAATTTATATATTGAGTGATTTGACTAGAGACAGTGACAGATAGTTAGGATAGATATAGTGACACATTCATATAGGCTAAGTTAGATATTGACAGATAGCATAGTAGTTAAAGATATAGAATTTCATAGGAGATAGATAGATAGATTCATAGATAGATTGATTCATAAAAATACAGATTACTGTATTTTTAATTAAATAAATGTAGCCTTGGTGAGCAGACGAAACTTCTTTTAAAAACATTAAAAATCTTAGTGGTTCCAAACTTTTGGACTGTACTGTATATATATATATATATATATATATATAGGCGCAGCCTACTTCAACAATACATCATCCATGATGCTCCATTTGAGGAGCACTCATCCTGCCATTTTGGAAGGTTCAGAGGATGGTAACATTCCCCCTGTACCTAGGCCTGCTACTGACACTGCTGGGCCATCTAAGCAAGGTATACATTGTTTGATATAATATATACTTCAGATAACACTGTTTAGAAAGTCCATAGTTTTAAATAGGCTTAGGCTTGTGTCAACCAGCCTTACAACCTATGTCCAATTCACAACTCCCAATCATTAAAAACAGCTTCACTCTGAATATGTAAATATAACATCTCACAAAGTTAGCCACTGTATTACATATACATTTTTTATACACCTGAAGACACCATTTTGGTTTTCCTAATTGTTGTAGTTCTATATTCAGTTTGATCTGTCTTTGCACACTGAGCATAAACTTTTCCAAACTTGTTTGTTTAGAAATAATGAACCAGTAGTCTAGTCTTAATAGCTGTGCAATTTTTCAAGCTATATTGTTTTTTCAATTTATTTTTGTGAAAGTAGTTTTAATCTTTTATCTTTATCTTCTTTTAAAAGGCAGACAGAGGAAATTGGATGAGGCTCCTGTAAACATGGTGGTAAAGGATTTGCAGCCCTTCACCATCGTGGGGATGAGGGTTTCATGGCCTTTGTGATCAAACTTGATCCAAGCTATCTCCTCCCATCCCGGAAGGCGCTGAAAACATTGGTCACTGAAAGGTACAGCAACACTAAGGAAAAGACAATGGAGACCTAAGAAAGGCAGATTTTGTTAGCCTTACAGCTGACATGTGGTCTTCCATTAATATGGACGGATACCTTGGTGTAACTTGCCACTACATAACACCAGAGGCAAATTGGCAACTGTTGTACTGGGTGTTAGGAGGTTTTACCAAACCCACACAGCACAGCATCTCATGGAGGCTAAAGCTTTGCTAATGGCTGAGTTGGGAATAACCTCCAAAGTTCAGTGTATGGTGACTGACAATGCATCCAACATGATCCTAAGTGCCCAGCTACTACTCAACCTTCAGCATGTCCCATGTTTTGCACATAATTTAAATTTAATTGTGAAAAAGGTCCTAGATCAAACCCCAGTCATCAATGAAATACGGCAGAAAGCCAGAAAGATAGTGGGGTTGTTTAGATCCAGCTGCAAAGCAAAGGACAAGCTTGTGGAGATGCAGGGCTTGATGGGCAGACCAACTCTGAAACTGGTACAGGAGGTTGAGACGAGATGGAACAGCACTTTCGACATGCTGCAACGCTTGTATGAGCAACGAGAGCCAGTGGGTGCTGCGCTATCCAATTTAAACAGTGATACTGCTCCGCTGACAAGTTTTGAGTATGACATTATTCAAGAATCATTGTCACTACTGCAACCGTTTAAACTAGCAACAACAGAGATGTCAGAGGAACAGAGTGTCTGCTTCAAAACTTATACCACTTTACAGGATGTTGCAGCACAAGCTTGCACAGAAAAAGGGACATGCAGCGCAGGAATCAACTGTACAATTAGGTAGGCCACAATAACCATACTACCCATGTAATTGGCCACAACTGTCACATTGTTTTTTATCAATATAATTAATATGGTTTGCTCGTGTTTTGAACAGGCACACACCTGCAAGAAGGTCTGCACTCCAGATGTGGGGGGTATGAGTCATTCAGAGCATTGGCAGTGGCTACACTGCTGGACCCAAGGTTCAAAAATGTGGCTTTTGGAAATCCTGCCAAAGCCCAGGAGGCTGAAAAGCACATTACCCTGGAGTGTGCTTCACTGATGCATTCAAACACAGCAACTCTTGGTGAGCACTTTCAGTCTTCATCTGACATTATGGAGTTATGTCATCTGTAAAATGATGTAACTTATACTTCATATATGCTGTCAGTTTATGCTTTGTAACTAATTCTTGTTTTTATTTTCATTTAGAGCCACAGTCAACATCAGGCCCATCATCATCATCAACACAGTCAACATCAGGCCCATCATCACCATCAACACCAGCAGAAACCCAGGACAGTTTATGGAACGTTTTGATAATCGTATCCGTGAAACCCAGGCGATACACAGTGCTACAGCTGATGCCACAGTAGAAGTGAAAAAGTACCTCAAAGATGCGTTTTTGCCCAGAACTCATGATCCTCTAAGTTACTGGAAAGAGAGAGCTGTAATTTTCCCTCATTTGTATGTCCTTGCTAAAAAATATCTGTGTATGCCAGCAACAAGTGTCCCTTGTGAGAGGATTTTTTCAAAGACTGGAGAAATTATCTGTAAAAAAAAGAAGTAGGCTAAGTACTTCCACAGCAGAGCAGTTAATATTCTTGAATAAAAATCTGTAAAAATGTTAAGCAAAAAATGTTTGCTTAAAATCTTCATTTTTCATGACCAAAATAACCTAGTTATTCACAGTGAGGAGGGTTACATAACCAACATCATGTAGTTGTCAGACAGATGTTAAAAACTCATCACATTAACAAAAACACATTTTTTTTTTATTTTTTAAATGGCTTGTCAAGGTTGTTTCAGATAACATGTGAAATTGACCACTAGGTGGAGACGGGTGTCGGTAGAGTTTCGAAGCCTCGACACAATATGGCACATTTGCTTCAACTGTTTCAGTGTTTCACGAAGCCTCGCTCTGCCCACCACTAGATCAAACAGGTTCAATAACAGGCAGGCAGACAGACAGAATGATCAACACTCAGAATTGTAACCATAGTAAACAAGACCTCGCAATGAGTGTGAGGATGTAAATGGCTTAAATAGTCCAGGTAATGTGCTGCAGCTGGGTGTGGTGATTAGTGATTGGTGGAGTGAGTGCAGGTGATTGCCAGGGAGGATGATGGGAAATGAAGTCCGGGAATAACTGGAACTGTGACAACCAATAGGATTGAAGTTGTTGGATAGTTGGCTTTCAGACACCGGGTCACGTGTGACATTTCCCAAAGCGTCATGAACGCAGAGTTGAAGTTCCCTTCGAAAGGGAAATGATTTTAAATGCCTTGTCTCTATTTTAAGATGAAATACTGTTTTAATTGAAAAATAATTTTAAAAATATATAGAAAAAAATGTTACTATTTTAAATTATTTTAAATGGGGAAAAATAGCAAATAAAAATTGTATAAATATTGCATAGCATCATAAATACCCTCAATATTTTATACAATAATCAAAAAAATATTACTGAACAAATATTACATTGGTTTTCCTGAAAAAAAAGTTACATTTCAAGGCTTTACTTTTGACCGTAAAGAAGTCAAGTGTGACTCCTAAACTAAGAGGGCCAGAAGTTTAAAACTCATCTTTGACCATAAATATGCAAATTAGTTCTACACAAAACCTACACAATAAATGCACATAGAGTTAATGTGCTGTCAATGCCTAAACACATGCATTATTTATTTATTTATTTTTCAGTTTAAGTACACATGAAATCAAATTGACCTTATTTATTTTGTTAGCTCAAATTGCTAGTTTTGTGGTGTGGTGAACAATTCATCCTGCAAGTCAATCCACACAAAAAAAAATTGTTTGGCTTCGTAATATTTAATCAAAATCTGAAAATGCTCCTCCCCTCTACAACGGTGCCCCTTCTCTGATGACATCAGTTTGACGGCTTGGGTTGAAAACGCTTAAACCACTCCCTCCAACCTTTAGTCTGCTATGAGCGAGAGATGGAGAGGAGGAGCGCTAAAGTAAAACTCTGCCCTCTGTTCAATATTCTGTTTCACTTGGAAATATCACAACACTGGAGAAAGTCGTTTGCAACTCTGGTTCACATGGACTTTAATGTGGTTAAAATATTTAAGGCAATTAACGTAGCATTCTTTTTTTTTTCTGTTGTCCTTTGGCGAGCGTTACAATATGATCATGCTCTTACCTCTCATTCATGCAAATGATTTTAAACCATTCAAGCATGCCAATCGAGAACTCGCTCTCTGGGAATGTCCTCACACACACCGATGCACAGATATAGAAAGAATTGAGTTCTATGGTGTCAGTTTAAAACGACATATATTTGCAAAAGAATAAAGTATTGCAATGGAAAATAAGTATTGAGCAAAAAAAAAATTTTTACAATCAAAAATTATGGCGTATTACGGAAATTACGTACGCACGATTCATTGATTTGTTCCCTCGATTTACTAAAACGTGCGCACAATTTAGCATTTTGTTCCCTCGATTACTAAAACATGCACACGTTTTAGTAAATCGAGGGAACGAATTAGTGAATTGTGCACACGATTACATTTTTTTTTTCTTGCATGTCATGTGTGGGGTTCTGTAAAAAATAAAGAATTGAAAAATAAAAAATAAAGTATATATAGAGAAAAAGTTTTGCAACAAAAATAAGAATTGCAAAAGAAAAATAAAGTGTAAAAAGTGTAAAAATAAAGATATAATTAGTTGCAAAATCATTGATCCTTTTTTATCTCTGCAACATATTTTCCATAGTCACACCTATAATTCATTTGCAATGCTTCTTTATTCTGCATTTCAGTCAAGCATGTGCTCGCAAAACCGTTTTCCCTATGCGCTTCACTTATTGGGCGTTTCACTTCATGGCACTGTTTTGACATAGGACCATGTGATATTTCAGTTTTTCTTTTTTAATAAATCTGCAAAAATGTCAACAATTCTGTGTTTTTCTGTCAATATGGGTGCTGTGTGTACATTAATGAGGAAAAAATGAACTTAAATGATTTAGCAAATGGCTGCAATATAACAAGAGTGAAACAATTAAGGGGGTCTGAATACTTTCCGTACCCACTGTATATATATATATATATATATATATATATATATTTCAATACTATTTCAACATTAACTGATGTGTTACCAACATTCGTAGACCCTTTATTAACATGACTTACCATTAACAAAGCATTCATTAATGGAATTAAACGATATTTTGAGCCACTAATCCACACCTACCCCTAAACCTATACCCATAACAATTTCTTAAAACTAGTTATAAATAAAAGAATAAGAGACAAGTGTAATCACAATTATTTTTTTTATTTTTTTATAAGTGGTACCAAAAGTATGTTAGTTCAAATGATGATGAGTTGCAGTTGCAGTCCTCTATGGTGGTGATAGTTTTATAGGGTACAGAGCAGAATTTCAGATATTAGTCCATGAAAATATGATGAGAATTGAATCCAATCAAATGTCTACACTGAAACACGGCATGTCCAATCGTTCGATATCAGTGCCGTAAACCATGCCGTAACGGTTCTCGTGGGCACGACTTTCAAATTTGAATCATAGCGAGCGCGGACTTTGACTATGACGGTCGCTGCTGAGAATGAATGAAGATCACCGAAAAAGTGCGAATTTGGATATGTTCCTTACAAAGATTTGGAGAGCAGCGAACAAATAAGTTGATGTGATTTGTGAATTTATGTTGTGCTTTGGTGTGTCTTTTTGGCATTGTCAGTCACTGCATAGGAAAACACCACAGCAAGCAAACTAAATGGGTAAACAATTACAGACATTTTTTTTTTTCATTTAAATGCTTTGTTAATGGTAAGTCATGTTAATAAAAGGTCTACAAATGTTAGTAACACATCAGTTAATGTTGAAATAGTGTACACTTTACAATAAGGTTCACAAATTCCATTAATAAATGCTTGGTTGAATGTAAGTAATGATAGTAAAGTGCATATAAACATGAACAACATATCTGTTAATGTTCAGATGGTTTGCACTTCAGAATTATGTTTACAGCCCAAATCAATGCCTTGTTAATAAATAATGCTGATAAATGGCATTTTTACCTTTAGGGTAGATGAGTTAGAATGTTCACTCTTAGTGTGTCAACTGCTACATAAACTAATGTAAATATGTACAGTAAGTTAACCTTAAAACATTTAGGCTATTTACTGGCATTGCCCATTATTCATATTGCATTAACTAATGTTAACTACTTGTGCTGTTAAAATGAATAGATGCATTAATAAATGTGTGTTAACGTTAACAATGATTAACTAATATTGAACAGAGGTGTTGTTAATGGTTAGGTAATGTTAACTAATTGCATGAATTTATGTTAACTAATTGTGCATTAACA
>JAOTNS010002519.1:0-31909 GCA_028476615.1 Culter alburnus
AAAGGAAGTGTTGGTTGTAGCAATCTTTATTGTGGAGCCTCAAGGAGTGACTTTTTTAAGTTCAGAGCTGTTTCATTTAAATCAAGAATCCTTGTGGAGAGAAGTCATAGAGAATGATACTCTGTTTGGATGTTTCTTCCAAGTAAGGATACTTCATGATGCATCTTAAGGCAATGAACCTTTCTGATGGCTGTCAGGAATATTTCTGTGCAGAGAGATCTATTTCCATCTATGTGATTCTGTATGTGGCAGCAGCAGCTGTGTCTCTTCTGTCCGTGTGTGGAAACCTGCTGGTCATCATCTCTGTTAGTCACTTCAAGCAGCTTCACACACCTTCTAACATCCTCATCCTCTCTTTGGCTGTGTCTGATCTGCTGGTCGGAGTTTTTGTGATGCCACTTCATCTATCTTGGGTCATTGAGTCTTGTTGGACTTCTGGACCAGTGATGTGCTCAGTTTTCAATTTTGTGAATTATCAAGCAACAAGCGTGTCTATTCACACTGTGGCTCTAATAGCAGTTGATCGTTTTTTGGCTTTAAGTTTTCCTTTTTTTTACTCAGAGAAAATCTCACCCACTGTGATCTGCAGAGAAACTTTATTTGACTGGTTATTTTTACTCTTTTATAACTTCACTCTTCTCTTCATTAATGGAAACTTCACTGCCATGTGTCCAGGAAAATGTGTTCTTATTATAGATGAGGTTTCATTCTTCATTGATCTCCTGGTGTTTCTTGTGCCATGTACATTCATCATAATATTATACACTCATGTTTTTGTCATTGTTAAGAAACATGCGACTGCTATAAGAGCCCTTCAGGTTCACAACAGCACCTCTAAAAACAGAGTCAGTGACAAATCAGAGCGAAAAGCTGCGATTCTGCTGGGGATTCTGGTCTTTTTGTTTCTCCTGTGTTTACTGCCATATTATATTTGTTCTTTAGTGATTCCATACAGTAATCCTTACTTTTTTTTTGTCAGAGATGTTGCTGGAATATTTTACCTTCTGAACTCTACCATTAATCCCATCATTTATGCCCTATTCTTTCCCTGGTTTCAGAAAAGCATAAAATTAATCTTCACATTTAAAGTGTTTAAGAAAAACTCCTCCCTGATGAATGTAATGTAAGCCATTGAATGTAAGACAGAATGTTTCTTCTCTGTTTTTATTATGTTTTTCATATTATACTTTAGGTCAATGCATTTTTCTACATTTTGTCATATTAAACATGGGCCTGGACTATAAAATATCAATTGAATATTCCTCAGTTATTGCAGAGATACAGATCATGTAACATACACTGACTTTTTTTGAGTCCAATAGCAGAGTACTAAAATATTGAGATATTATGCTGGTATAGAAACAGTTTGATGGGGATCTGTGCTACTGGCTGCCGTGTCAATGAGGCTTTCACAGGGGATGGTCTAGTTGACACAATCTCTGCTGACACTTCAGGGATGCGTTCTGGTCGTGTCTAGGTGCAGGTCCTCCATCTGATCTGGATACGGCCCCAGTCCGACTGACTACAATAGACAGGATAAACAGAGAGATTAATATTAGCATAGATGTAGGGTGACCACCATCAAACAACCAAATGTGGGACGATTACCAAGTTTGTGTGGGACATGTTACCAACACTGAAACACATCCTGAAGCTGTTATATAAAGTCTATCTAACTTAATAAAAACATTTTTCATCTGCCTTTCAGCTGATAAAAATACTTTGTTCTTTAGTCCCTTCCAGAAAACACCATTACATCACAATGTAACATAACATGTCTTTATTTTACATGTAATTTAAATTCAACATCACTGAGCCCAAAGGCAGCAGGCATCATGTAGATAACTATTTTTGAATGAGATTTCTGAAATGGAAACTGGGGAACATTTCCTATTTGAGTGGTCAAAATCACCAAGATCCCATTTGTTATTATCTATTTATTAAAAAACAGTTGAATGTTTTTGTTTAATTGTTGTGGGTTTCTTATAGGCTATTATTACATTAACAATTATGATTTAGTTTTATTATTAGAATTTTTGCTCTGGTTTAAATACAATTCACCAACAAAACTTTTACACGATTAATAGTGACCACTGTAAAAGCAGTTCAAAACTATATGCCTGTTATAACATTAGTGTGACTTTACAAAAGCACATTACATTACAAAAATAAAACAACATAAATATGAGCAGATAAATATAAAACCGCATTTAACAAATATTTTTTAACATTATTGAATTTAATATTTTAATTTTCACAAGCTGTTTTTAGCAGAAATTTCAACTGTTTTAACTATTTTAACTATTATTTTGCATTTTAGAGTCATTTTAAGCACAAAGTACATGTATTATTTTTTCAATTATTATTATTTATTCATATCTGAGTGTACCTTCACCGTGTAGTTAAGACGTGTGTGTGGAAATTGCTGCGTTGTGGCTTTTGTGGACATTTTAAATTGTGCAAAACAATCCTGCACCCTGTTGAGGCCCTGTTATAAACATACAAACAGTATTACTTTCATTTAACATGAATAGTTAATATGTTACTAATGTCAAGAATTCAAGTGAGCACAACTAAGAAAAAAGCACCTGGGACCCCATGGTGGAGCCCAGATCTAGGTTGTAAACCTGACAAATGTGTATGAGAGGACCAGCCCGCCGCATCACATACATCTTGAAAAGAAGCCCCTGATAATAAGGTATTAGAAACCGCCATACTCCTTGTTGAGTGGGCCCGGACAGTTAAAGGTGAAGGCTGGCAAAGGCAATCCATATGCAAGAGAGACAGCCTCGACTACCCACTTGCTCATTCTTTGCTTAGATGCTGGGTACTCATTCCTAGGTGACCCAAAACACACAAACAGTTGATCAGATTTACAACACAGGGCAGCACACATCTGGACATACACATCTAATGTTCTGACTGGGCAAAGCAGATTTAACTTCTCCTGGTCCTACATTTAAAAGGGAGGAAGACAGAAGGCCTGTTGTTGGCTATGTTGGCTATGGTAACTATTGATGCTTGTGGCCTAGACCTGGCAAAAAGGAGCAGACTGCTGTGTGGGCAGGATCTGGGCTGACACAATGTTGCTATCTGGGTAGTAGATATTAGTGTCTTATTTGAAGGCCACTTAAAAGTAGTTTTTTTTTTTTTTTTTTTTTTTTTTGCAAACAACTTACTGTACATTGCAAATATTTAATTAAATACTTTTTTGAGTTGGCATATGCTTCATTTAAGCACACTAATGTTTTTGAATGAGTTCTATTGTACATGACACTCTTCAGCTTTTTTCTTCTAGATGAACAGGATCAGTGGATCTCCCAACTGTATGTTCTTCTCCCTTGATGCTGCTGGTTCTGGAAAGAGTCAACATGTCAAGTGTATAAAAGGCAGTGTTGGTTGTAGCACATCTTTATTGTGGAGCCTCAAGGAGTGACTTTTTTTTAAATTCAGAGCTGTTTCATTTAAATCCATGAATCCTTGTGTGAGAGAAGTCATAGAGAATGATACTCTGTTTGGATGTTTCTTCCAAGTAAGGATACTTCATGATGCATCTTAAGGCAATGAACCTTTCTGATGGCTGTCAGGAATATTTCTGTGCAGAGAGATCTATTTCCATCTATGTGATTCTGTATGTGGCAGCAGCAGCTGTGGTTCTTCTGACCGTGTGTGGAAACCTGCTGGTCATCATCTCTGTTAGTCACTTCAAGCAGCTCCACACACCTTCTAACATCCTCATCCTCTCTTTGGCTGTGTCTGATCTGCTGGTTGGAGTTTTTGTGATGCCACTTCATTTGCCTTGGCTCATCGAGTCTTGTTGGATTTCTGGACCAGTGATGTGCTTGGTTTACGATTTTGTGAATTTTCATGTGACAAGTGTGTCTGTTCACACTGTGACTCTAATAGCAGTTGATCGTTTTTGGCTTTAAGTTATCCTTTTTTTTACTCAGAGAAAATCTCACCCACTGTGATCTGCATTGCAACTTTATTTAACTGGCTGTTTTCACTCCTTTATAACTTCACTCTTCTCTTCATTAATGGAACTTCACTCGTGCATGTCCAGGAGAATGTGTTTAATATAGATGAGGTTTCATTCTTCGTTGATCTCCTGATTGTGTTTCTTGTGCCATGTACACTCATCATAATATTATACACTCATGTTTTTGTCATTGCTAAGAAACATGCAACTGCTATAAGAGCCCTTCAGGTTCACAACAGCACCTCTAAAAACAGAGTCAGTGACAAATCAGAGCGAAAAGCTGCGATTCTGCTGGGGATTCTGGTCTTTGTGTTTCTCCTGTGTTTACTGCCATATTATTTGTTCTTTAGTGATTCCAAACAGTAATCCTTACTATTTTTTTGTCAGAGATGTTTCTGCAATATTTTCCTTCTGAACTCCACCATTAATCCCATCATTTATGCCCTATTCTTTCCCTGGTTTCGGAAAAGCTTGAAATTAATTTTCACATTTAAAGTGTTTAATAAAGACTCATGTCTGATGAATGTGATGTAAGTCATTGAATGTAAGACAGAATGTTTCTTCTCTGTTTTATTATGTTTTTCATATTATACTTTAGGTCAATGTATTTTTCTACATTTTGTCATATTAAACATGGGCCTGGACTATAAAACATCAAATGAATATTTCCTCAGTTATTGCAGAGATACAGATCATGTAACATACATTGATTTTTTTTGACTCCAATAGCAGAGTACTAAAATTTGAGATATTATGCTGGTATAGAAACAGTTTGATGGGGATCTGTGCTACTGGCTGTCGTGTCAATGAGGCTTTCACAGGGGATGGTCTAGTTGACACAATCTCTGCTGACACTTCAGGGATGCGTTCTGGTCGTGTCTAGGTGCAGGTCCTCCATCTGATCTGGATACAGCCCCGGTCTGACTGACTATAATAGACAGGATAAACAGAGAGATTAATATTTGCATAGAGTAGGGTGACCACCATCAAACAAACCAAATGTGGGACGATTACCAAGTTTGTGTGGGACATGTTACCAACACTGAAACACATCCTAAAGCTGTTATATAAAGTCTATCTAACTTAATAAAACATTTTTCATCTGCCTTTCAGCTGATAAAAATACTTAGTTCTTTAGTCCCTTCCAGAAAACACCATTACATCACAATGTAACATAACATTATTTTACATGTAATTTAAATTCAACATCACTGAGCCCAAAGGCAGCAGGCATCATGTAGATAACTATTTTTGAATAAGATTTCTGAAATGGAAACTGGGGAACATTTCCTATTTGAGTGGTCAAAATATCACCAAGATCTCATTTGTTATTATCTATTTATTAAAAACAGGGACAATACATTTTTGAATGTTTTGTTTTTAATTGTTGTGGGTTTCTTATAGGCTATTATTACATTAAATTATGATTTAGTTTTATTATTAGGATTTTTGCTCTGGTTTTAATACAATTCACCAAAAAAACTTTTACACGATTAATAGTGACCACTGTAAAAGCAGTTCAAAACTATATGCCTGTTATAACATTAGTGTGACTTTACAAAAGCACATTACATTACAAAAATAAAACAACATAAATATGAGAAGATAAATATAAAACAGCATTTAACAAATATTTTTTAACATTATTGAATTTAATATTTTAATTTTCACAAGCTGTTTTTAGCAGAAATTTCAACTGTTTTAACTATTTTTAACTATTATTTTGCATTTTAGACTCATTTTAAGCACAAAGTACGTGTATTATTTTTAAATTATTATTATTTATTCATATCTGAGTGTACCTTCACCGTGTAGTTAAGACGTGTGTGTGGAAATTGCTGCGTTGTGGCTTTTGTGGACATTTTAAATTGTGCAAAACAATCCAGCACCCTGTTGAGGCCCTGTTATAAAACATACAAACAGTATTACTTTCATTTAACATGAATAGTTAATATGTTACTAATGTCAAGAATTCAAGTGAGCACAACTAAGAAAAAAGCACCTGGGACCCCATGGTGGAGCCCAGATCTAGGTTGTAAAACCTGACAAATGTGTATGAGAGGACCAGCCCGCCGCATCACATACATCTTGAAAAGAAGCCCCTGATAATAAGGTATTAGAAACCGCCATACTCCTTGTTGAGTGGGCCCGGACAGTTAAAGGTGAAGGCTGGCAAAGGCAATCCATATGCAAGAGAGACAGCCTCGACTACCCACTTGCTCATTCTTTGCTTAGATGCTGGGTACTCATTCCTAGGTGACCCAAAACACACAAACAGTTGATCAGATTTACAACACAGGGCAGCACACATCTGGACATACACATCTAATGTTCTGACTGGGCAAAGCAGATTTAACTTCTCCTGGTCCTACATTTAAAAGGGAGGAAGACTGTAATAAGTTCAAGTTCATAGGGAAGGAAGAGGACAGGGTCGACTTTGACTGCTGACTGAGTCTTTATTTCAATAAAAAGATGTCCAAACAAAAGTCTGTGCAACGCACAATAAACAATCCACATCCACAGACGGGCTTCACTCCAGTAGTGCTCTCCAGCTCAGTCCCAGTGTCTCTCAGTCAGCAGTCCCTCTCTCTCTCACACACTCCTGTTTCTCCTGGCGTTTTATCCTGTCTCTGCGCCAATTACTGGAATAAGAAACAGGTGTTCGTGATTTACATTTAACCCACTCATTTACCACGCGTCTCCCGACACTCTTTCCTGCTGCAGACTTCGCTGAACCACGCCCCCCCGCCACATACCCCCACCGCCCGACTCAGGCCGTATCTGGTGCCTTTTTAGTTAGATCAGTCAACGGGCTGGTGAGGTCTGAATAATTAGCTACAAACCTTCTATAATATCCTGCCAGCCCGAGGAACTGTCTAACCTCCTTTTTGGTCTTAGGGCGCGGACAGCTCGCAATCGCTGCTGTCTTATCAATTTGGGGACGCACCTGTCCATGTCCCAAGTGGAAGCCCAGATACCTTTTCTTTGGATAATGGTGACAAGGGGATCTGCCAGTATCCCTTTGTTAAGTCCAGTGTCGAATAAAATCGAGCCGTACCTAGCCGGTCAAGCAATTCGTCCACCCGTGGCATTGGATACGCGTCGAATTTCGACACAGCATTCACCTTGCGGTAATCCATGCAGAACCGCACTGAGCCGTCTGTTTTGGGAACCAAGACTATCGGGCTTGCCCAGTTACTGCTGGATTCTTCTATTACCCCCATTTCAAGCATCGCTCCTAATTCTTCCTGAACTACTTTTTCTTGGTTCAGGTAAGCGATATGGCCAGCTGCGAACCACCACGCCCGGCTCTGTCTCGATATGGTGCTGAATGAGGTTTGTACGGCCAGGTAGGGGAGAAAACATGTCAGCAAACTCTGCCTGTAATTTGGTTAAATCAATGAGCTGGGAGAACGAGAGATGATCTCCCCCTGGGGCCAGTGTGAGAGATTCTTTTTTTATATTCGCCTCTGGCCCGAGATCATCCTCTCCGCTAATCACCGTCGCCAGCATCACTGATTCTCCCTCATTCCATTTTTAAGGAGATTGAGGTGGTAAATTTGACGTGCTCCCCTCCTATCTGAGCGTATTACCTCATAATCGAGCTCTCCAACTTGCCGTGTGACCTCAAATGGTCCTTGCCACTTTGCAAGTAATTTTGAACTTGACGTTGGGAGCAATACAAGCACTTTATCTCCCGGTGCAAATTTACGCAAATTGGTTCCTCTGTTATACAGCCAGCTCTGTTTGTCCTGGGCCTGTAACAAATTCTCCATAGAAAGCTGCCCCAAAGTGTGGAGTTTTGTTCTCAGGTCCAGTACATACTGAATTTCGTTTTTTGATTGAGACAGTCCGTCCTCCCAAGTTTCTCTTATGACGTCTAACACCCCTCTGGGCTGACGACCATAGAGAAGCTCGAAGGGGGAAAAACCCCGTGGAGGCTTGCGGGACCTCTCGCACAGCGAACAACAGAGGTTCCAACATTTATCCCAATTCTTGGCGTCTTCCTGTACGAATTTACAAATCATTGTTTTAAGCGTGCGATTAAAACGTTCAACCAGCCCATCTGTTTGTGGGTGAAAGACGCTGGTACGAATCGATTTAATGCCCAATAATTCATAAAGTTCGCGTAACGTCCGTGACATAAACGCCGTGCCCTGATCAGTGAGGATTTCCTTGGGACTTCAGCTTTTTTCTTCTAGATGAACAGGATCAGTGGATCTCCCAACTGTATGTTCTTCTCCCTTGATGCTGTGGTTCTGGAAAGAGTCAACATGTCAAGTGTATAAAAGGCAGTGTTGGTTGTAGCACATCTTTATTGTGGAGCCTCAAGGAGTGACTTTTTTTAAGTTCAGAGCTGTTTCATTTAAATCAATGAATCCTTGTGTGAGAGAAGTCATAGAGAATGATACTCTGTTTGGATGTTTCTTCCAAGTAAGGATACTTCATGATGCATCTTAAGGCAATGAACCTTTCTGATGGCTGTCAGGAATATTTCTGTGCAGAGAGATCTATTTCCATCTATGTGATTCTGTATGTGGCAGCAGCAGCTGTGTCTCTTCTGTCCGTGTGTGGAAACCTGCTGGTCATCATCTCTGTTAGTCACTTCAAGCAGCTTCACACACCTTCTAACATCCTCATCCTCTCTTTGGCTGTGTCTGATCTGCTGGTCGAAGTTTTTGTGATGCCACTTCATCTATCTTGGGTCATTGAGACTTCTGGACCAGTGATGTGCTCAGTTTTCAATTTTGTGAATTATCAAGCAACAAGCGTGTCTATTCACACTGTGGCTCTAATAGCAGTTGATCGTTTTTTGGCTTTAAGTTTTCCTTTTTTTTACTCAGAGAAAATCTCACCCACTGTGATCTGCAGAGAAACTTTATTTGACTGGTTATTTTTACTCTTTTATAACTTCACTCTTCTCTTCAATAATGGAAACTTCACTGCCATGTGTCCAGGAAATGTGTTCTTATTATAGATGAGGTTTCATTCTTCATTGATCTCCTGGTTGTGTTTCTTGTGCCATGTACATTCATCATAATATTATACACTCATGTTTTTGTCATTGTTAAGAAACATGCGACTGCTATAAGAGCCCTTCAGGTTCACAACAGCACCTCTAAAAACAGAGTCAGTGACAAATCAGAGCGAAAAGCTGCGATTCTGCTGGGGATTCTGGTTCTTTTGTTTCTCTGTGTTTACTGCCATATTATATTTGTTCTTTAGTGATTCCATACAGTAATCCTTACTTTTTTTTTGTCAGAGATGTTGCTGGAATATTTTACCTTCTGAACTCTACCATTAATCCCATCATTTATGCCCTATTCTTTCCCTGGTTTCAGAAAAGCATAAAATTAATCTTCACATTTAAAGTGTTTAAGAAAAACTCCTCCCTGATGAATGTGATGTAAGCCATTGAATGTAAGACAGAATGTTTCTTCTCTGTTTTTATTATGTTTTTCATATTATACTTTAGGTCAATGTATTTTTCTACATTTTGTCATATTAAACATGGGCCTGGACTATAAAATATCAATTGAATATTTCCTCAGTTATTGCAGAGATACAGATCATGTAACATACACTGACTTTTTTTGACTCCAATAGCAGAGTACTAAAATATTGAGATATTATGCTGGTATAGAAACAGTATGATGGGGATCTGTGCTACTGGCTGCCGTGTCAATGAGGCCTTCACAGGGGATGGTCTAGTTGACACAATCTCTGCTGACACTTCAGGGATGCGTTCTGGTCGTGTCTAGGTGCAGGTCCTCCATCTGATCTGGATACGGCCCCAGTCCGACTGACTACAATAGACAGGATAAACAGAGAGATTAATATTAGCATAGATGTAGGGTGACCACCATCAAACAAACCAAATGTGGGATGATTACCAAGTTTGTGTGTGACATGTTACCAACACTGAAACACATCCTGAAGCTGTTATATAAAGTCTATCTAACTTAATAAAAACATTTTTCATCTGCCTTTCAGCTGATAAAAATACTTTGTTCTTTAGTCCCTTCCAGAAAACACCATTACATCACAATGTAACATAACATGTCTTTATTTTACATGTAATTTAAATTCAACATCACTGAGCCCAAAGGCAGCAGGCATCATGTAGATAACTATTTTTGAATGATTTCTGAAATGGAAACTGGGAACATTTCCTATTTGAGTGGTCAAAATATCACCGTTATCTCATTTGTTGCCATTTATTAAAAAACAGTTGAATGTTTTTGTTTTAATTGTTGTGGGTTCCTTTTAATCTATTATTACATTAATTATGATTTAGTTTTATTAGAATTTTTGCTCTGGTTTAAATACGATTCACCAAAAAAACTTTTACATGATTAATAGTGACCACTGTAAAAGCAGTTCAAAACTATATGCCTGTTATAACATTAGTGTGACTTTACAAAAGCACATTACATTACAAAAATAAAACATCATAAATATAAGATAAATATAAAACAGCATTTAACAAATATTTTTTAACATTATTGAATTTAATAATTTAATTTTCACAAGCTGTTTTTAGCTACTGTATACAGAAATTTCAACTGTTTTAACTATTTTTAACTATTATTTTGCATTTTAGACTCATTTTAAGCACAAAGTACATGTATTATTTTATTTTATTTTTTATTTGTTCACCACGTAGTTAAGACGTGTGTGGAAATTGCTGCGTTGTGACTACGGAACTTTTGTGGACATTTAAAATTGTGCAAGTTATATATGCGTGTACCTGCAGCAGGGATGAGACAAAATCGAACTTCTACAAAATATGTGATTTATTAAACAAAGTAACAAAACAGCTACTGCAGAAATCCAGGAGCAAAAGAACAATGTTAACAACAAGAACGGACCGGGAGTGCAGGGAGTGAGTCCAACTTAAAGGGAGTGCTGATGACGATACACAGGTGCAGGGAATCCAAGGAGAGCAGGAGAGCTGATGAGGGAAGTGCAAACAGGTGTGGAGCAGGGAGGATCATGGGAGTTGGAGTCCGGGACAGAGGGGAACTGTGACATTACCTCCCCGTCCCGGTAGGCGCGGCCTTGTGCCGTAGATGGAACAACCGGGGAGGGGGTTGGGCGCCCTGGAGACCTAACAGAGAGTGAGGGGAGTGCAGGCAGATGCGGAGGTCTCCAGGGTGGATCCGGAGCCTTGGGCAGCCATGGCGGGTCAGGGGATGTGGGCATCCATGGTGGGTAAGAAGCCCCACCCATGAGTTCCCCACCCACAGGTAACTGGAGGCTTGGGCTGCTCGGCGGCAGGCTTAACTGGAGACTTGGGCTGCTCAGCGGCAGGATTTACTGAAGACTTGGGCTGATCGGTGGCCATCTTCTTCGGCCATCTGGGCTTAGCAGTGGCTCTCCTCTTGGGAGGTCTGGGCGTTGGAACAGGCAAGACCACAGGGGAATACCCACTGGAGGGGTATGTGGAGGAAACTGGCAGTTGATGAACTGGCCAGGCCTCCTGTATTTCTGAGGGTACCGGATGAGGAGGACACAATTCTTTTTTAACCTCTTCAATTTCAAAATCAGAACCATTTAGAAAGAGAATCAGATTAATAGACTCGACTAAGTAAAAGAAACATGCAGGTTCATTATAGTGAATCGTGTCCTCGTCCAGGCCCATCAGAAAACAGGCGTTAAGCGGGGCATCTGGCCAGTTCAACAAACAAGAAAGCTCAGAGAATTCCTCCACGTACCTCTCCAGCGGACGACCGTCCTGCCGAAGCCCTAGCCGACAATCCACCGCTGACGCATATTCCCCAAGAGGCACGGGAGAGTTCTCTTGGTTTGGTCTGTTCTTCTGTTATATATGCGTGTAGCTGCAGCAGGGATGAGACAAAATCGAACTTCTACAAAATATGTGATTTATTAAACAAAATAACAAAACAGCTAATGCAGAAATCCAGAAACAAAAGAACAATGTTAACAACAAGAACGGACCGGGAGTGCAGGGAGTGAGTCCAAGCGGGAGAGCTGATGAGGGAAGTTCAAACAAGTGTGGAGCAGGGAGGATCATGGGAGTCCAGGACAGAGGGGAACTGTGACAAATACAACATTTACTGTAGGAGCCATACAATTTACTGGTGACTAAACTTTTCTTTTGCGCTTCTAATTTGGCAGTGAAATTCGCCGATTTTAGGTGCGTAAGATGTGAAGGATTCTATGGTCCAGTTAGTATTTTCACCCCATAATGGTGGCCGTGTTATGACCCCATAAGTGTCGCCTCTTGGGTTCTATACTCTTTGTCCAGATCCAGATCATGTTTCTTATGAAGTAGTGCCGCACGCACTGCCAATTGTAGCTGCACAGCCCCCCTCTGTGGGAGAACATGATCACTACACAATTTCTAGCAGGTCGCCATAGGCAGCGCGCCAACATGTAGCACCTATGCGCTTCGGGCGACCCAAGTTCGAGTTCCGGCTTGTGGTCCTTTTCCGATCCCGTCCCTCTCTCTCTCTCTCTCCCACTTCACTTCCTGTCTTATCACTGTCCTATCATAATAAAGGCAAAAACGGCAAAAATAAATCTTTAAAAAAAAATAAAAAATCTCCAGCAGGCTGCTGTATGCTCGTCGGTCTTTTTGCAATTTATATGCGGGTTGTTTTGAACAAGCTATAAAACACGGACATTTCCGGGGACAGAACACCAAAAAAAAAAGGTCCCCGGGAAACAGGGACTGTTGTAACATCAAGTTCTTCTAAGTTATCTGGTATCTTAAGGAGATGGAACTGATTAGGAAGATTATTTATAAAGTAAACTTTAGTGGTAGAAGTGATAGTTCTACCATTTGTGGCAGGGAGACTAGATAATGATCTGAGATGTCATCGCTCTGCTGCAGAATTTCAACGGCATCAATATCAATTCCATGTAACAATATTAGATCTAAAGTATGGTTATGACAGTGAGTGGGTCCTGACACGTGTTGTCTAACCCCAACTACAATAGAGTTTAGAATGTCTGTAAATGCCAATCCCAATGGATCGTTTTCATTATCTACATGGATATTAAATCACCTACAGTTAGGGCTGCTTCTGCAGCTAGTACTAACTCCAATAGAAAATCAGCAAATTCTTTGATAAAGTCTGTATGGTGTCCTGGGGGCCTGTATACAGTACCAGCACAAATGTCAAACAGCATTTGTCGCTTACGTTACATAATGTTACAAAAGCACCATCACTTCAAAGGATTTTTGAAAGATGTTTAAAAGTAGCCCAGTTCCACAGAAAAAACACGGACTTGGCAACTCTGATGCACAGCAAGATCTTTGAAAGCATGCCATTTTCAAAGCCCCCATGATCTTGATTGCGAACTTGTAATTTGTTGGCTGTACGTATTGTCAGTGTTCTGTGTTTATGTTCTCCTGTGTCATATGTTCTTTTGTTCAGTTTTCCCGCCACTAGTTTGTTCCCTTGGTTACCCTGATTTGAGTTTATTAGTCCCAGCTGTCTCTTGTTAATTAGCCTTGTTTGCCCCTTTGTCGACCTGTATATTCCCCTGTGTTCTCCCTCAGTTGTTTTGTCGTTGTTGTCTTTGTATACGTTATTGTTATATGTCTTTATTGTACTGTGTTTATTGTTATCCATTTCGTCAATAAAGTCCTTGTCTGTGAAGCTCCATCGCCTACGTGTGTTTCCCACAACCATGCGGTGACAGAATATCCATAGGCTGTATTGTCTTTATGTCATTTCTATTTGATTTATCGTAACTCAGAAATAATTATTACTAAGAAGCACTTACTTATTCAGTTTCTTTGGATTTGAATCTAAATATTATTGTAAATTTAGGATTAATATTAATACAAAGTACACATTTTTAGAATCATGATCCTGTTGAAAAACATTAATTTGCAAAATGTGTGCATATGCGCTCTTAACTGTGGGATTACAAATTTATAATCTGTTTAAGATCTGTTGATTCTACATCCTGACATCACCTCACATGAATTACTAAGGTGAGGTATATTGTTTTTCCATTTTGAGGTAAAGATAATGACATTCTAAAGGAGATCAAGGCAGGCAGCCCAGATGTCTGAGACATTAACCTTTTGTCTTCCTGACCATTTGGCATGACAAGCTCAAGATACAGCGGTGCATTTGTCTCTATGATAATGTAAAGGTGTGGGTGATACTGTCAGACTGATTGGATTAGCACCTATGCATTTGAATGACACATTTATGCTGATTAGATCATGGCTGGGAAATGTAGGGAATGATCTGATTCCTTACTGCATTTGCATCCTTTGTTTAGATTGTCCACACCTCTACTCTATGTATCCCTCCCCCTTGAATGTATATGAACTACCAAGTCACTGCCTTAGTTAGATTTTGGATGACCACAGCGACGCACAGCGTGTTTCTCAATAAAGAGTAACTTCTGCTTCAAGAGATCCCAAAGTCTCCTGGTCTATGCTTCTGAGATTTCCAACACCTAGATAGCAAAATTGTGTCGGCCCAGATCCGGCCCACAGTCTACTGCGTGTAATGATGGCACTTGGGCATTCTGTTTGACTTTATTTCTGTCATACATCTCCAAAAGTTCTTATTGAGAACTAACAGGGGTTTACTGTAGCTCTAGTTTCATTTAAAGTCACCATTATGGTAATTGGTGTTTCCATTAGTTGGGCTTTTGATCCTAACTTAATTTAGAAAATATTTTTGTTTTCTCTGCCAGTTGTAACAGTGTGTTTGTAAAACACTTCAGCAATAGCAAAGGAAGCCAAGACAAAATGTCATCAGGTGATATGGGCTAATTGCCGATGGTCAAGTTGCAGGCCACAGCTGCACAGCAGCTCTTAAAGAATAGTGTCAATGCAGGCAGATCAAAGCACTGTTGAATATTAAATGTCAAGTCAATGTCAAGTGTCCCCAACTAAGCAAGTCAAAGGCAACAGCGGCAAGGAACCCAAACTCCAACAGTGACATCAGGTGGCAAACAAGTGGCAAATAGGGTTTTAAAATGGGGGAAAAAACCTGGGAGAAACCAGGCTTAAGGCCTGTACACACCGGGACGAATATCACACGTGTTTATCGCCAGCGTTTTTCGAGACGTTTTTTTGTGTTCACACCCAAGCGATTTCACTGGCGATGCACAGAGTGAACGTGCAAATTCACTCCCTGACAGTATGTGGCGCTTGTGATTAACGGTAGTGCAAATAAACATATTTATGATAGATAAGTTAAAGAATAAAAATGCAGATATTAAATGGCATATATATGAGAGATGGTAGTCAGAAACGGTAGTGCAATAAACATATGATATATTAAAGTTAAAGAAGATAAAATGCAGATATTAAATGGCATATATGAGATGTAGTCAGAAACAGTAGTGCAAATAAACATTTATGAAATAGACATTCTCACTATATTTCTTGAATGTAAAAGAAAAAAACAGCAAAAATACAGAAATAATACACATCTATTGGTATGGCCAAGAACTGGCAGAGCACCCATAGCGTGCGTCTCAATCAGCTCCCTAGTTCACTAGTCAGGCACTGATCAGGGAGTCGGCCACATTCATTTAAATGGTATACTGATACACGACCTAGGAAGCTAGGGAGCTGTTTGAGACGCAGGGATAGGGCGTTTGAGACGTTTGTAGGGGTCTTCCTCGTCTACTTACTTTCTCTTTGTCGTCTTGTGTGCTCGGCAAGACTGTTTGTGCTTGAGCGCCACCAAGGTCGTGTTTTACTGTAACTTCAGCAGCTCCAGGCACGTGAACAAAGCACCAATCTCATTGGTCGGCCAGTTTTTAAGCAGCGCGTCAAACCAAAAAAACAAACCCGAGGCGTTTTTTAAAAAATTACACTTTACGCCTCGCGTTTTTTGCGTCGGTGTGCACACTCACATGGCGCCCGGTTTTAGTCACGAGGCGTAAACGTTGGCGAAAATCACGCGCGATATTCGTCCCGGTGTGAACAGCCTTTAGTCAGGGGGGGCCAGTTCTCCTCTGGCGAACAGTGGCTTTGTTACGATTCATGTGGCTATCATAAGTCCGATAGGATCGCAACATTCAAGTATTTATTTCAGTTCCATTCAGTTGAGGATCGTATTCATCACACCGGTATGGACGGTTGTTGAGGAAATGTGGATGATCTAGTTAACTCAATCTGCTGATACTTCAGGGGTGCATTGTGTCGTGTCAAGGCGCAGGTCCTCTGTCTTACCTGGACATGGCCCGGATCCGGTTGACTACGTAAACCTCGGGATAAACAGAAAGACTAATATTTAGCGTAGATGCCATTCTTCTTCTGATGTAACGAGTACATCTGGTGTTTTATAGGAAGTGTTCCCGGTTCCGGCTGACCTAATTTATGCAGCCTAATAATCCTTTAACGGATTTGAAATATAAATTGATAATATGTTATGGTATGCCAGGTTAAAGAAATGCGTTTTTAGTCTAGACTTAAACTGACATGTGTCTGCTTCCCGAACATGCTAGAAGATTGTTCCAGAGTTTAGGTGCCAAATAGGAAAGGATCTGCCGTCTGCGGTTGATTTTGATATTCTAGGTATTATCAGCTGACCTGAATTCTGAGATCGCATAGACGTGAAGGACTATATGCTTTAAGAGCTCGCTCAGGTACTGGGGAGCTAAACCATTTAGTGCTTTGTAAATATTAGCAGATTTTAAAATCTATACGATGTTTAACAGGAAGCCAATGCAGTGTTGATAGAACTAGTTAATATGGTCATACTTCCTAGTTCTAGTAAGACTCTAGCTGCTGCATTTTGTATGAGCTGTAGTTTATTTATCAAGCAAGCAGAACAACCACCCAATAGAGCATTACAGTAATCTAGCCTTGAGGTCATGAACCCATGAACTAACTTTTCTGCATTTTTCATTGAGAGCATATGTCTGTTACAGTGTAAGTTGTTGCAGAACGAGGCGTACACGGACTTCCACAAAACAGGGTATTTAATCGACGAAGGAGCAGATATACAACCAATACACACACATATAGCTAAAATAAAACACAGGGAGTGCAGGGAGTGAGTCCAAGGAGCCGTGGGTGGGGGCCATGTGCGGGTCATGGGCCGTCAGAGCCATGGCGGGTCAGAGCCAGCCCATAGAGGGGGACGGAGACGTTACGTCGATACTGACTAATGGGGTCTCGCCTGGGAGCCCAATCACCTCCAAGGATCAAAACACGCCAATGGGATTGGCCAGTGAGATTTACATGCGGGACCAACCCCCCCGGGCATCCGGGTATAAGGGGCCGGCATACTCACCTTCATTCATATTTTTTGCCTGAGGAGGCCGTGATAGATTTCTGGCCTCAGGTCAACGGTGACCTCAGAGCTATGGCAGGGGAACGTAACGTCTCCTTTCCCTCCTTCGGTTGGAACGGGGATACAGTAGTAACCTGGAGAGCTTTCCCATTCAGTCGTCACGTTCGACTGTTACGTCGGATCTGACTTGAATGGTTGGGTTCCCTTAGGAAGACGCAGTAGCACCTGAACGCACGGGTGGGCTATGATTGTTAGGGCGGAAGGGATCTTGGAGTGCCGGTATCTTGGGCCCAATGACAAGTGCGGTCCCGCATACTGCGAGGACCCCTCACAGCGCACCAGATTGTAAGGCCCATTCGCTGTGCTCATGACCAGCGTGATGGAGAGGACAGGGCGTTAGCAGGGTGGATAGGGGTTCGAGTAGCTGTCTGTTGTCCTTACCCAGGGGAATAGTGCTTCTGAAACTCATTCCCACTTTTTTTCAGCGCATGACCACAGATGTCCAGAAAGCGTTTCCCCGAGAGTGGAAAGCTACTGAGACCAGCACCCTGCCCGAGGATGTAATTGTGGAAAACACATATGACTGGCCTGAGGGACAGTAACAATCATTGAAAAGCATCTCTTATTTAGGAGGTCCATCCTCCGTGAGAACCCCTAAGGCAACAGACAGGGGGCAAAACGGAATGGCCGCCGCAGGGAAGGCCAGCGGGTTTTAGCCATCAGATGGAACCGTACCTTGACACATCACATGATGGGATACCGCGAGGGGAATCACAGCATTGGGCATCAGCCAGTAACAATGGCATTACCAATCGAGCATACACACTTATCCTGGACCTTCGTGGGTGGACGCCGTCCGGCCGACTTCTTGGGCCGCCGTCAGCTCAGGAGAACTCCACAGGTTCACCATATACGGGGAACTGGAACTAGGATTGGGAGGAAGATGTGCTGCGCATGGTCCCTCTCCCCGCGAGGAAATTGCACATGTGGGTCGAATCGGAAACAGCCCATGGGGCTACTATGATAGACAGCACACGTTGTACCCGGTTTCCCATCGGAGCGTTGTAAAGTATCCTCAGCGGAATGTATGTTGTGTGTCGCCCAGCCGTTTCGCTCTGCAAAATGTCGGGCCAGGCAAGGCCCGTGGGCTCCAACGCCATGAAGAAGCAACAGCGCCCGTAGGGAAGTGGAGCTCGCACCCAGGGGGGCATGTGGCTCGCCTTTCTGAGCTGGTACTTCAAAGGACGATTGGTGCATCCACTATCCATGGGGGCCAGACCTCTAGGGTTGGGATACAGCCGTTTCCTTGCGTGCTGACCTCGGCAAAACAGACGGAGAGGATGGCTGCTCAGACTTCTTAGCTCTGCGTGTGCGGTCGCACGTATACGCGCAGGGGGAAGCGAGCAACTAACGACACAGGCAGAACGCAAGGGCTTTTCTTGACCGGTCCGTCTGGGAGTGGCTTGCAGGGTTCACGCACCTGTTCCCGTAAGGGGGTTTTGGAACTTGTGGGGCACAGGTATGCCTGGCCGGTTGGCTCCGATAGTGAGGTTAGTCCGGGGCGGCTGAGTCCGTCACGAATCGCTGGTACGCTTAAATGCCTGCAGGGTCCCAACGCCTCTTGCAGGGGCCGAGCTCACGTCAGGAGCACTGTCTTGAAGACAGATGTTTGCAGGCTCATGCTTACTCAATGCAATCGAGTGGATCTCTCAGAAGGGCGCGAGAGGGGGCTGCGGAGAGAGTCCAGTATGTGTGAATGAGGCGGTCCCTAGGTGGATGAAACCTCCTGGTGCCGGGTCTGTCACCTATCAGTTCAGTGGGGGCTTTTCCTGAGTCTTGACTTGCCATGCGGAGCACAAAAGTCGTGGGAGCGCTGTAAAATGGGCGCCACCTAGACCTTGTGCAGTTTAAGGGACAGATCATCCGGTTCCAAACGCCTCTTGTAGGAAGGAAAGCACAACCCTTACGCAGAGAGGCAACTGTACGCCGCGGGAATAACAGCGACTCAACGAACAGACTCCGACATACATGTCATAAGCACCCGGGGTCTATAGGTGCTCTGGCCCGACAGTGATTTGTCAACTACCCGGACGGTAGGGGCCCGCTGAATCTGTTGCCTCGGTCCCCGTCCGCGGTACACACGGTGGAGGGTTGCCACAGATCGGACTCGGGTACCATGATGTTCCCTGCCCGTAAAAGGAGTAACTGCAACCTCTCCTGCCTGGACCTTGCACTTTCCCTAGTGCAAGGAGCTCACTGGGGAAACCAGACGTGCATCTCCCCCTGTGGCCAGCTTGTTGCCAGTGCTCCGTAGGCCGAGGTCCCCGTCTCCAGGGAATAATCAGAGGCTGGCAATGGGCAGATTCCTGAAGGGGGAGTCAAACAGGTCCACCTGTCCTCCCCGAATCGCTCCATCAGCTGGCACGCCTGGGGTTGATCAATCCATTCCCCCGAGGCGGGAGCTGAGTCGTTAGGAGCAGCGGTCTGTGGCCCGCGACATTGAGCGTGTGCCCGGATGTATAGGCAGCGCAGATTCACCTGCGTTCCGGCTCCTTACTCCACAAGAGTATAGTGGCGGCGATTTGCGACATGCGCGGGAACGTAGACCACCCTGCATGGTTATATTTACGATACCGTCGATGTTGGTCCGTGGCCATATCAGTACATGCGTGCCCTGCAGCAACGGTGCTAGGGACCCTCGGCAGTCTGCAAGGAGAACTAGCCATCAACTCTAGGCCGTTGGGTGATTTTCCAGGGGGTCGAGGGGTGGGGTGGCCTGTCCCGGGAGCCGCCGACTCCGACTGCGGCCCTGTGCAGTATGCCCCGCCAGCTCGGTTGTTGGAGGCATCGTTGTTAACACCACATGCCTGGAAACACGGGTTTTACGGGAGTAGGGCGGCCCCGGCCTAGAAAAGCCAGGTCCGACCCATGGCGTGTAGAGTGTCGGGCGGACAAGTCATGTGATACCACACGGACGAGCCACGGTGCCATTCCCACCTCGTACGCCGGGTCAGAAACCAGTCTGAAGCGTCCTCATATGAAGCAATCCGAGCACGTGACCACGCTGCGATGCCATTGCCCCAGGAGCTTGAAAAAATATTGTTCAGGTGGGACCGCTGTTTTGCCGTGAGGAAACAATTCAGGTGCATTTTCATCACCGACGGGTTCAACCGGAGGCTCGTTGGTGAGCCTTGCTGTCAACTATTGTACCGGGAGTCCAGGCTGCCACACAGGGGGAGGCCCGAGAAAAGATAGCTCTGTGGCACAGGGCAGAGGCTTTGTCTCTTTTTCCCAGTGACGGCGGCCGAAGCCCGCGAACTGCTGAGGGTGGTGAGCAAGCGGGACCTGGTCCCCTGTGTTCGCACAACTGGCTCGCGTTGGGACTGGGGCCAGAATGAGCCGTCGTCGCGGTAGATTGGGAGGAGTGCAGAACTCCGGGCAGCGTCCCTGACTGAGGGGCAGGGCGCCCCTCTGCACTTTGGGTAAGACGCGGATACAGGGACACCTGAAGGTATGACCTTGTACTGATGATGCCCGGGCGCCCGTCGAGGGACTCAAAGACGCTTGATAGAACCGGTCTGTAGTTGAGGAAGGATCGGGATACAAGAGGAAAGTACGGCGTCCTTCATGTCGGAGTTGCGTGCAACCGGCACGGTCCTGAGGTGGCGAACGACACGTGAAATGACTTTTCAGCTTGGAGGGCTCTGTAATGAAGGGAGCTTGTGTAAGGTCCCTATATCAGACCGCACAGCCAATTGTGTGCCGGTAACCGCCACACACCTGTTCTTGGTACTATGAGGGAAATAACTACGGCTGTAAAACCCGACCTTCACTCGCTGGGATGTGGAGGCGGCCTATGGGGTGGCGTCTTGGCGCCAAATGACAACACGTAATCGTCCGCCCCAGACAGCGTTGAACCCGTCAGCCGGGGAGTGACAGAACGCCTCTGAGGAACCGGGGTTTCTCCAGAAAGAAATTAAACACAGTGATTCTCCCCCTGTGGCCCTCTCCGGGTGGGAGACTGTGTGGTGCTGTCACCGTCGAGATCCTGCTACAGCTTCCAAAACTGAAAGGCGCTGCCAGGTCTCACCTCTCAGGGGCCGCTTCTGGCCTCTTCGTTTTTGGAAGGGAGGGGTTGTGGGGGCCTTCTGGGGCGGGGGGTAGTGGGGTCCTTCCTGGCGGTTGCTCGGGGAGAAGATGGGGAAGTTCGATCGTCGGCATGATCTGACTGCCGGAAGACGTCCCTCGTCGAGTAGGGCATACGAAGAACTTTTACCCTCGGGGGGGGGGGGGAAAAATTTCAGCTCCTTTAGACTCTAAGTCACCGGGTTCTTGGACCTGCAAGATTGGCCGGATGGAGGGCGGCATGGTCAACTGCCGGCCTGATCGCACGCGTGCGTATGTAGACCCTTGGCAGCGCGAGCGAACGTGTGTGTGCGTGTACCGACGCGGGATGTGGATGGGAGCGCGACGATTCCGGACCAGGGTGTCCCCAGACTTGTGCGTCAGGCAAGGTGTGCAGCCGCAAAGGCGTCCAGACGTTCCCACCTCGAATTTCCACATGAGCGCCCTTGCGGGCCCCGAGCGCAGGTCAAGGGTATTAGTGAGCTGAGTGAGGCATAAGACCGTGCTGTCTAGGCAGTGTGGAGGTGTCCATCCACGTGCTTCTGGAGGGCGTCAGTCAGTAAGCAGCCTCTGTGATGAAAAGGGCAGCTTGGGGTGGGGCAGCGTGCTGTAACCAGCCCAGCGCGTAACGCCCAGAAACCAATCCATGCCAACCGGGCGCTCAGGGTACCGCCGGGGGTATGATGGTTCCACAGGAGGCCGGATGCCCGTGCAGCCCGGCAAGCTGGCCGTGGCTGCCGGTCAGGAGGTCCCGCCGCCACCGACGAGGCGAACGCAGCCAGATTACGGGAAGCTGCGGAGTCTGCGGCCGTGGTCGCTGGCTCGGTGGAACCATTCATCCGCACTCCCTATGCCACGAGTCGACATAGCTTATACCTCCTACCGGAGCGCCGAAATGTGACGCGGGAGCCGGCCCTGTGAATGTCCCTTGCTGACAACCAGCACGGGCAGCGTACAACGCACTGGTGTTATGGTTGATGAGAACTTTGGATTTTGCTTGGGGGTGCGGAGCCCGGCCAAAGTGGGGGCTCCTACTGTTTGACTGCAGGTATGCTGCCCAGAGCACTAGACCAGGAGCAAGTACGATCCGCTACCGGCCGGCGGCGTGGCGGCTGGTGGGTAGTGACAGGAGGGGGGACCCTCATTTCCTTCTGTGTTAAAGAAGGATAGGTCGCGATCGTCACCCAAACATGAGCTCTATGAACATCAGAAGTATGAAGTGCTTTATTCTTGTTAAGTTTAGACCGACTTTATGCGGAAATAAATACGGGCTAGGGGTTGGGTGTTTTTTCTTCATAAAGTTTTGAAAAGTAGGGGGAGATCTAGCGATTGTTAAGGCCTGTGGTCGGGGGGTACTCAAATCATTCTCGTCTCGATCCCCCACAAAGATGCGAAATAACTTCTAGTTGGTTGTAGGTTTCTTGGGTCCAGCTGCGCTCCATGTTATTCTGTCTGCTAAGAAACTTTAGGCCACTATGTGCCATTTGTTCTCGGATGGCCTTGGGATGGTAATTGTCCTTAGGATCTTTTGTAAACGCAAATGGGAGCAACGCGTCTAATGGGTGGCTGGGAAAAGACAGAGGCAATCATTTCTGTCTATGGGTACTGTTTCATCATCGATGTCGGCCTAAGGCTGTCTGTAGCGTAAGTTAACAATTCTGTCACTATCACCAGCAGTTCTGTCACTTCCCGGGAACTACATTGGTCCCACAATCCTCATCCAATGCCAGTCAATTGTCACTCTAGCGGGAGACGCAAGGTCACCTGTTGGCCGCACATACAGCTTAGCCAGCTACCGGCCTACAATGACTCACACCGGACAGAACCGGGACCTGAATCGCAAAGTTCCTTGAAAGTATCCCTGTACAATTCCACGCGGTTTATTCCCTGTCGGCCTATCTATGTTCTTGGATCATGGGCGTGTTACCGGCTTTATGATTTCATTGCTCATATCCTCTGGACTGTTTTCAATCACGAGTTCACACTTCAAATAAGGCAGATAATTAATTGATAAACTTGGGATGTTGGGCGTGCTACAGTCCTTGGAGAGGGATCTCCGAAGGCTCGGTAATGCGGGGAAACCCGAACACAAGGAGTACCCGAGACGGCCCGACGCACCCGCAGGGGACCTTGATTTGATTAGTATAAGTAACCCAGGAGAGTGTGGAGGAGACGGGTGGTGGAGGGGGAGTTCGTGGAAACGTGTCGAGGATCCTTGGTTGATGTTGGATTGTAGTTTGACGGTTAGAGGTGGATAGGTACAGGCCTTCACGGGGTCAGGAAGGAGCCGTGGATTGGGTAGATACTTGATTCAGATGTTGGGACAGCTGGTTGGGAGGATTAGCATTAATCATTAAAGAGTGCGTAATGTTGGGGTGAGGGCTGTAATTTGTACTGGTTTAAATCCATCCCGGTGTGAGCGGTACGGTAGAGAAAACATGGACTTGTATTGTTTCCTGGACTGCGAAGGATACATGCCTGCCTCGCTCTGCTGCCTGTACCCTGACTACGGATTCATGTCATGTCCCCTACTGTTCCCTGCTGCCCCGTTTTGGCCGGATGGCCTGTACGGAGGCCAGCCTCAACTTGGGGGGTTCATTAAGGGATTTTGCATATGGTATCTATACCTTGAGTCCCGATTGCGGTTAGCACCCAACAGGACGATGGCCAGGCGCTTTTTGGGGTCGTGGCAGGAACTTTGGCATGTATTGTATTGGGGGGATGGGCGCAAGCAGGGTGGCTGGACGAGCTAGGGCGGGCGGTTGGATGGGGTCCGGATTTGATGGAATATTGGGGTGTACATTGGTCTTCGATCATGTCAGACGGCATGATTGTGCCTGATAGAGGACTTCTCCTGTGGGGCATTATCGCCACGGGCAAATCACAACTCAATGTCGTGAGGACACGGGCCGGTTCGGGATACGTGTTAAGGATCGGGTTTTCCTGGCATTAGTTCTGTAGTGAGCGGTGTGGTTGGCAATCGGGGCGCGCATTTACTTTGGGTTTGTCCCAGAGAAGGGCCACCTCACGACGAAGGTCAATGTAGATGGGCTGGGCCGGGGCAAGACCCAGTGTGCACTCGGCTAGAAAGGCGGCTAACCAAAAAGAAAAAATATTAGGGAATAAAGGCAACAGCACGCAATTCAGGAATAGGCACGTGACTATCCTGAACCATTCAAGTCACCGCTGATCTAGCCTGACAAAGCCTGTGAGTCCGCTCCATCCACTCATTGGCTCTTCCTGGTCAGGGGGGTCCTGTCATGGCCAATAGAGCTGTCCTTCTCATGCTATGTTTTGGCTGTCCACGTGGCATTCCTAGATCATTCAGGCTCGTTTTGGGCCAGGGTAGCGTCGGATCGCCGCCCAAACCCTTGGGTCTTCCCCGAGGACGAAGCCCGCTGTGTCCCAGTCACTGGAACGTCACTTCTCCTGCGGTGAGGGGGCGCTCGCTGAATCCGTCAGCGTTCTCCGCTGATCGCGAGGCCAGAGTCACGGCCATGCCGAGCGGTGGCCTCGATAAAGTTTGGATAGCGGTTTTCTCTAATAGGTCTGAGATTCGAGTGCTCTGTCAGGCCGTGCCTATTTTCGCCTACATTTATTACATGTAAAATCCCTGTCGCTGACAGGAGAGTGAGCTATGCGTGAAGCATGTGGCAAGTGGAACAGGACACAATCATGGGAAGTTAGGGATAATTTGCAATGTACTTCTGTGTTGTGGGTAGATGCATCCGATTCGACAGGGGAAATGCTAATGTAGTGAGTTAACATCGGGGGTCGTGAAAAATGGAGCGCGGCGAGGAGACCTGATGAAAGGGAACGAGCTAGCGGAGATGCAAACCTTGTAGCGGCGAAGCGATTATATATCAAATATTACAAGCAGTACAATAGCATTACAGCATTAGTGATGTCTGTACAGCAATGTTGGCGATTTTTTTGTGCAAGAAGAAGGGCAGCATATGCTGAACATGTGGCAATATTTAATTAGGAGTGTTTTTTTGGCAGTGACATATCTTCATGGGATAATGCACACTTATTTTTTGAATTATTATCTATAAGGTACACTCTTCATCTCATTTTCTCTAGCTGAACCAGTCAGGGTTGGATCTCCCAGCTGTATGGGGTATCCTGCGCAAACCTATGATTCTGCCGGTCTTGATAAAGAAGTCGAGGCTTCAAGTGGATAGGAAACGGCAGCATTGGTGTTTAGCCAGTCTATTTTTTGAGCCTCTCATGAGGTTGCTGTGTGTGTCGATTGAGGTGAGCCGGGTTTTCAGAGCTCATTTGAATGCCATAGAATCACGTGCCGAGGAAGCATTAGGGAAAAAGCGCTATGTTTGGGATGTTTCTTCCAATTACTGTCACAAAATGGACAAAAAAGGGAGCTGGACGCACACTGAGTCCAATGACGACTTAAGAGGTCTAGAAACATAATTTATTTTATAAATTGCATGGTACTTCCAAGTACTTGAGAATGAATCTTACAGCAATGAACCAAACTGATGGCTGTCGGAATATTTCTGTCCAGAGAGATCTGTTTCTGTTCTCTGACTATGTGATTGTGTATGTGGCAGCAGCAGCTGTGGCCTTCTGACCGTGTGTGGAAACCTGCTGGTCTCATCTCGTGTTATTCACTTCGAATCAGCTCCACACACCGCTAACCATCCTCATCCTCCTCTTTGGCTGTTGTTCTGATCTGCTGGTTGAGTTTTTGTGATGCACTTTATTTGGTCTTGGGTCATTGAGTCTTGTTGGACTTCTGGACCACGGATGTGGCTCGTTTTTTCCAATTTGTGACTTTTCAAGTGACAAGCGTGTCACTGTTCACACACTGTGGCTTCTAAGTGCAGTTTGTATCCGGTAAGGGAGGGGAAGGGCGGGGGTTTTGTTGCTTTACGTTTACCTTTTGTTTACTCTGAGAAAATCTCACCCACTGTGACTGCATTGCAACTTTATTTAACTGGCTGTTTTCACTTTTTTATAACTCACTCTCTGTTCATTAATGGAAACTTCACTGATGCCATGGTCCAGGAGAATGTGTTTCTATTGTAGATGAGATTTCATCGCTCATCGATCTCCTGTTTGTGTTTCTTATGCCATGTACAACTCGGGATGGTCATAATAGGGTATAGCAGCTCATATTTGTGGTCATGCTAAATAAGACATTGCGACTGGGCTAATAGGGGAGATCCTTCAGGTTTCACAACATCACCTCTGAAAAACATAAGGCAGTGACAAATCGAGCGCAAAGCTGCGATCTGCGGGGGATTCTGGTCTTTGTGTTTCTTCTGTGTTTACTGCCATATTACATTTGTTCTTTAGTGATTCCATATGACCGTTACTGACTTGTTTTATGTGAGAAATGTTACTGTAATATTGTTCTATCTTAACTCCACAATTAATCCCCATCATTAATGCCTTATTCTATCCCTGGTTTCAGAAAGCTTAAAATTAATTTTCACATTAAAAGTCTTTAATACAGACTCCTCCTCCCTGATGAATGTGCTTGTAAGTGACTGAATTTAGGACAGAATCAGACTCTTTTTCCTGTTCTAGTTTAATGTGTTTTATTATTTTTTCATAATAAACTTTACATGTAAACACTGGTGAGTTGCCATGAGGGGGAATTGGTCTTTTATTATTATGGTATATTGCACTAATTTCACTTAATGAAATACATGAAATGTTGTACATAGTGATTTAATTAAGCGTGAACACTAAAATAGTGAATGGTTTGTAAAAGTCTTACTAAACAAGGACAAAAGTGTTTTATTGTGTATTTTATCTTGTTAAGAGTCTGTTAATCTACGAGTGGCATTAAAATGAAAAAGGATTCATGTGACGGGCACGGTTCGAGAATGCTGTGAACATAGTGAAATAGGATGTTGAATAAATGGATGTGGAAGATCATGACAAATGCCGAATGTTATTTTTTGTATTTAGGGTAACTGTCCTAGTAGGGAGATGTGTTACATAAAAGCTTGTTCGCATTTGATTTCACAAGACAAACAATAGCTGATATTTAGTGTAAATAAGGCCCAGTTCAAAGGTTGTGGGGTGAACCAGTGGATTGCTCAAAACTGTGTGTGGGTTACCGTATTAGTGGCTACGACGTGTTTGTGTTGTTTTTGTTGATGTTGTGTGCATGAGTCTCTTGTTTGTTCTGATAGTTAAACTGAGCTCCTGTGCTGTCAGAAAATAATTCCTCCAGTCGTTAGCAGAATGTCATGTTGGGTTCAAAGCTTGTTTGTGCATAAAATTGGTTAACAAACCTTCCATCCGTGACTGGAATGATTTTGAGATCCAGTGCGTGTTCAGGGCGCTGTAGACAAATTGAGGACTCAGCCAACAATTAAAAAAGGGTCAATATTCACTGAGTGCTCCAGAAGGTAAAAGCGACAGATTCTTGAAGTGAGCTGTGGGGTGGGTTAAAGCTTTTGAACGGAGTATGTAAATGTCGACAATTATTGAATCATGATTAATAATATTAAATAATCGGTGTTGTCATTTCGTCTGGGCCGCTTGGCGGAAGCACGTAAGGATACTTTCATTTTTCCGGAGAGAACATTAAGTACCAATTTACCTGTGTGATATGGTTGAGAATCAAACGTTGTTGGTCAACCCCTTGGCCTCGGTTACAAGGTGTGCGTAACTTGTGTTTCGTCTGGAGCCTCAGTGATGTTTGAACCGTTTTTATGGTTGAGTTTGAGGGTCCCTCAGGTTTGTCCCTCATGTTTGAGAAAACGGATCTCCAACATACCAGTCACTGCTGGACAGTGAGATTTGCAAATATGCAAACAAAATCCTTGAAAGACTGAAAAATCTGCAGAACCTTGAGGATAGTTCGTGCTTGACACGGAGAGCTCGGTTTAACTTGCTCAGGGGGGTACAACAGAGATACCTCATGTAGCGCAACCATCCACAAAACAAAAAAACAGTGCCGTGGATCATCCAGTCGACCACACAAAATCAGTAGTAGGTTGAGATGTCAATGGTCACAAACTTTATGAATGGTTGCGCAGTTTTAATACATTCAGCTATTGGTTTTGGGTCTCGGGTGAACTAAGCCGCAACATCTTTGTATGTAATATCTTAGCGTCAGAGCAGTAGCAATAAAAGGCAAAAAATACATTGGCCAGTTTTTTATGATCTCGCTTATTTATTAAAATTAAGGTCACCATTTGGTCAACGATGTTCTCAATTGGGTTCACATCTTGAGGTGGGCGAGTGCCAGCTGTATCTAGGAGTGTGAGAAATTATATGATAAACACACATCAGAGAGGTATGAGGGCATATTCCAAGCCTCAGCGTAAGGCTCGTTCAGTTCAGTAAACTCCCGGGTAATCATTCAGGGATCAGTGTCAATATTTCGGTGTGTTACAGGGGTGAACTTATAACAAGCAGGGCTGAATCACAGGAATGGGCAATGCTGCCTTCCTCAAATAAAGGGGTCTGCAGTCCATATTTAGGCGTGGGTATTTCTTGCTTGTAGTCCCAGTCCTGGATAAATCGGGGAGAGGGGCTTGTTAGGCTAGATTTCACGGTCAGCAATAGATTCCGAAAGGGAGGGATGGTCGCATAAGTGGCCATTGGGGCTAGGCCGTGCACCATGTGGTCCCTCGCCCCCGCGGTCACGCACAGGAAAATACATATATAAGACCCGTTCCTTGGTTTTGTGGAAGAAAATGACTATTGTAATTAACACAAAAGAATCTTTATATTACGCAGTACATTGAATGCACCGTCCTCGGTGCGGTCACCGCAGTTTATGTATTAAGTCGGCCTCTGTATGTCAATAATTGTTATCCCGTTAAAACTCATCTTTTGTCACCAAAATGGTGACATGGCGGTTTAAAAAAAAATTCCGTATGTGGGGGTAAAAAAAAGAAATCTTAATGCCTTAGAATAGCTGAAATGTAACAAGTCTACACCTGGGCTTCATTTAGTATGGCGGAGTGGCTGAATATGCTAATTTACCCTGGCTTCGGCATTCACACCATCTTGTAGCTCAGAGATCCACTCGGGGGTGGGGGGAGGGGGGGGGGGGTCAGGTTTACTGAAGGTAACACTGCACAGATAGGGCTAAATCGTCTTTTTGTATACAGACTTCGGACACATAATGGTAATAGAAAATTAAAAATGTGACCCATGAAATTTAGCTTGGGTGTGTTGAAGGGGGGAAATCCGGTGGGACTAGCTTTCGAGGCAATGTGGGGGGCCGCATTTTGGTTGTAGGTGCGAACGGAGGTGCGGGTCGGTGATGGTGCGGATGATGTTCAAGATGTGTGGTTTTGCACTCAGTGAGCTTCTGACGTCTAGCCCAGAAACTGTTGCTAGTTTTGGTCCCGAGGGCAACACAACTCGATATAGATATAATAATATACAGATGCCACAATTGTGCAGCTTTTTGGTATGTAAAATTAGGTTACAGTCAAAAGGGCAACACGAGACGATGTATTCTTGCTATGATTTATCAGCCGAGCGATAAAGTATAAAAATGGGAAAGTATGTGAAGAATAGTGACGAATAAAACTTCCCAAGATCTTTGTGGGTCTCGCTCCACTTGTAGGGGCCCTGAGAGGCATGGTTGATAGCATGGTTGTATCGTGTATATTGTTGGGGGCAAAACGGGTAATCTAGATTAAGGTGAACAGAGGGTGCGTAATACCTACCAGGTTCTTTGTTAAACCCGATGAGCGGAACATTTGTCAATTTGGAGCCAGAGCTCAAAATTTATTGAATGGATGAAAACATTGAAGAGAGTGCAGATTATATTCTTTGTCTAATATCTAGCGGGTCTAGCCAACCACGCTTCCTAATTCAACTACGAAGAAAGTGTAAACGTCCCATCAGTTTACACTTTTTTCCTTAAGGTGAAGTTGGGAAGGTGTTGAGGACGTCGGCGTCAGCTTTTTGAACGCTTTGAATGATGGAAGGCGGTCCGGCTGAAGTGGGAGATATTTGTAGGCGTTTATAACTTGTTTAAAATAGATGGAGTGATTTTTTTTAAACAACCGCTCTCGCTTAAAGAAAAGGGGGGACAAACGGAGGGGTTCCGGCGGTCGTGAGGGGCCTTTATTAACGGCCCCTGGAGCTGTGTGGAGCGACACTTATGATGATTGATGTGTTGTGATGGAAGCACTTTCTGGGCAGCTCATACTCCGTTGGACCCGCTTTTTTCACAGATGCAGGATTGGTAAAAGCTTGGTGGTTGGGATCAGGATGTGTTAGGTTAAAAATCTCGTGATTGGGTGTTCATGCATAAGGTGGTGGCGAAAACCATTCAACCTAGGTATGTCTTGATGAGGTGGTTAAAGCTTAAGGCTGAATTATCATTTAATGAAAAGTAGTTCAGAAAAAAAGATGGATCCTTTTGAATTAGGTGTCAAAGGTCCTTATGTAATAAAATAACCACCACAGGGATCGTGTGCCCTTTACGGCTGAAAACACAGAAAAGTAACAGGCTTAATCCCCAAAGTAAATTTCTTATCCCAAAGCACGAAAAATCCTAAGTAGATGTAGAGCCTTTGCCACACATGGTCGAACGATCTACAATCCCGATTAGCTTTTGCACTGGCCGCAAAAGCTATTTTCAACATATCGTTGAGGGCAAATTACTTTTCGCGAAAATAATCACATAGGTAGGCTAGCAATGAAGCACAGATTACTTTTGACGCGGGGGTGTGAAAAAAATTGTTTAATAAGTGAGCATGTTTGCGGAAAAGAACCCCCCCAACGAGAGCCATACCATGTACAGGTTTACCATTTTGGGCAAGTGTCGAGTGGGACTGTAACTACTCCATTTCTGCTCGGCCATTAGCGAATCTTTCTTGTGGCTGCTGTGATAGGGCACAGCAGATTGGTAGAAGCACGTGGTTGCATACTATATCCAATGATATGAGAGGCATTTTGAAACACAGAATGTTTATCGACTCAGAATTTAAAGTTAAAGTTTTGGGTTTTTGTTATTATACTTGTAGTTGCTAAATCGATTGTTTCTCCCAGCTGTATGTTTCTCTCCTTGATGTTGCATGTTCATGGAAAGAGGCACATGTGCGATGTATAAGGCGCATAGAGTTGGGTGGTGGGTCGGCTATCTTTATTGGGATGAGCCTCCAGATTGACTGTGTGTTCAGTGAGGTAGCACGTTCCAGATTCTATTATGAGGGACAGAATATCATCCAGAGAATCCTTGGTTTATGTATACAATTGACTTTATTTGGAAGGGGAACAATACTATGGGTGGGGATGTTTTTTTAATTCTAAGTAGCTTCAGAATGAATCGTCACAGCATGAACCGTATGCGTGGACGACTGGTGTCTGTAAATTTCTGTCCAGAGAGATATGTGTTATCTTTTTCTTCTATGTTGATTGCAGTATGGGGGGGTGCCACCGGAGCATCGTGTGTGGAACTCTTCTGACCGTGTGTGGAACCGTGCTGTGTCCTCATCCTTTAGTACCTTCAACAGCTCCAGCACACGCGTGCGAACACCGCACTAGCCTCGGTCTTTGGCTTTGTCTGCTTCTGGCTTACAGGACTGTTTTTTAATCGCATATC
>JAOTNS010002520.1:0-41833 GCA_028476615.1 Culter alburnus
TTGGTGCAAATGAAACGTTACGCAGTTTACCGTGGTAAATCTATATATTAAATTTTCTTTTTACCTTGCTTGCTTGTCTCTCCTCTCTCTCTCTTCTCTCTCATGATAAGTCTTCAACATACTGGGCGCTGCGCGCTGGTTCCGTCTCTACCGGACGCGAACGAGCGATCCAACAAAAGACAGAACCCTTACAATCACTGTTTGCACTGAATGCTCCGGCGCGACACGACAAATCCCAGACATTATAACGTTACTGATGGCCCGTTATATGTACGGTCCGAGTCCAAGCGCTAGTGTAACGGTATACAAAGTATACTAGTAAATAATGTTTATAATTCACAACAAATTGTTCCTATACGTTTTATGATACCTGATCTAAAGGTGCGCTTCTCCTTAAGTATGCGAGGTCACAGTATGACCTAATTTCCTGTCCTGTCTCTCCTCTCCCTTTTGAACTGTGATCCAATGGAAGAGTAGGTTTCTTTGTCATCTTTTAATTTTATTTAATCCTTCATGTAATTATTATTTGATATCTGTATTTCCACCCCAAACTTATGGTAAAGTACTGTTTATCTATCCTTGGGATTATTTTTGATTTTTACATTCTTGAGGATATTTCTGTCTTTTATGTAACCAGCACATGGTAATGGAGGTGCACCATGTGTTTTATAGAGTGTTATAAGGGCCACTCATCTGAGGCGTCTTATTTGTCTCTGTGATACAGTAAAAAGATCCAGTGAATCGGCTGCTTGCGTTCCCTGTCTGTCTTTCATTCACCCAACGTAACACAACGGCAGACGTTTTAATACCCGGTGTCGCTGGCCACACATCACGCTGGGCATAAGCGAGCCGCACGGGTTACACTCGCGCTATTTCTGACACAAGGGACAAACAGGTTTGCATTTTGTAAAGGTCCGGTAGCTTCAGTGTGTCCGTGGGCTGTTGGCGTTGTAGACGCGCGGTGTACAAATCATGTCAACCAATGTACAAAAAAAAGGAAAATAAAAAAAAAAAACACGACGGAATGGTGCCAGAGAGGCCGTTCGCAAATAGTATACTGCAAATTTAAAATACAGTAATCGCTGTATGTGGTGTTTGACGTCACAGAAAAATTCCCATGATGCAAAGGGAATCACAGTTATATACTGTAAAGAGAATTAGCAGTATTATACTGGGTGATATATGGTAAATAACTAGAAATTACAGAAATGTCTAACAATGATTATAGCAATTCTCATTTGGTTCTCAATTCCACATTAAAATATATATATATTATATATATATATATAATCACATCAAGATCAGACAAATATCCACTACATATGCCCATATACAGATATGCACTACTTCCCTCACTCTACAACAAATCCTTTAAACTTAATGGTATTCACAACAGAACAAGAATGGAATGTATAATATATAAATGTCAAGCCAAACGAATTCATTAAAGGTAAATTGAAACAGAAAGCGTTATAATCTACCTCTCTTATTTGGCACAAATCCAAATGTTTCCATATTCACAATGTATTTGGATGCTAAACTATATTTATTATTTAAGCGCTTTGATTGTACACAGGCTATTTAAAATGAGCAGTGTAACTTTTTTATATATTTGGTTGACTGTATGTTATTTTGACAATTAACAGGCTGCGATGTTTCTAAAACTGAAAGGTTATTGTTGTGTGTTGCATGAGCGCGATCACTTGAATTTTCTTATAAAAACGGAAAAAGAGATTTATGGTCATAAGAGTAACACATTTGAATATGTGAAGGGTTACCTAGGCTTATTATTTTTGTACACTCATAATAAAAACAAAACATTATTTGTAAAATAAAGAAAACAAATTTTCTGCGTCTCGGTTTCCTTTCCATGAAATTTCTTCTCAAAAATAAACCAAAACTAAATCCAGCGTCGAACTGGGACTTGTTTACAAAACATGTGTCACCGAAATTCCGGAGACAAACAAACGTGCACAGCTCCGTCGCTGCTCCGGAAAAACAAACTGCATCCACTGTTCCCTTAACGCTGGGTTCAACTTGTTTGGGAAGCTGAAAAAGGTTATCTTTCCCTCACAACCAAAAACACACTTTATTTGGTGACATTAACCAAGTTTCCAACTAAGTTTTTCAGCTGTTTTTTTTTTTTTTTAAAATCAACAAAGCATATGCGTAAAAAAAAAAAAAAAAAAAATTGCAAAATTTGCTGTCTTGATGCTGTTTCCATCCAGTTGGCCTTTTAATGATAAAATGGTGTGCGTGATGACGTCATCCCTAAAAAAATGCATTGTCTCAAAAGTTTTCTTATGTCGCTAAAAAAAAAAACTGTTGGAGACATATATCGCAAATTTGTAGCTTTATTTTGCATCCCAAATATTTGTAAAATGTACAGAATAATGAGAATTGAAATTCAGTACTGCTTATTTATATAAGGCGCGAGTGCATATTAAAAATCACCCGTGATGTTGATTTAATGCTGTTGATCATCATCTGGACAATGAATCGTTTCAGATTCCTGCAGTGAACGAGGATCAGCAGATACGACCTTCACCAGATCCCTGCATGAAACACATTCAGATTCAGTTCAGATTCATCTAAATCAGATATACTTTACATCATTTATCTAATTAATCTCTGAAATGAAAATCAGTTCAATCAGTTTTCTCAGTTTGATTCACTCACCTGTTCTGGATCATCTTCACGTTGACAGACGAACCGTGCTTCCGTCTGAAAACATCAGAATATTGTTAAGAAGGATTCATCCAATCAGAGTGCTGTTTACTGAATGACGTCACGTGTCAGTGCCTCGCAGTCAGCAAGAGAGTCAAGAATGCTCCGATGCAGAATTTATGTCCTTTTCCTTGAGTAATGAACTTATGTGAGTTATGACCAGAATGTAAGTTGTTTATTACCTATATTATCCTGTGATCTGTTCGATGTGTTTGAAGGCAGATTTGTGTACTTTATTGATTTACCACCAGATCATTTGTTTGCCATCTCGGCAATCCAATTAGCGCCAAAGTTCACTCATTATAACTAAGGTCTGAGTATCATTACAGTGCGAGTAATGTCTATGGATGGTGATTTATATTTGTGTATATATTACGTTATCTTTAGTTTCTTTATCTGCCTGTAATGACACGTTAAAATGGCGTCTTTCATATCTAATGCCATGTGTGAGCTTTCGTTATCTTGTGGACAAATTAAGTACTGCAACAACTTTAATAATGTAACCTGGATTGTTGCCTATGTGAATTATTGATTTAGCTGTATATCTAATATTTATTGTTGTTCTTTGATACTTATAGACCACTACTCACTGTTACCACTCCCGTACCAATTGAACTGAATTATCAGTAATTATCATTATCAGTTTTAAAATAACTCATTTTTAAAAATTTGCTCATTGTGACTCATTTTGCCAGCCAGGTCACATATATAAATTCATAAAACCTGTTGTGACAGGTTATAGACATAAATAACCTAATAAAATGAATGAAAATGTGATTGATGATGACCTGAGCTCTTGTGAACTAGAGTCAGACGTGAAGACTGAAGAACAATGTTAGGAAAGATCAGTCTGGACTCACCTGAAGATCCTTTTACGCAGCATGAAACAGATGATGATGATGAAGATGATGATGAAGACAGGAAACAGCCACCACAACTGATCTACACAAGTGATCAAATATCAAATCATCTGATCACTAACAATGATGAATCAATATTGAAGTTGAAAGGGTTTAAAGCTCTTGATGTTTTACCTGAGAGCTGGAGAGATGGAGTCACTTCATCCACAACATCTTTAAAACACACAATGATCACAAATATCAGACAATATGATATAAAACAAAGACCTGTTCACATTCAACTGGATTGAGTCTGAATCAGATCTGAATCAGTGCTTTATTAGTGAATCAGACAAACGTTTATCAGCTGAAACTCACCTGAGTTTGGAGTCGCTGCAGTTTCATTCCTCACTGAAAAACACATTCACAATCATCATGATTCCTTACAGAAGATCCACTTCAACACAGAGTTTGATCTGAATCAGACAGATTCACTTCAAACACAATCTTCACTGAGATTTTCAGGACAGAGGACTGAATCAGGAATCATTTCACTTCTGGACAGATTCACTTCAACACAGAGATTGATCTGGACAGATTCACTTCAACACAGAGTTGATCTGAATCAGGACAGATTCACTTCAACACAGAGTATGATCTGAATCAGGACAGATTCACTTCAACACAGAGATCTGTTCACTTCAACACAGAGATTGATCTGATCATTCAATCTGATCTGAATTTCACTTCAACACAGAGTTGATCTGAATCAGGACAGATTCACTTCAACACAGAGATTGATCTGAATCAGGACAGATTCATTCAACACAGAGTTGATCTGAATCAGGACAGATTCACTTCAACACAGAGTTTGATCTGATCAGACAGATCAGAGATTTCAGATTCTTCAACACAGAGTTTGATCTGAATCAGGACAGATTCAATTCACACAGAGATTGATCTGAATCAGGACAGATTCATGTCAACACAGAGTTTGATCTGAATCAGACAGATTCACTTCAACACAGAGTCGATCTGATCAGGACAGATTCACTTCACACAGATTTGATCTGAATCACAGAGAGATTGATCTGAATCAGGACAGATTCATGCAACACATAGTTTGATCTGAATCAGGACAGATTCACTTCAACAGAGTTTGATCTGAATCAGACGATTATGAATGTCAGGAGTTTGATCTGAAGGATTCACTTCAGACTCCAGTTTGATGTGTTTACTGAAGTGTCTCACCTCTGACATGGTCTCCATTCTCAACTGAAATGAAAGAAAGAAGCATCAGAGAAGCTTTTATAGAGTTCATGAAGATTTAAATATGAAAACGATGAATGAGGAGAGAGATTGAGTTGATTTACTCGTGATTCATCACAGATCTCATGAATCAGATTCACACAGTCAGAAGTGACGAGACGATCAGATGATACAGATGTCGCAGGATCACTCAGTTTTTAGTGGATCTGATGGATCTGCTAACACACGCCCATCCTGAACAAATCAACAAGACAATCAGATAATGTCTTTGTGTAACTGTGTGTGTGTGTGTGTGTGTGTGTGTGTGTTTCATAGTGTAGTTTGAGGACAGAAACACACATTTACCTCTGAATACCAGCTCTGCTCACAGTCATCACTGGTTTGATTCAGTATATTAGACAGAAGTCTGTATTCAAACCCTCCTTCAGTCTGAATCTCTCCACATTTTCTGTTGAATGTGTTCATGCTACAGTGCTGAAAACAAGAGAAATGTTTTAACCAAAGAGCTAAATGACTGCAATATTTTAATATTGTATGACAAGTGTTGAAGAAAACATTAATGCAATGTGGAAAAGATGTAGTGGTCTGCATTTAAACCAAATAACTCTTAAAATATGTTTTCAACAAATAACCTCAATTTCAATCTTTTTCTCTCACAGAGCATCACATTTTATAAGAAAGTCCTATTAAATGTAACAAAACAATTACATTAAAAATATGACATTAATGTGTGTATGTACGACACAAGAGAGCGCTACTGAAGAATTAACTAATGAAATACTGTAACTAATGAAAGAATAGACCTTTTCTGAAAAATCTGGAAAAAAAACAACAATAACACAAAAAAAAAAAAAAATGCAAATACAAATACTATAAATATCACGAAAAATAATATTCGAACTCGCATTAAGTTCTTTTTACATTCAATAGTCCTAAAGCAGATAATCAGCAGCTGAGATTATCATTGTCATTCTTTGTATGTTGTTCCAGCCGCAACGCCGCAGAAACACAAACTGTAATATAATCGTCCCATATCGCCGCTGCGGCTGGTTAAGTAAATTTCAATCTCTGGTTCAACTGAGTCTTGTGTGTTCTTGCCGACACGCCAGTGCGGATACAAATCCACATCCTCCAACACAAATACAGTCCTTACCCAATACTCCTGAATACTTATTATTCGATACTATGAATTGTAGAAACTCTGATTAACACGCAAAATATACATTTTGTCGCGTGACGTGAGAATTTGCAAAGTCATGTCCGTGGACTCCGTCCATTCTTTTAGTATAGTGGATTTTTGTCCACATTTTGTTTGGATATAATATTGATTACTTGGGACTGTCGGTGTTGTATGATGTTACCCAATGAAGTGTTACCCAATAAAAGGTAATACAGTGGACAATAGCAAACATAGCTGGTATTTTATGCACATATTCCTACAGATGTCAAGAGTTTTTTACAAACAATTTAAAAGAATACTATTTGTAAGAAAAAAAAAAGAAGTTGATCATTAGCTGAGAAGTCATTGAGAACAGTGTTTGACAGCTTTAGACTCACTGTAATCAAATTATACGTTAATATACGCAAATTATATGTCAATTATTTCTGTTATATATATATGTCAGATTTAAAGTTAAGAATTGTGTGACCCAGGAAAATGCCAAGAAAAAAAAAAAAGTTATTTTAAATGTTAGATGGCTTTGAAGTGAGCTAGTTGGCTCTAGTTTTTTTGTCCCCCAAAACTTTTAATTTAACACTTCACATGGACATTGGGTCTCATTATCGGTCATGTTTGTATTTTTGGGAAAAGGAAAACTTTTTTCTTCACACTTTCAAATGCCAAATCCTAATTATAGAATGACCCATAAATGCATAAATGCATAAATACACAAACGGCTTCCGTTGTGCAAGGAAGTGAGTCAGAGTCCTTCCTGTGAGTCTGTGATTGAGAAATTCAGTTTATGGTTTAATTTGTCATTTTCATTCTCATGTCATGAACAGGTCTAATTGTTCGAGAAGACAACAGCACATGTCAATAATACAAACATAATGAAAAAAAGATCGGATATTAAATAAAAGCAGATTTTACTCATTTACTAAAAACTTGAAGAATTAATTTGAAACATTTGCTATGGTTAAAAAATGTTCAGTGATATTTTCCAAAGATTTTTTTCTCTATATAGATTTGATATGGCAGCTAGTAAGATCTGTCATGCTGCATATGTGGAAACTTTTAAACCACGCGTGTGACAATAGCCCCGCGCTCGCTCCCTACATTATTGTCTAATGAAAGGCCGTAGTTCAGGTCAGGATCCACACGTTCCCATTTTGCATTACTGTAAATAAACTGCATAATAAAATAAACACTCTAAAATCCATACCAAAGCCGCTCCTTGAGAAAAGCACACAGTTTCATCAAATGCTAGCGAGTCACGAACAACCAGACTAATGAACACCGGCACAGCCTCACTACATTATTATTATTCACACAGATATTACTTCCAGTTTATTTAATATGCATTAGTATTGCTCTGTTTACTTTATATGCCATTGCTCACCTCCTGTTAATAACATCATCTTATTTCCAGTTAGTATGTCACTTAACTGACACTTGTGATAAGCATATCAGTTCCCATGTGCAAGTGACAAATAAACGCTATTGATTTGACTACAGATCCAGATTCACGAGATTTGATCACACCAGAGTTAAACATCGATTCCATTTTGCATTTTGCATGTATATTACTACACGTCTCAAAGCAGAGCGCATTACACATTGCTTACCTGTGATCGGATCTGAGGTGAAGTGATGTGTGTCGATGTCAGCAGAATGATGAAGATATGAATGAGTCGCGACCCCTCAGCGCATCGTCTTGCGGTTTTCTCAGTCCTACATCTATTCATAGCACGAGTTGCTTTCTCTTTTTTTCTTTCTTGTGCAGCTGTAAGGTGAAGTCAGCTAAATAGGCCACGTTTTGGTGAATGACTTATAATACCAACAGATAAGCTATGCATGAGATCTAATGATATTTTTATAAATTAGCATGCATGGGACTCATATGTTTTTATTTGAAAAGAATAATTGTGTATGTGTGTATGCTTGTCAACTATCTGTCAAACGTGTTAACTAGAACAGCTATAGGTCTTAACGTTGTACACTGAAAAAAAATATGTGTTGGATTTACTTAAAATAGGTGCATCTCAATAAATTCGAATGTCGTGGAAAAGTTCATTTATTTCAGTAATTAAACTCAGATTGTGTAACTTGTGTTTTAAATAAACTGAATGCACACAGACCGAAGTATTTTAAATCTTTGGTTCTTTTAATTGTGATGATTTTGGCTCACATTTAACAAAAACCCACCAATTCACTATCTGAAAAAATGAGAATACTTCATAAGATCAATAAAAAAGGATATTTTAAACAGAAATATCAGGCTTCTGAAAAATATGTTCATTTGCACTCAGTACTTGGTTGGGCCTCCTTTTGCATGAATTACTGCATCAATGCGGCGTGGCATGGAGGCGAGCAGTCTGTGGCTCTGCTCAGGTGTAATGAGAGCCCAGGTTGCTCTGATAGTGCAGCTCATCTGCATTGTTGGGTCTCTCATCTTCCTCTCATAGATTCTTTATGGGCTTCAGGTCAGGCGAGTTTGCTGGCCAATCAAGCACAGTAACACCATGGTCAAATACGAATACGTTAAATACGAATTAAATACTGTTTAAAGGAAAAGACTGAGATTTATTCTAAAACACGATGCTTTTTTACCAATGTAAAGTGACGGCACGGTGTCTCATATTTTCCTAATGTTACGTAGGCTACAGTTAAACGTGGAATCACGTGGATGGGAATATAATTCATATTAAAAAATGCATATTCATACGCACAATCATCGCTGACTGGGTTTATAAAGGCAATGTTGCGCAGTTTCTGGCGTACGCTGGGTTTTATAGGTGTGTACCATGGTGCCACGGGTAACTTTTGAGGTCTGGTACAAATATGATATACAAAAATACAGAGGCTACAGATCCATGTGGCTTGTCTGTATGGGCAAAATATACATCCAACACAGACCTCTAAATAAGCTGAAACAATAATAAATTGTAAATGTGTTCAGCATTCTTCAACAAATATTTTTCGGATTTTCTAGAAAAAAAAATTCTGAAACTCATTTTGCATATGCTCTGTGGAGATCCCTCTCTGCATGACAAAAGACAAGCTTTTGAATCATACTTGGTAAAGTTTTTCTACAAAAACTCATTTTTGAGGTATATATATATATATATATACACCTTTTTTTTTTTTTTTTTTTAATCTACAGTATTTACCTCATACTGTCTTAACCATTAATGTCTATGAAATTAAATCGTTCTTGTTTTTATGACCATTCTGTTGTCTAACATTTGATATTTTTGTCAAATATTGGCTTTGTTGTTTCTAGCTAGCAGGGTAACCTGTCAGGGGGTGGTAAAGTCGGGGCAGTTATAACACTTCATTAAAATGAACCCATCGAAACAGTGTCCAGCTTAGAAAGGACATCAAAATAGATTGATAGATTCCAATAATTTAAGAAAAGTGTTTTTTCCTCTCAATCTGGGGATCCAGGCTCTGTACACTCTCTGTTGTAATGGATATTAAATAGTTTTAACTATATCTATATTCTCTGGAGTTTATTGAGGTCATTGGTATTTATATGAAGGTATTACATGTGTGGTTACGCATGTGGATGCAGATGTGACATTTGACTTCCAATGTTTCAATCAATATTGTGACTAAAATTGCTAGTAAAAACAATTGGTGAATGTTAACAAGTAGAACACAGATACAAGTTACTGACATAAAAACTGTATCCAAATATTTCAAAAGGTTTTGAGTAACGACGACATGACCAAAATGTGTTATAATTACCCCCGGTCTCCCCTGTTCAGCCTGTAACTGATGAAGTTCTTTCAAAAAATGAACGAAACAAGTCTTCATTCATTAATTTCATTAAACGATTTTTTTTTTTTTTTTTTTTTTTTTTTGCATAATGAATTCATTTATATTAAATATTTTTAATAGACACATTTATAACATTTAGACCAATTTATAAGATTAAATAGAACATTTTGTCAGAACTTAGGCCTTATTTTGTTTGGGTATCTCAATGTTTTGTTTTCAGAGTCATGGGAGAATCATGATCTCTACATCTCTAAAAAAAATAAATTAATTAATAAATTAATTAAGCTTAAAAGAAAATATAACTTGCACTAATATTAAAATGTACAGTCTTACAGACTAGGATGTAAAATGTATCCAAGATGAAGTCTTTGTGTATAGCTTACATTAACAATGATTTGGGGCAATTATAATTCATTATAATGGATGGTTATGAAAAGTTTTCTTATTTCGACACGTTCCGCGATCCATGGTGTGTAAACGTTTAGGATGAAATCTACGGAAAGTTTTATAGGACATGAGGCCTCTGTGTTTCACGTTGCTGTTTTATATCGCTGATCAATATTTGATTTTCCAGTTTCTATACGACGATTTCGCACGACTGAGTGTGATCGTTATATAACTTTATTTGTTCTCATTTGCCTGTTTTTAAACCTTGGATATGTCTGTATGCAGCTGAAAATTGTACATTATTGATTCAGTCTTTTTTTTTTTTTTTTTTTTTTTTTTGGTTATTTACCAATTGGTACCTTTTTAATGTTAAAGTTTTTTGACGATTCATGCATTAATTCAATTTTTTATCATCATTATTGAACTCTAACGTGCTGTAATGAACTCAACAGAAGGAAATTGCTTGTCTGTCTTTTAGTATTTTGTTTTCTTTTTGGGGTTATGATCCGTTTCGGTGGTTTCCACCATTATAGTGTATTGGTGAATTCGGAGCCACATTCTCGCGTTTCTACTGTTTCTGTCATAGAAAGACATTGTAAAAGTAGGAAGAATATATACTAGTATGCGGTTCCGAATTCAGCTGCTGTTACAAACATTGAGTCTCAAATATTTGTTTTAACAGATCACGATTTAACAACTTTCGAAATAAAATGTATTTTAAATACACGAAAAAAATATAGGAACAACTGAAACCGCATGTACGCAAAAAGCCCTTTCTCTGCAGCTTTATAATCGTGTAAGAAGTTATATTTCATCCTAACACGACTATAATTATGTTGAAGTATGTCGCTATAATTGTATTATATAAGCCATATAAAAAACATATATAAAATTATTAAAAATACAATAAGCCACACCTGTTGTTGAAACAGAAATTTAAATTTCCACTAAACATAACTGAAAAAACGAAAAACAGGTATAGTTCCTGATATATACACACAAACACACACACACACACACACACACACACACACACACACACACACACACACTTACATACTTTTGGGGCAGCTTTACTACAAAGAATATTGTAATCATAAAATGTGTCAAGCACAGCCCGAGAATCAGGTAAAATGAGGAATGATCCACAATACAAAATGGAAATGTTTAAAGGTGCCATTGAACGTTTTTTTCACAAGATGTAATATAAGTCTAAGGTGTCCCCTGAATGTCTCTGTGAAGTTTCAGCTCAAAATACCCCATAGATTTTTTTTTAATTATTAACTGCATATTTTGGGGCATCATTCTCGTGCTCTCCGCCCACGGAGCTTGTGCTTGCTTTAAACAGCATAAACAAAGTTTACACAGCTAATAACCCTCAGAATTGATCTTACAAAGTGTTCGTCATGCAGCAGTCTAATCGCGTAAGTACAGTGTTTATTTGGATGTTTACATTTGATTCTGAATGAATTTGAGGCTGTGCTCCGTGGCTAACGGCTAATGCTACACTGTTGGAGAGATTTATAAAGAATGAAGTTGTGTTTATGAATTATACAGACTGCAAGTGTTTAAAAATGAAAATAGCGACGGCTCTTGTCTCCGCGGATACAGTAAGAAACTTGTCTAATGCTGTGAACATGGGCTGGCATATGCAAATATTGGGGGCGTACATATTAATGATCCCAACTGTTACGTAACAGACGGTGTGTTGAGATTCGCCTGTTCTTCAGAGGTCGTTTAAACAAATGAGATTTATATAAGAAGGAGGAAACAATGGAGTTTGAGACTCAATGTATGTCATTTCCATGTACTGAACTCTTGTTATTTAACTATGCCGAGGTAAATTCAATTTTTGAATTTTTGAATTTAGGGCACCTATAATGTTACCGATAGTAGTCCCATCCGAATGTGCCATCTCAGTAATCATTACGGACAATGTCAGTAAAGATTACGGGGACTTTTACCTCCTGTAAAAAGATCCGGAAAAAATACCTCAGGTAACACTAATCCCATTCAAATAGACCCACTGTAAATATGTACAGTAAAATCCCGTCATTTCCTGTTTTAAAGTAGTTTTCTGCGCATTTTTCAAGAATGGAAGCACTTGAAGAAACATTCATTTGTGTTGTATGGGTGGGACAAGTCTGTGGCAAACCTCAAGTATTTTCTACATATTCAAAGCGAAGAATAAAAGTAATTGTCAGAGGCACAAACAGGGGCGGTTTCTTCATTAGGGCAACGCACCACCAAACTGAGAAAGGGACGGATTTTCAATTTTTCAATCACATTCAACAAGTTGTAGTTTTTATCCTTTTATCCTACAACTAAATGTATTTGTACGATAGCAGTAACTGTGTAAAGTGACTAGGGTAATCAAAATAATATAATTAGTCTGTTCTTTTGTTTTTATTTATTTTCATTTTTAGTTTAGTGTATTTAACTCTGCTTTAAAAAAAAAAACATTTTTAGATTGTTTTTAGATTGTAAAGTTACAATTTTAGAATATAGCCTAGGCCTAATGTGATTTGACCCCTTTTTTTTTTACACATAATATAGCATATCTTGTTTTTTTATAGCCTTCAATTGAACATTGTTTCTAGAACAATATTACTTAACTTTTATTTAAACTTTTAATTAAATAACTTTTTTTGTGATTAAATACAGATATTTTTTTATACAAAACTATTTTTATTTTTAACTAAGTGCCTATTGCCATCACAATCCAATCAGAATTTAATTAATAAATCGTTTGATCGGACCTTACTGTATATATATTTATATATTTAGATTATATTGGGATTAAGGAGAGGTCTGTGATCTAGGTCTGAAAAATAAGGTGTTTATCGTGTTTGAACTGGTTTATCGTGTTTGGACTGCATAAAACACACTTATGCTCGGGGATGAATAAAGCGTGTGTGAAAAGTCCTTATTGAGACGCGGCTGGGCGTGTTTTATGCAAATGACTGTGCATCCAATTAGAATACTCCACATTTACTAACATCAGAGATTTAGATTTTTCCAACAGAAAAATAGCAAACAGCGTTTAGCGATCAAACAGCTATAGTTTTACAACAAAACAACTTACAATCAGCAAGTGTGTCTCTGCTGTCCCTCCATTTAATCTGTTCCATGATCAATTTCCCTCCATTTCCCACTGTTTCCTTCAGTCTTTTACTGAAACTGAATTTTTCCACCTGTGTTTCATCCAGATCCTCCAGTTCATCTCCACATGTATACAGAATCATGATGTAAATCCAATAAACACTTGATATAATCCAGGATCTCTTGCTGGTTTGAGAAGAACTGAAGATAGAGAGACCAGCTGCTCTTTATTCACATCACCTGCTTCTCACCCACAGACTCTTAACTTTAAACTTTCTTTACACAGAAAGTACAATAATTCTGTGTTAAGTTGAGTAAAAAATCGCTGAAAATCTGATCTTGAAGATAAGATCTTATGAGTCACTTGTGAAGGCGCGGTTCCTATTCAAATGCAGGAAGGAGAGATCACGCGATCACGTGAGGAAGCACGCGAGAGCCAATGAGCTGCGTGATGTTTCTAGAGCAAGATTTGACTCAGCAGCACAAGGAAAGGAAGTCAGTGGCGGCACGTGGGTTTTAAAATAGAGGATTATTATTAGCCTATTATTAGCTTAACTGCTTTAAATTGACTTTTTGCTCATTTAGACAGAAATTTAAAGAAAATGACATATACAGCAAGATAATACAAATTTCACTCACCTATCACTTGAAGCAAACATCAGTCCCTCCTTACACGTGTGTGTTAAAAGAGCGCGTTAGGCCATCTAACAAAGCTGGATGCTGTAGCCTATATTGGAGTTTTCCTTCAATTTTAATTTGTAGACCGTCTGAATGATAGCCTATACCTTAAATTTGTAAATTTGTTGGCGATCAAATTTTCAATATCGCTATGCTCTATAATAATTATAATACTTGGTACATTATCAGTGCAGCGGTGGCAGTTCAAATATATGATGTAAATGACAAAAACAAAATAAATAAATATTATAAAATATATTGTGGTCCCCTGGTGTCACATAAAAATCAAACTGATGACATCACATGATTTTCTTTTTCTTATTTCTTAAAGATCAATGAAGAAAGGCCCATGGAAAGTCCACTGTCTCTTTTCAGTTATCAGAAATTTTAATCAGAAAATCATAATTTCATATGAAGCTTTTAGTTGAACTCACTATGACCTACTTTATTGTTAGGGAATTTCAACAAACTATAGTAATTAACATTTGAAGTGGATCAAAAATCAAAGTTGTCCTAAGAAGAAGGATATCAGGACAACTGTGATGAAAGGTTTTGATCTACTTCAAATGTTGACTACTGTCGTATACAAATGGATTAAACTACTTAATTTAGTGAGTATACCATGACGTGGTTTGACACCTCGCAGCAGCCATTTTGTAAAATGCATTTTTCATGAAAATACTGTCACTGGTGTCTCCTTCCTTATGGGTAACACCAGTGACTCCCATTTATTGATAAACTGTATTCAAAGTGTCTCTGTCTATTACCTGAGTGTTAAGTGTAGAAGTGTCTATTACCTGATCTCTGAAGAGTTTTATACATTTGTAGACGTTTTAATGAGGTATTTGTATAATTAAAAGGAATAATATTAATAATCTCCATTCAACTGGTCCATCCATAGAACAAACAAAACAAGCCCTGGAAATTAATAAAATAAATGATGTTATTAGCTGATTAGTTAATTGCATCTGATAGATTACACTTTCAATAGAACATTTGCAATGGATTTGTAAAAGCTGTTTTTATGCTAAGGTTCTTTTGCATTTACACTATTTTGACCAGCAGGGGTCACCAGCGTTGATGATTCGAACGCTTCGAAACAGTGAATCATTTTGTGAAGCAATTGGTTCAGTTGATTCGAAGCTTTGAAAAGCTTCGTTTCTCCCATCACTAATGTATAGTATATTTCTATTCTACTGTAATATTTATACGAGTTAGATTTGGTACATTATCATCGTCAAAACGACATTGTACTTCAACAAAAATACTTTACAGCTCAATCCATTCAAATGTATCAAATACATAGACACAAATATACATTATATTTAACATAAAAGACAGAGAGTAGCTTATTACTACAGTAAATGAATGCATATTTCACATTATTAATACAAAGAGTACACCAGGGGGAAAAAGACGAATGCGCCTCCTTGATTGTGTTGTTAAGATGAGCCCTTCCGAATAGAAACGCAGGGATCGTTTTAGGTTTCAGAAGGGTGCTCCCCAGCTAACACGCGACGTAACAGTTACGTAATGTATTCGTACTTTTTGGTAATTTCATGACTTACTAACTGACAACTGACCACAATAGACAATTTAACCAAATACAAAGTATTTATTACATTTACATTTATTCATTTGTGTGTGAGAGAGAGAAAGAGAAAGAGATTATGACTGGTGTTGTTTATTTTAAGTGTTTGTTGCCTTTCTGCATGTCCTCCTCTAATGGGCCTACCTGGACCTTCTCTGGGCCACTTGGGTAAAGTTGGTTTTATATTCGCACATTCGGACATCCGTCAATAGCCTTGTTAATCACACTACATTGGACATTCAGTGGACATTCACAAGTAAATATGCCATTAAAACAATACTTGCCTATTTTGATCGACTGTGAAAAATGTTGTAAGTTGACATCGTTGGTTGTCAATATCATGTCGCTGCTTAAATTCGCAAACATTAATTTATTGCACATTTATTGGAAAGTCTGAATTATCAGAAGTCCGAATGTGCGAATATAAAACCAACTTTACCGAAGTCTCTGGGCGGCATCCTGTAACCTGGCTTTTTAGGGGGCTTTCCTTTCAGGGTGAATGAGAGGATGCTTAGTTGCCTTTTACCTGACATCTTTGAAAGAGAGATGCCATGATTAATGCATCCATGCTCAGGATATAAAATATGACATGACTTTAAACGTGACCAACAACACCGACGATGTAATACAATTTAATTTATTTAGTGCTAACACAATTATTAATCCTATTTGGAGAGAGAGAGATGTTTTAATGTGACAAAATGTCAGTCATCATGTGATAACGAAAATATAACTAGGCCTAGACAACTTGTTCTGAGCAGGTGTTGTCAGTGAACAGGCTGTAAAACTGTTAGCTAAGTTACAGACACTCATGAAAAACTGATGCTGATTATCTGGGAAACATTCTTCAGCAGCAGTCAAGTTGTCACTGTTTGTGTCAAGTTGTGAATTTGTTGTAACATTATAACAGGAGATCATGACTTTGTGCTCAAATTGATGCTCAGAGCTCCAGTGTTTTCCTCTGTGGGTGAACGAGGATGGTGAACAATTCCAGGATATGCTTCTTTTTTTTTTTTTTCCATTGGTTGTTGCGTTAAATCTTACCCAGATACAATAGTGCTATTTTCTGATTGGCTACTGTGTAGCCTCTTGCTTTTTTTGATTGGCTGATAAGTGGCAGGCTCGACATGGAAGACGCGCTTGATTCCTGCCCAGTTCTATAGAGCACCACCAGTGATTTTTAGAGTTGGTCAGCGGTGTGTCAAATACATAGGCTGGCTAGGAGTATTGTGAGAGCAGATGCCACGTAAATTAATATTTAATACGATAAATTATTATTTCGGGTCTGGCCGTTTGATGAGAACGATATTAAATGTAGTTGCAATAAACTCTGTAATAATCTGTACGAATGTATCGGATAGGTAGTCTACTGTTGCGCGGAGCTAAATCTGGAGTTAAGAACTGATGGCGCGGCTTGATCTTTGGTTGACCAATCAGCGGAAAGGGGCGTTTTATTCCCGCCCATGTAGAGATCAAATATTCAAGCCATTTATCCATTTTGGTTTTATTGTTTTTCCATTTGGCGGATTAGAACAAAGTGTGATTAATGCAAAAATAAAAATATTTGAAAAAACGACTCGAGATTTGTTTATTAATTCTCATGATGAGGGTTGAATATGTGATAAATGAATGCTTTCTTCGTTTTTCCGTTTAGAAGACAAAAACGATAAAAACAAATTATCCGAAGGTACACGGTCCTACCACACATCGACTTTGTGATACTGAACTCAAGGAAGAAGAGGTTAAAACTAAAATAGTGAAATGCGTAACTTACGCTACACAGCAAAAAGGGCTGCGCGTCGGATCGGCCGCGGAGGTATCGCGGCTTCCGGAAGGTATCCGCTATACGGACCCGTATCGGCGTCCACTTGCGCGCAGTGACGGATCCGCAACGAAGACTGATCGCGGACCCGCCGTGGCTCCGCGCTGCATCCGCGATTAAAATCTTACCTCCTTACTCTGGTCTCTCGATCTTCTTACTCGCAAATTGATACATACATCCGCCGCGGACCCGCAACAGACTCATAAAAATCCTGGCTCATCTGGCCCGGGTCCATTTTGGACCCGTTTATCTCATTTTCAAAATCCCTTCTGTTCTTGCTGTAGAATAAAATAGGATAAAACTAAAACTATCACTGCTACTACAGCAATATAGGCCTAAGCTTAAATCCGCATTACCTTGTATTTTTAACCTAACAATATTGTAAATAGGCCTAACAGAAAAGGTTCAAGTCAAGACATCAATTTACTGTACAAAAATAATTACTACTCAATGGAAATATAAAATTCTATATTTAAATTTAAGTTATGTTATAGCCTATTCTGTTTTTGTTAAGTAGTCGTAACGTTGTCAAGGCTACTCTACATTAATTTTGCGGTCAAACCCTAATTTAGTGCTTTATATGCCTAGGTCGGTGCAAACATAAAATATTTGATCTATTAGGCTACACCTTCAATGAAATGCTGCGCTATGCACAGCTAAAATATCAGAAAATGATTAACAGGCGAACGACAAGAAGTTCAGTAAAAAGGTTGTTTATTTTTCCGTTTGTGTGAAGGAGGCGGGACACGTCTCCTCGCTGCCCGATCCGTCACCAGGTTGAACCACCTGACCGCGTGCTTGGTGACCGAGTCCGTGGCTAACTGTGTCACCTTGTTTTTCCTCGCAGCACCTGTAATCAAACAGACAGATATGTTTATGGTATGTAGCATCCAAAGCCAAGTATGCTGACGCAATACAATATATGAGATAGGCATTAAGGAGATTAAATTAAAAAAAGAAACATGACTTACAAAGTCATAAACAGGGTTATGGTGATTAAAATAAGAGGTGGGTGATCAGGATAAGGTGTGCTGCTGCGCCTTTTGCTATCGGATGTTTAAAAAAAAGACATCAAAAATGTTCAAGCAATATCAGTGGCAGCTATTGGGGAAACTCACCATCTTCATGGCACCAAGGCCTTGTCTTGAAGAATCTCAGCGCCATCACATTTCATCTGGTAACAAGAGCACAGCCATAATTGTAAGAACTCTAATGACATCTTTACCCCCCGATATTGTATCGGTGATTCAATTCAAACATTTTAGAGGCTGAGTACGAGCAGTGTGTAAGGCAGTCTCAGGATTTCGCGATTCCGCGACTGCAGAATTTACCGCAAAATTCGGAGGGGCTTGCAATTTTTCTAAATTGCCGCATATTTTCCGCAGACGTTGGGCCTAAACGCGTAATGTGACGTCATCACAACGCACATTCAGCCAAAGGAAAGATCACTTCAAAGTCGACTACGTGCGTTGAACTTGAATCGATCGATAAACAACTGTTTGCGGCGTTGCTTCGGCAATGCATCTGTCAGTCAACCACCGCAACAATCTCGCTCCCGCTGTAAGCGCGCAACTCTCTCTCTCTCTCTATCTCTCTCACGCAAGCACACACACACACACACACACACACACACACGAGCGTGCATGCTCTGAGTGACATAGTTTCCATCAATCGGTTCAGTTTATCAACAGTGTCTGTATGTTGCATAAAAGAAGTTCGCGCACTCTGTAAACAACCCTAAAATGGACGAGGAGCAAGACGGATCAAGTGAAGGAGACGCTGACTGAAAATGTGTTCGATAGCATTTCCAGGGTTACCCCTAAAAAAAGCAAGCAACTACTTTACCTTTCTGACACCGCTTGTCTACTGATTGTTTACATTCAAACTGTATATTTATGTTCTTTTGCACTTTGATCTGTTTGAGACATTTGTTTGCTTCATACACTGTGTATTTTTCAAAAGTAGGCCACTATTATATTTAAGGTTATTTTTTGTTGTATTATAAAAATAGCCCACTAATCAACCCTGTAAAGCTTGAAATAATATAATAGTCAGGAAATAAAAAAAAATGTTAAACATAAGTTTTTTTAACCTTTAGACAATTAATTAAATAAATAAATAAATAAATAAAATAAGTTTGCATGTGCTTTATGTTTTGTCATATTTTGATACACCAGGATTTTATGGCCCATATAGTATGATATGGTGAGAGTATGGAGGGGGAAAACAGCTTAATTTTATTCAGAGGCCAAAAATGAGCATAAATTGCAGTTTGCTGCAATTGTTATTTATGTAAATCAATGAGATATGTGTACAATAGTCTTGGTAAGAAGATATGCTTAGTTTTATGATGAAAGCTCTATAATTTTTTATTGTGGGGGGCAAAACACAATGCAATGCAATAGGCATACAATGATGATTGATAGATGAACAAATAAATGTTCCTCAAAGCCTGTTGTATCATATTTGATACATAAAATATACAAAACATTCTAAATGACAACCATGCTCCCTTAGTTTCACAAAATCCCATGGGAAACACTGCAATGTATCATTTCTATTTTTTTTTTTTTTTTTTTTTGGTGTTACATATGAAAAAAATGTAAGTGGAAGTCGAAAAAAGTCGAGATAAAATGTTGAGATAAACTCATGATTTTATTGTCAACATTTTATCTCGACTTTTTTCTCGAAATGTAACAACTTTAATCTCGAGATGGTTTTATTTTTTATTATTGCTTGGCCCTAATCCTCTTCCGTTATTATCAGTGTTCTCCTTTTTAAAATTACAGAGTTTACTCAGAAAAGTAATAAAAATGTTTAGAAGAATGTTGACTCTGGTGTATTTTCACAAAAAAATTACACAAGAAATGCCGCAAATATCGCAGCAAATCCTGGAGGGACTGATATTTGTTTTACCCAAAATAAACAGAAAATAGTAGCCTTCAAACTTTGCTAAACACCTTTATGATTTATTTTCACACAACATTTGTTTCTCCATCAATGTTCAATACAAACATTTAAAAAAGGTGTATTTCATATTTTCCCCATGTTGCCTCAGGTGAGTTTGTGTGAATATTTTGTTTTTCCACCTGTAGATCTGGCGCCTCCTGCTGCACACAGTTTTATCTGTCTCTAATGTAAAAACATGATCTGAACATAACATAATCACTCCTAATAATGTTCACATAAAATTAAAGTATTAAGCAATAATTTGTCTTAACAATAGATAATTTTATTTAAAATCTGAAATGAAAGTAACAGTTATTGAGAGTGTTTGATCTGCAACAGCAATGTTGGGGTAAAAGATGAATGCAAGTTAATTTCAATTCAGTTCAGCTACTTTATTAGCGTGATTGTGTTCACAAACAATATTGTCAAATAATTGCTACACAAAAGAAATAATGGCAAGAAAATGAAACAAAATATAAAAAACAAGCATTAAAGTATTAAAATAAGATGTCAATCAATTAATTAATCAAATAAGATAAAAAAAGAATATACTTGTCTGTAATATAATGTAAACTGTAAAATAGGCATATCAAGACATGAACAAAATCAGTATTTGGTTTTCTCAGTCACTTCTTTATATTTGTGAAGGAGAAAGTGTCTTATAAAACAAATACAGAAAGAATCACTGCAAACGTTTCAAAGAAAATCAGATATGTAGAAACATGAGCGATTATTATCTATTAATATCTCATTGAATGCTTTTCACTCAGATACACATTTGGAAACTCATTATTATTATGTTTTAACACATTTAAGAATAATAAATATGTTGGAGTTATGTAGGAACTGAAAAAGGTGAATTAAATATAAACTGATATATTTTAACTTTCTCAAAGTATATTGTAATTTTACATAACTGTACAGTTTTCATCAAGACAATGTTATAATATGAAATGTTTTTTACACAATATTGGAGTTCCTGTTGAACACACTTGACTGCCGCTTCTCTGTGGATTTGGTCCAAGTCGTGCATTAATAAAAAAGTAATAATAATAATAAAATGTTTCAACAACAGTTGCAATTGTATAGTCAAACAAGCGTTCCCTCTTTTCCTCTACAGATGGTCAGTCCATCCAAACACATCAGATCAAACACACTTCGCTGTGTTTCAGTGTAATACAGCCGATCACTGTGATCAGTATATGAGCCGCTTACTGTGACTTCTCTCTGTTCCTTTTCCTTCTTCAGCAGGATTTTTCCTCCGATGCACTTTCCATGTTCTTTCCTCCATTTCCTCTCTGATTTCTGTTTCTTCGAAGATCAGCCCAGAGTTTTTCTGGATTACATCAATTGACGTGATGTAGTCATTTATGTTCAGTTGGTTTGATTCAGCTGGCTTCTCATTTTCATCATATAGCATTCTGGTTTTAGTACTGTCCCGTCTTTATTCTCCACAATTATCACCTTAAACAAGTGAGTTGGCACTGCTTTCCCTCCCACAAACTTGTATTTCACACACCCTTTGCTTTTATCTTGTTCCTTATATGTTTTCATTATCTCTCCCTTGGATTTGCTTATTTTGATCATTATTATCTTTTCATTGCTTGTAGGTAAAGTGGTCCAGTGTACACATGGACATTACGGACTTCATCTTTCTGAGCTATTTTACGACAAAGTTCCTCCAGATCACTCCACAGGCTATTGTTAAAATTAATCTGCTGAGGTACAGTATTGGTTATATAATAAGTGTCATTAAAGGCTTTCTGACACCACTTTTGATTGGCAGCCGCAGCAAGACCTTGGTTGTATTCTGTATTCTTATATGGATCCTTATCAGTGTCCATAGATGGTCGGAAGAGGGGATGAACTAAAGTATTTTCTTTAAAGTTTTTTTTCCTAGAAACATTATTATTAGCTTTTGGACTCTTGTTCAATATCTCATACACCCATGCAGCATTCCTGGTTCGATTGTCATATAACGTAATGTAAAAATTGTTTTGGAGTATTTGAGTAGGTGAAGGGACTTTGTCTATTAATTTATATGTGTTTTCATTAGCGCTTTTCATGATTTCCATTGCAACTGTATTTGGGGCCTTGCATTTTTTGTCGTTTTTATCTGTTTCTGAGGCATTTTTATCTGTTTTTGTGGCGTTTTTATCTGTTTTTGTGGCATTTTTATCTGTTTTTGTGGCATTTTTATCTGTTTTTGTGGCGTTTTTAGTGGCATCTGTTTTGTGGCGTTTTATCTGTTTTTATCTGTTTTTGTGGTTTTTGTGGCATTTTTATCTGTTTTTGTGTTTTTGTGGCGTTTTTATCTGTTTTTGTGGCATTTTTATCTGTTTTTGTGGCATTTTTATCTGTTTTTGTGGCGTTTTGATCTGTTTTATCTGTTTCTGATGCATTTTTATCTGTTTTTGTGGCATTGTTTTATTTTTATCTGTTTTTGTGGCAATTTTATCAGTTATTGCGATCTGTTTCTGGGGCATTGTATTTTTGGTTGTCAATCATCTCTGTGAATGGGATGCGTATGTAGACTGATTTATTAGCGCTGGGATCTCCTCCAGACTGCTGATTTTTCCCCTTCAGATCAGACTGTGCTTCTTCTCCTTCACTCTCCTTATAACTGTGTTTTTTTGTAGCTCTTCTCTCTCATCATACCCCTGACTTCTTTTCATCACCTGCAGCAATATAGCAAGACCAGCATTTTCTTCTGGCTGAGAATGTGTACATGCTTGTTGTTTTTTGCCAAGCTTTGTTGATGAACTCAACTGGCCAGGGAGTCAGTGTAGTATATTATTTTTATTTTATTATTTTTTTTATATGATATGTATTTCCTTTTAATATCTTTTTCATATTCTTTAAAGTGAGAAAACTTTTTAAAGTATGATGACAAATCCTCAACTATGTCACTGAGTGTAGGATTTTTCCTTCCTCTTTCTTGGAAGCATTTTTCACTTCCAGAGGATTTGTTTGTTTTTAGGCATCTCTTAAGTCAGATGTAGAGCTAAAACACAAGATCTTCAAGCACTTCGACCAATGATCTTCTCTTCAGGCAGGGATAAATTATATGTGCTTCTGGAAAATAAAAATAAAAAACTTTCAAACTTTCAAAATTCAAGACTGTAATCTGTCAGATAAACAGAAACTTCTGCTGCTCTGACTTTACTTCAGTTCTTCTGTTCTACACACAACAAACACAAATATATTATGTATTAAAGCAGAACAACTTTAAGACTTTTTATTAAGACCAAAACAGTTACTGAATGTGCCACCACTAATACTAATGTGTTTAGTCAAGTCACCTTTATTCTCATCATGTTTATTTCTTATTGTGTCAACTTAACACTGTCTATCCTTTAGTAGAAACAGAGAAAATCCTGCAAACTCCAGTAACCGATCTAATGAAATCTTAGAGAGATATCATATGTTCTCTAGTAAATTAAAATTTAGTCCTATATAGGGGAAATTAGTTAGTGCTGTTCTGGAAGACTGAATAACGAAAAGATCTTTGTCCCTGTTCCCATTGCTTTTAGCCTCTTTACACATGAATGTATGATGTTGTTTCTAATTCCTACCTTATTGTGATGTGTCACCACAGACTGACAATGCTGGGCTTCAGGTAGGGTAATGTCATACGGTGGCCTCCTGAAGTGAAAATATACATGTGTGAGACACAGTAGTTCTTAGAAAGTAAATCAGAATTAAAAAAAAAAAAAAAAAAAATCGGAATTGGCCAAGAAAATTGCACTAGACACATCTCTAGTTAAAATAATACCAAGCTTTAGTCCATCTCTAGCCAAATATTAATTCCATCCAGCCCTAAAATGATCAGTTTTAACTACTTTTTGACAGAAAGATCTACTGGCATTATTTAAACAATACACTATTTCATCATACATTAGACATAATCATGAATACGTTTGGGTTTGTTATGATTAACAATATCCCAGTTACTTAAACACTTCTGTTGATAGTTTATATTGCAAAAGTTCTGCTGCATCAACTGTGTCATGCAGCGATTTAAACTCCAATACATATGATCAGTCCAGTTGAGTGGTTAATCCAAAACTCTGCTTTTCAATCAAAACATAAGAGGTACAAAACTCTATAAAAATGTAAGAAATATTTTTCAATTGTCTTTTTGTTTGCCATTATGCCGCCTTGTAAAATGTAAACTTTGTTTTCTGACTGGGAACACCTAACGAATCACAGCTCCACATTTGGATTGACAGCCGTCACAACCTACTGTGATCGTGTTTACTCCTTCCTTTTCAACCACTGGATAGGATTTTGTTGTATTTGTGTAATGGGCGGGATGCTACTTCTGACGAAGCAGTGTTATAGGTGAAAAACTACGCTGTAAAAAGAATAAATAAAATGCTTTCTTTAAAAAGGCAAAAGAACGCATGCATGCTTTATTAATATGATAATTAAAAAACAACAGGCCGATGCCATTTTCTCAATACGCAACATGCGGGACAAGGAGTCAAAATGCTGCGCGGTAGTCTACAACGCAAAGCGGGACGAGGCTCAAGTTAACATAAGCCCATTTCTTCCCATAATGAAACAAAGAAGACTTTTGAATGATTTGTACATCTATAACCTCTTACATTTCATCGCTACATAGCCTAATAGCTCACCGTGAAAAACTGCATTAACGATAAGTTGACTATTTTTTTTGAAGCAGTTCCATTCCTATTACAAGTAAGATTTTATTGGTATTCTTGTTAATCAAACTTTTGCATAACAAATAATGATGAATTTTTAAAAAAATATTTACAATAATAGCAGCATCATGTAGTGTAAATGTTTAATTGTAATGGATGGACATATTGCACAGGCTTTTAGAACTGACGAATCTACTACAGTCGTTCACATCTGGCGTGAGGTTACAACTGAACACGGTAACCAGTCAAACTGTTGCGCCTGTTTGCGAACCAGACCAACCGTCAAAAATAGATGTCACCCTAAATAAACACTTTTTAAAATGACTTAATCGCATTCTGGGCTCATCTGCTTGCATCATCAATGAGGTGTATCCTCCAACATTACTGTCTAATGCATTAAAATGCATTGAATGCTTCCACATCGAGCATAAGAATCATTAATTTGCCTATAACCTGTGTGAGACATACATGCACAACATAAAACATACGCTTCAATTCTGAAATAACCCAATAAATAAATAAAAAAAAATCTCTGAACTCTGTTCTGGTAATCTTCCAACAGAACTAACATTTCCAGAATGCCCCATGAATCAAAAATTATTAGATGAGTGATATAGCAAATAAATGTAAAGGTAAAAAAGTCAAACCTGAGGAAATCTGTGCTCCGAAAAGCAAACTGAGTGTTTCTGCTGGATAGTATATCAGAGATGCGTCTTGTTTTCTTGAATTCTTCTGCTGTATTCTTTTTCCACTACGTTGTGTGCTTAAAATAAGTGTACTCAGATACATGTCAGCCAATCAGAAAGGATCTCTAAGTTACTGAAATAGGTCTAATCTCTCTCTTTCCAGTAAATCACATGACTTTCAGGAAGCATACCACAGTAGAGAGTATGGGCGGGGGAATGGGAGGCAGTAATTGTGACTGTGTAAACGAACATGAATGTCTTATTTGTTCTTGAGATGTCACAGTCAAGTCAAGTCAAGTCACCTTTATTTATATAGCGCTTTTTTACAATGCAGATTGTGTCAAAGCAGCTTTACAGTGATAACTGGTACATAATTTTGGCTGCACAGCAGCTCTTAAAGAATAGTGTCAATGCAGGCAGATCAAAGCACTGTTGAATAAATGTCAAGAATACTGTTGAATATCAAATGTCAAGTCAAATGTCAAGTGTCCCCAACTAAGCAAGCCAAAGGCAACAGCGGCAAGGAGCCCAAACTCCAACAGGTGACATCAGGTGGTAAAAAGATGTTAAAATGGAGAGAAAAAAAAACCTTGGGAGAAACCAGGCTTAGTCGGGGGGGCAGTTCTCCTCTGGCGAACAGTGCTTTGTTATGATTCAGGTTGCTATCATAAGTCTGATAGGATCGCAATATTCAAAGTATTTATTTCAGTTCCATCCAGTTGAGGATCGTATTCATCACGCCGGTATGGACGGTTTGTTGAGGAACTGTGCTACTGGCTGTCGTGTTGATGATGTCTTCACAATGGATGATCTAGTCGACTCGATCTCTGCTGATACTTCAGGGCTGCGTTGTGGTCGTGTCCAGTTGAGGATCGTATTCATCACGCCGGTATGGACGGTTTGTTGAGGAACTGTGCTACTGGCTGTCGTGTTGATGATGTCTTCACAATGGATGATCTAGTCGACTCGATCTCTGCTGATACTTCAGGGCCGTGTCCAGTTCGTCAATCGAAGGAACATGTCTTCACAATCTCGATCATACTTCAGGAGTTGAGGATCGTATTCATCACGCCGGTATGGACGGTCTGTGGCACTGGCTGTCGTGTTGGTGATGTCTTCACAATGGATGATCTAGTTTCGATCTCTGCTGATACTTCAGGCTGCGTTGTGGTCGTGTCAAGGTGCAGGTCCTTGGTCTCACCTGGATACGGCCTGGATCCGGTTGACTACGGTAAACCTCGGGATAAACAGAAAGACTAATATTAGCGTAGATGCCATTCTTCTTCTGATGTTACGAGTACATCTGGTGTTATAGGTGTTCCCGGTTCCGGCTGACCTAATTTATGCAGCCTAATAATCCTTTAACGGATTTGAAATATAAATTTATAATGTGTTATGTGTATGCCAGGTTAAAGAGATGCGTTTTTAGTCTAGATTTAAACTGACAGAGTGTGTCTGCTTCCCGAACAATGCTAGGAAGATTGTTCCAGAGTTTAGGTGCCAAATAGGAGAAGGATCTACCGCCTGCGGTTGATTTTTGATATTCTAGGTATTATCAGCTGGCCTGAATTCTGAGATCACAATAAACGTGAAGGACTATGCATTAAGAGCTCGATCAGGTACTGGGGGGCTAAACCATTTAGTGCTTTGTAAGTAATTAGCAAGATTTTAAAATCTATACGATGTTTAACAGGAAGCCAATGCAGTGACGACAGAACTGGGCTAATATGGTCATACTTCCTAGTTCTAGTAAGAACTCTAGCTGTACGAGCTGTAGTTTATTTATCAAGCGGGAGGAACAACCACCCAGTAGAGCGTTACAATAATCTAGTCTTGAGGTCATGAACGCATGAACTAACTGTTCTGCATTCTTCATTGAGAGCATATGTCGTAGTTTAGATATATTTTTAAGATGGAAGAAAGCGGTTTTACAGATGCTAGTAACATGGCCTTCAAATGAAAGATTGGTATCAAAGAGCACACCCAGGTTCCTAACTGACGATGAAGACTTAACAGAGCAGCCATCAAGTGTTAGACATATTCTAGGTTATTGCGTGAAGAAGTTTTTGGTCCAAAAATTAGAATCTCTGTTTTTTCTGAATTTAGTTGTAGGAAATTACTGGTCATCCAATTTTTTATATCAGCTATACATTCTGTTAATTTAGTGAATTGGTAAGTTTCGTCAGGGCGTGAAGAAATATAGAGCTGAGTATCATCAGCGTAACAATGAAAACTAATGCAATGCGTCCTAATGATATCTCCCAAGGGTAGCATGTACAGAGTGAAAAGCAACGGTCCTAGTACTGAGCCTTGCGGTACTCCATATTTAACTTGTGATTGATATGATATCTCATCGTTTACTACTACAAACTGATAACGGTCAGATAAGTATGATTTGAACCATGCCAATGCAATTCCACTAATGCCAACATAATTTTCGAGTCTATTTAGAAGAATATTGTGATCGATAGTGTCAAATGCAGCACTAAGTTCCAGTAACACTAATAGAGAGATACAACCACGATCTGATGATAAGAGCAAATCATTAGTAACTCTGATGAGAGCAGTCTCAGTACTATGGTACGGTCTAAATCCTGACTGGAAATCCACAGATATTATTTCTTTCTAAAAAGTTACATAGTTGCGATGAAACTGCCTTTTCTAGTATTTTTGACAGAAAAGTAAGATTTGAGATCAACCTGTAATTGACTAATTCTTTAGGATCTGGTTGTGGTTTTTTAATAAGAGGTTTAATAACAGCCAGCTTAAAAGTTTTTGGTATGTATCCTAGTGTTAAAGATGAATTGACGATATTAAGAAGAGGATCTATGACTTCTGGAAGCATTTCTTTCAATAGCTTAGTCGGTATAGGGTCTAACATACATGTGGTTGATTTTGATGATTTAACAAGTTTAGACAATTCTTCCTCTCCTAAAGCAGTAAATGAAATGAATTTTTCCTCAGGGACACTACAATGCAATGTCTGACACGATACTGTAGTAGACGGTTGCAAGGTTATAATTTTCTCTCTAATATTATCAATCTTGCAAGTAAAGAAGTTCATAAAGTCATTACTACTGTGACATTACTGCTGCAGACACATAATCTGAATAATCTGAACAAGATGACTGCTGAATGTTCATTGAATGCTTATATTTGTCATTATTATATCACATTTTGACTCTGATTTGATGGTAGGGGAAGGACGTGCTTTTTGACGGAGAAGACTCCCTTGTGCTTCTTTTTGGAGGTTCTGTTTGTATAGTTATAAAAACTTTCCTTCCTCTGCTGTTTACGCTGTTGTCTTCTTCTAGCACTCTTGCACTTCTTCACTGTAGTCTTCATCTATCTCATCTCTGCTGGTGATTTCAACATGTTCTCTTCACCCCCGTGTATCCTCTTGATAAACTCTGTGGTTGGTTACAAAACAATAACTCCTAACCTAACTCTTGCTCATCTCATGCTGTTCAACAAAAAGGAGGAAGTCAAATACATTTGTGTCTAAATTAACATTATTTTAAGTATTGCAGGTACTTTCCAAGCATCTTTATATGGCATTAACTTAACTCAGATTGTTGTGTTGTAGTTTCAGGAGAAAGTTCAAAAGATGAAGTTTCACACAAGCATCAGATTCTTGAAACGTAAGACCAGATCAGGCATGTGTTTCCCAAAGCGAACTATGGTTGCAAGTTCTATTTTTCATATCAGTAACAGGACTGAAAGTAACAGGATTGAGTTTTTTAAAGCAAAAATGATCAAGTACATGATTATATGACCACATGAAGTACATGCTAATAGCATGAGGACACTGAGCAAATACTGGTGAGTTACCTGAAGTTGATATTTTTAAAATAAACAAAATATCTAAGAAATAATTTAGGTAACAGGACAGTATGTTTAAATTGACCTTCTCATTCATAGTTACAATTTCTTCAAATATACAGAAATTAAAATGAGAGGACTTACTTTTAGTCTTCTTATGGCCTGAATAAGATCCATTTGATGCAACTTCCTGTTGAAAATGTGTCTTGTGGCATGTTTCAAGTTTTTTAGAGGGGGAAATGTGTGAGGGTACACTGTAAAAAGCGCTTCAATGGTGTTGTCTGTAGGATTTAAAAAAAAAAAAAAAGTATATTTATTCCAATAAATTGATTCCCTTTTCTTTTTGAATTCATTTAAGTTTTACATAAGTAAAAAGTGTGAATGTTTTTGTAACTTATTATTACCTATCAAAAAATGATTTTACTGAACTTCACAATAAATTCTACAAAACTCTATTTAAGTGTTTATATCCAAAGTAAAATGCCCACATGCTGCAGCAGAACAACGAGACCATTGTCACCTGTACCGGACCAGTTTTGGATTTCTGTGGAGTTTTTGAGGACTTTATACAAATGTGCAACCGATGTAAGTAACCATTTACATTGCATAAAGTTGTGTTTTAGCCAAATGAGCACGCATTTATTGCACTATAAAATGTAAAAACGTTGCGGTTTCAGACAGTAACGCTAAGTTTGTCAGTTTTGCAGGCGCCGCATGAGGCCTTACCGAAATTCTTGACATTAACATTAAAAGTTACGTTAACTGCAAGGTTTGTAGTTACTGTTGTTGTCTGACATAAAATATTCCTGGCGTCTTTCTGCAATGTGGTATCATGAAGATTCGTAAATATGTATAGGCCTACACTGTGGTCAAGCCATATTTGAAAATACACGGTCAAGCCAGCCGCCAAAAAACAAAAGTCTGTGCTCCTATTATTATAAATACGGTAATTTCAGGACCAGCAGAGAGAGAACGCACTTTCAGAGCGCTTGACTTCTATCTATCTATCTATCTTGTTTCTTTCTCTTACTATATCGTTCTTTTTTCTAATATATCTTTTTTTCTTTCTAATGTTTTTCTTTCTAATATTTATTTCTTTTTTCTTTCTAATGTATCTTTTCTTATATATTTTCTTGCTTTTTTCTTTCTAATGTCTTTCTTTCTTTCTGTTGTTATTTGCCTATAATTGTTAGAGATTATATATATATATATATATATATATATATATATATATTATATATACACATATTGTCTTACTGCATAAGGATTACTGTCTGATTAGGCCCATAAACCTCATTTAAATAAGTAGAAAATACCAATGGTCTGTTTCTATAGGGGATGTCCCATACAGTATGCATACCTCATATCTATCCTTTTTTACTGCAGCATTTTGGAGATATGCCACATTATTTGACTTCAAAGGCCTATAAACACCTCATTTCAAATAAGTAGAAAAAAACAAAGGTCTGATTCTATAGGGGACGTCACATACAGCATGCATACCTCACATGAGTACATTTTACTGCAGCATTTTGGAGATATGCCAGATTATTCGACTTCAAAGGCCTTTAAAACACCTAATTTCAAATAAGTAGAAAAAACAATGGTCTTCTTTCTATAGGGGATGTCCCATACAGTATGCATACCTTATATCTGTCCTTTTACTGCAGCATTTTGGAGATATGCCACATTATTTGACTTCGGAGGCCTATAAGACCTAATTCAAATAAGTAGAAAAAAACTTATTTTTCTATTGGGGACGTCCTATACAGTATGCATACCTAATATCTACCCTTTTTACTGCAGAATTTCGGAGGTATGCTACATTATTTTACTTCACAGGACCTCATTTCAAAAGTAGAAAACTAATGGTCTGTTTCTATAGGAGGCGTCCCATAGAGTATGCATACCTCATATGAGTACATTTTACTGCAGCATCTTGGAGATATTTCACATTATTTGATTTCAAAGACCTATAAACAACTCATTTCAAATAAGTAGAAATAATAATGGTCTGTTTCTATAGGGGACATCCAGTATACAGTATGCATACCTCATATGAGTACATGTTACTGCAGCATTTTGGAGATATGCCACATTATTCGACTTCAGGCCTATAAAGACCTCATTGCAAATAAGTAGAAAAAACGAATGGTCTGTTTCTATAGGAGTTGTCCCATATAGTATGAATACTTCATGTTCGACTGAGGACGAACCAGACAAATTAGTCGTTCAGATGATTCTTTCAAAACATAATTCCAGAAATCCAAAATAATATAATTTTCGGCTCCAGTCCATCTACAGAATAACCCCTGCTAGGTACTTTTATGGCACCCATGCTTCCTGACTGAAGGAGAGGAGAGACAAACCTTTAAGTAATTTGTAGAAACCAAATGGTCACCAGAAAATAAAGAATCTTTGATCTCCAGATCAAAAGAGACAGAGACTATGCAGGCCTGTTTCTCTGAGTGACCTACCTTTACAGAAAAACCCAAAGAGACTGTTTCTACAACTAAAACAGCATTGAATTGTTCCAAACAATTTATATAAAACATCTTTCAACTGCATACATTTTATATCATGTCTACACATGCTACATGTAAGCTGTTATGCTTTAAAGGTGCCCTAGAATCAAAATTTGAATTTACGGCATAGTTGAATAACAAGAGTTCAGTACATGGAAAAGACATACACTGAGTTTCAAACTCCATTGCTTTCTCCTTCTTATATAAATCTCATTTGTTTAAAAGACTTCCGGATAACACCTGGATCTCAACATAACACAGACTGTTACGTAACAGTCGGGATCATTAATATATACGACCCCAATATTTGCATAATGCCAGCCCATGTTCGAGCATTAGACAAGGAAAGGCAGTATTAACGTCTGGATCTGTGCACAGACAAGGTAAGCAAGCAAGAACAACAGCGAAAAATGGCAGATGGAGCAATAATAACTGACATGATCCATGATATCATGATATTTTTAGTAAATATTTGTAAATTGCCTTTCTAAATGTTTAGTTAGCATGTTGCTAATGTACTGTTAAATGTGGTTAAAGTTACCATCGTTTCTTACTGTATTCACGGAGACAAGAGCCGTCGCTATTTTCATTTTTAAACACTTGCAGTCTGTATAATTCATAAACACAACTTCATTCTTTATAAATCTCTCCAACAGAGTAGCATTAGCCGTTAGCCACGGAGCATATAGCCTCAAACTCATAGAGAATCAGATGTAAACATCCAAATAAATACAATACTCACATAATCCGATCCATGCATGCAGCATGCATGATGAACACTTTGTAAAGATCCATTTGAGGGTTATATTAGCTGTGTGAACTTTGTTAAGGCACTGTTTAAGGCAAGCGCGAGCTCCGTGGGCGGAGAGCACGAGATTTAAAGGGCCAGTAGCCCTGAATCGGCGCGTTTATAATGATGCCCCAAAATAGGCAGATAAAAAAATTAATAAAAAAAATCTATGGGGTATTTTGAGCTGAAACTTCACAGACACATTCAGGAGACACCTTAGACTTATATTACATCTTTTAAAAACATGTTCTAGGGCACCTTTAAAACACCCACAATTCATGACAATGTGAAAACTTTTGAATGATTGATTGAAAGTATGTCTGGTCTGGTTTGAAATGAATTTAAATCTCGAATGTATGTTTAAATCATGGCTTGAATGAAATCTGTGTAAAATGTATCATATTCCATTTAATAGAAATCATGTCTAAATCAAAAACTCTCTGGAGAAGTCAGGGATTCCAGAGACCAGATAACGGTTATTTTATGATTGGGGGCAGAGAAAAGCCACCTTTGAAACAAGATGATACCCGATTGGTCAGAACTCCTAACAGAGGTGGGACAAACACCTAAGTTTAAATAGTCACATCACAAGACAAAGAAGTAGTAACAAAAAAAGGTTTCGACTAGACCAGAAGAAAGAAGAAACAAAGAAAAAGACAAGACTGAGCTGAAGACAAAGGACAGACAAGCAGCTCATTCAAGCCATCCAACTTCTACTCACTTTTCATTTCTTTCACTTAACTTTATTTTCCGTTGAGAGTCTTGTGTTTTAAGTTTTTCCGCAAAGTTTAACCAACGACTTTTGCTGCCTCAACTTTAATTCCAGCCACAACAAGAGACTTAATTTCATTTGCTAGCACGCTCAAACGTGATTGGTTTTTACCTAACCACAATCTGGACCTGAAAAGATTCTGCAACAAATCATCGACTCTGAAAACCCCTTCTCTCCATTTGAAGTTAACAAGCAAGTACCACCTGATTCTAACACTGAACTGATGCATTAAATTAATGATTCATAGTTCGTTCAGGTCAGGTCTTTTAAAGTGCATATATAAAAGTAATGCTCATCATTTCATTCTCTCTCAAAACTCTTTTTTTCTCATTTCCTTTATTTCTGCAACGTGTATGAATGTTTGCGTGTTTGTGTTAGATTAGTTTGTGTTAGAATAAATAAAGTCACTTAAACTGGCATTCTTAAAATTACCGCTCTCTAATTAGAGTTTTTACGATAGTGGATATTAATATCTGCTACAAGAGCTTATTACGGCCTGAGCAGATGAACGCTGTATGATTCAGTTGCTCGGCTGTAAACTAAATGACACTTTATAATTCACTATAAATCAATTATTTAATTTGAGCTGAATTCATTCCTAAAACGAGTTCCCTTGAAAGGGAACATCTCAGGTTACGTATGTAACCATGAGAGGTAACGGGCGTACCTGTGACCAACTTCGACCTATCAGAAGCTGACTCTGTTTGGTTTAGGTTTGCTTTATAGTTTCCTGGTCATGACGTCGTCTGCCTATGATGCCATTGGACTGATTTCACATGTGCTTCATGACGCAATCATGCAGAGGCATTCACAAAGCACTTGATGCAGCGTCTTGTTCCCTCTCAGGGAACCAAGGTTATATAAGTAACCTTTCTTTAGGTCCTCTACAAGAGCTGACTATGTATTTTTTTATACTTATAAAGACTTCATAATGTCCTTGAAAAATTGCCTATTTCTCCCAAACATATGCTTGCTACATATGAAGTGCGTATATAATGTGGGATGCCCCCTACAGGAATATACCATCCATTTTTTTCGACTGATAAGAAACAGGGATTGGCTGGGCATTACTGCCTGATGCACCTCCACTGAAACTGACCATTAGTTTTTCTGTTTATTAGAAATGGGGACTTTGTACAACTCATATGAAACTATTCTACTGCAGCATTTTGGAGATATATCACATTTTACTACTTCAGATGCCTACTTGTCATGATCACCGTCTGTTCCTGTCAGTTCCCGGACTACATCTCCCATCATCCTCTCTGCCACTCACCTGCACACACTTCACACTAATCACCACACCCAGCTGCAGCTCATTACCAGGACTATAAAAGACTCTTACACACATCACCTCACTGCTAGGTCTTGTTTTCCCAGTGTAACATTTCCAAGCGTTTGTCCTGTTTATCCTGTCTGTTCCGGTTCCTGTTTCTGATCCCTGTCTGGTTCTCCTGTTCTGTGATTGATAGCTGCCTGCCTTTGACCACTGCCTGTTCTCTGACTACGATCCTGCCTGTCTCTGATGTTCCTGTTTGCCCCGTTGACCATGCCTGTACGACCACGCTCAACATTTAATAAAGCTTCGCATGTGGATCTTACTCTGAGTCCCGCCTTCGTTACAGAAGACCTATCCACACCAAGATCCAGCAGCTTTGTTGGGCGTCCTAGTCCCAGCATGGATCCCGCAATGCACCTTGTAAGCCTTCGTCAAGGTAACTGCACCCTGGAGGCACATATTCAGAGATTCCTGGACATTGCTCATTTTCTGATTTACCAGACTGTGCCCTCATTGACTTTTTTGCCTATGGACTAAACGAACCTCTTAAGGGTATTTAATCGTTAATGGTCCCCGAGGGACGTTTATGGAATTCTTGGACTTGCCCTGCTTACCGTTGGTTCACGTTTTACTGTGGTGTCGCGGGGAAATGCGACACCGCAGTGAATCATGTAATGGCCGCCGCATCAAAGAACACTCACAAAATGGCGGCCACTACAACATCACATCACGTCTTCACTGATCTCCCAGACCCAAGTCAAGTCACCGTTGATCGCCCAGAGTCACGTCACGTCTCCGCTGATCGCCCAGAGTCACGTCACGTCTCCGCTGATCGCCCAGAGTCACGTCACGTCTCCGCTCGTCAGTGATCGCCCAGGTCACGTCTCCGCTGATCGCCCAGAGTCACGTCACGTCTCCGCTGATCGCCCAGAGTCACGTCACGCGTCACGTCACGTCTCTAGATCAGTCAGGGAGCGGAGAGGGTTGCGTTCCAGTGTGGCTGATCAACCGCTGACTTCAGCCCGAGCGGCTGGCATTCCTAAGCCTCCGCCGCGCTTCGCTCTCAAGCCCGCCGGCCGCTTCGCTCTCAAGCCCGCCGGACGCTTCGCTCTCAAGCTCGCCGGACGCATCGTACTCAAGCTCTCTGGATGCATTGGACAAGATGGCCGTTTCGCCAGTGCCCACGGGCAAGATGGCCGCCCCTACAGTGTCAGTGAACAAAGGGGTCGTTTCCAGCCGTTGAGTCCGCTCCAGAGCCCGTTCCAGCCAGTGAATCCGTTCCCGAGCCCGCTCCAGCCAGTGAGTCCACTCCAGTCCCGCATGCTTTCCCTGTCAGTCCTGTGATGGCTAAGAGGGCTGTCTTCACTTTTTATGTTTTGGCGGTCTTACGCGCCTGGAGGATGCACTCAGGTGCTTCTGACTCGGGACCAGTCTACCAGCCCGAGCCCGCTGCCGTCCCAGAACAGTCCCAGCCCGCTGCCGTCACCGAGCTGCCCACTCTCCCTGATACGGCCACGGAGGCCGTCACCGAGCTGCCCGCTCTCCCTAGTACAGCCACGGAGGCCGTCACCGAGCTGCCCACTCTCCCTGATACGGCCACAGAACACCCTTGGTCGGCCCTGCCGCTGCCGCCCAGACCGTCTGCCCTGCTGGCACCACCCGAGCTCCTTGCCCACAAACCCCACGGCCTCCATTGAATTCCCCAAGAACTTTTTGGGAGGGGGCAGTATACCTGAGGGTGGGAGCTTGTGGGTGGGGACCCTGCACGGCCGTGGCCAACAACGGCCTTTGAACTGTCATGGCTGCCCATGGACTGTAACCCACTAGGCTGTTTATGGACTCTGACCCACCGTGGTCACTATGGATTCTGTTATGCTGTGGTTGCCCGAGCCCCTGACCCGCCGTGGCTGCCCGAGGCTCCTGACCCGCCGGGCTGCCCGAGGCTCCTGACCCCGTTGCTGCCCGAGGCTCCTGACCCGCCGTGGCTGCCCGAGGCTCCTGACCCGAACCCGCCGTGGCTGCCCGAGCCCTGGTGGCTGCCCGACCTGGGCATTGGGGACCCCGTTCCTGTCTGCATGCAGTCTCCAATGCACCCACCCTCCTCCCTAGCTGTTCCTTTTACGCCGCGAGGACGCGCCTTCCGGAGGGGGGCGTTATGTCATGATCACCGTCTGTTCCTGTCAGTTCCCGGACTACATCTCCCATCATCCTCTCTGCCACTCACCTGCACACACTTCACACTAATCACCACACCCAGCTGCAGCTCATTACCAGGACTATAAAGACTCTTACACCACACCTCACTGCTAGGTCTTGTTTTCCCAGTGTAACATTTCCAAGCGTTTTGTCCTGTTTATCCTGTCTGTTCCGGTTCCTGTTTCTGATCCCTGTCTGGTTCTCCTGTTCTGTGATTGATAGCTGCCTGCCTTTTGACCACTGCCTGTTCTCTGACTACGATCCTGCCTGTCTCTGATGTTCCTGTTTGCCCCGTTTGACCATGCCTGTACGACCACGCTCAACATTTAATAAAGCTTCGCATGTGGATCTTACTCTGAGTCCCGCCTTCGTTACACTACTGTATATATAGTACGGGAAGTCCATTATAAACTGGCCAATACTTTTTTCTACTTATTAGAAAGAGGACTTTATTGGCATCTGAAGTAGTAAAATGTGACATACGTACCTCCAAAACGCTGCAGTAAAATGTTTTCATATGTGGTGTGTGTATATGGTACGGGATGTCCCCTATAAGTACTGGCCATTCGTTTTTTTCTACTTATTAGAAATTAGGTTTTTTTTATTTCCAAAACGCTGCAGTAAAGATGTTTTCATATGTGATGTGTATTTGGGATATCTCCTATAGAAAGTGACCTTTATTTTTTCTACTTATTAGAAATGAGGACTTCGAAGTTGATTAATGTGACATTTCTCCAAAATGTTGCAGTAAAATGGTTCCATATGAGGTATGCATATTGTATGGAACATCCCCTTTAGAAACGAACTGTATAGGGAACCCAAAAACGGTATCCTACGGCCTGAGCAAAGGTTAACGCGTGTATATCTTTTCAATGCCCCAGTGAAGTTCACTTAATTTCACTCGTTTAATCTGACTCAGATATTCAAATGATTATTAGTCTCAGGTTGTGTTTCCAATAAGAAATTAATAATTGGTTATGTATTAATTTAGATATTTGATTATTCTGGGTATCCCATATTTCAATTACTCTTTCATCAGGGACCCGATGCTGCACAGAGATACTCTTCCCGGATTTTCGCGGTAAACTCACGAACATAAACTCGCCAGTCTGATCTTCGTCAGAGGGTGTAATAAGTTGGCTAATACCTTTAGTCGGTTGCCTACTGCTCACTCGAACAAAAGTGTATTTTAATTTAGCCACTTCCATACAACTTACTAAATGTGGTAAACTGAATCAAAAGGTCTTCAGATGAAGTGCCTACTGCTCCTTCATTAATGCGTCTTCAGTTTGTTCTACCCTGGACACTGATTTACGGTAGCATTAGCCTCCCATAATTTACTAATAATGATTCCAGGAGAATCCAGAGTAAATCAAATATAACCTTTTATTTGTCAGGTAAAAGTGTATCATGCCAATTACACAAATAACCAATTAGAAGCCAATTCAGAAATCAAATAATAACATCAGTTGCTCCAAGATGATTCTGAGTAACACACATATACACACAGTGGTGGATTCGTGTTTTTAAGACATTCACCCATCACTGTACGGGGTTTCTGGCTACAGAAGATCCCACATGACTGCTTTGCACTTTACCTTATATACAGACCAGAACAAAAGGATTGTAAATATTACTACACCAACACCTGTTCTGAGGGGAGAGGAGTGGGTTTTCACACACCACCCAAAAGAGGACTAAATTCTCCTTAGTTTTCAACCTTCTTCATAATACTAGTGACTGCTGTGAAATTGAGACCATTTTATCATTCGTTTTGAGACATTTAAAATGATACTAAACGTGAAAGGAAAAAACAACATACCAGATACATCTTGGAGAACTTTCAGTGACTTGTGTCAGGGAAAAGGAAGGAAGACTTGTGTGTGGGTGTGGGGGGGGGGGGGGGGGGGGGGGGGGTGGGGGGGGGTGATTGGGGCCCCCGATTTGCAGGGCAAGGCATCGTCCTATGCTATTTCTCTGAGTTTTATTGCTTTATTACAGGGTGCTTGATCTCAGTTTTTTTCTAAAACTGAAAATCAAGTCTTACAGAACCATTAGTTTTTTTCTACTATAAAATAGAACAATGACAAATAATTGATATAAGGTATGCATGCTGTATGGGACGTCCCCTATAAATCATATAGAATGAGTTTTTGTGAAAAAGTAAAAGTTTGCACAGTTTCCTGTGAGGGTTAGTTTTAGGGCAGGGGCAGGGTAGGGGGATAGAATGTACAGTTTGTTCAGTGTAAAATGCATTGAAGTCTATGGAAAGTCCCCACAATTCACAAAACAAACATGTGTGTGTGTGTGTGACAGTCACCTTTGAATGCCAGCTCTGCTCACAGTCTCCACTGAGTGTCTGTTTCAGTGTATCAGAGGGAAGTTTGTACTCAAATCCTCCTGCTGTCTGAATCTGTCCACAAAAATGATTGATTCTGTTCATGTTTATAACCTGAAAATAGCAAATATGTCAGAGAGTCGATTAGGCAAGGCGATGTTATTTATTTAGCATATTTCATACACGATGGTAATTCAAAGTGCTTTACATAAAAAGGAAATTAATACATAAGAATATAAACGGAATGCATAAAAAATAAAAATAACAATAAAAACAGAATACCACTATCGAAACTATAGAAATACCACTATAGAAATTCAGATAGATTTGACATGCACGCACACACACACCTTACATCAATTTTAAAGAAAAAGACAACTGAAGGATGGCATTATGATGGAATAAAAGCCAATAGAAAGTTAGTCTATACAAAAAAACACCTGACTTTTTTTCCTGAGGAGGACTGAAGACTTTCAGTCTGAGGTGTGAGGAAGTACTGAAAATGCAAAAAAAAAAAAAAAAAGTACTGAAAGTAGCCTACACGGCAGAGTCTTAACTTCCCCCGAAACCAACAAAAGACAAAAAAAGGGCTTGACTTCTGCCCTTCTGACTCACACCCGACTTACTTCTCTTTTTCACTTTTACTCCCCCGGCGCAACCCATGTCAGGATGTGTTTGTCTGTTTGCCCAGTGCCTGTTCTTTGCCAAACTCCAAATGTATTTTTTTGTTTGTAACATTAATAACATTAGTTTGTCTTGTATACATTTCCTTTTTATTGTACACATTTTGGGGCGTGTTGTCAGATTTCACTTCCTTTCTTTTGGTATAAATAAGGGAGAATAAACTGTATTACTGAAACAAGACCACATATTTGTACCAGCAAGTGAAATTAATGTGAAAAGGAATAAAAAATTCTCTGAAACACAAGTGGATTCATAATATTGACCAGGGCCGGTGTTACAATATATTCGGTTCCTTAAATATTCTGTTCCACTGAGTGGAGCTTACTCGAATATTCATGATATTCTCCTATTGTGGGCGTGTCCTTGAGACAACGCGCAAGCGAATGGAACTGAAAATATTAGAACACGCTCCTCAAATTGCAACTGTTTAATGGATTATTTCGAAAAGGTAATAAAATATTCCTTTGGAATATAAATCTTTGGAGCTTTGTTTTGATGACAGTCTTCTTGGATATGCCAGCAGCTACTTAAAGAACATTATTTTTGTTTAAAATATTATAATTATGAAATTATACTTCAGTTTCATTATTTTCAAGTTGACAAGGCAGGATATTGCAGCACAAAACCCTGAAATGTGTCAAACATAACACATACTCAAACAACCTTATGTACCTGATTTAAAACAATTTAAAAAGCAGTCAAATAAAAAAAAAAATCTGATAATAATAAAATTTCTGTGAGGTAATACAGCACAAATACACAGAAAAAATAGACAGCTACTTTACAAGATGACGTTATACTTGTTATTATCACCAATGTCATAATATGGTTTTGTTTTGCTTTTGTGATGTTTCCACATTACACTCATCATCTTGTAAAGTCACTGTCTGTTTCAGACTGGATGTGAGAGTTGAAGTCTTGGATAGCTCTGGCAGTGTGTGATCTGGACATACATGAAGGCTGTTCCCGAGTGCCAAGGCCCTGTTTTAATATTTACCTCATCCTCACATTTAGCATTGCTTCTTTTCACACATTGTTTTGAATTTTTAAATGTCTTTTCAATTTTAGTTACATTCATAGAGTAATAACTTCTGTACTTGTTATAACATCTAATGTAATTAATATTTATATAGGCTACAAGTGGATTTGTTGTAAAAAAACAAACAAACAAACAACAAAAAAAGAGATAATAAAGAGAATAAATAAAGAGACCTTTCTACTGACTCTGAAAAACAGCAGAATAAAGATGCCCAGGGTCTCTGATCACCTGTGTGAACGTGCCTTAGTCCTGCTGCAGGAGACAAGAGGACTGCAGATGTGAACAGATCAATAAACTGCAATGTCTGTAATGTAAGCAGAACAGGTGTAGTGCCGAATTCCTACCCCTGCCAAATTATTACCCCCTCGTTGAAGTCGCTATCTGATTGCCTAATTCTAACCCCTGCCCCACACCTAATCCTTAACCTACCAATAATAGGGGGGGTAATAATTTGGCAGGGAGTCGAAATTCGGCTGAAGATGCCTGAGACAGTGCTACAGAAGGGAGACAGAAGGACAGCTGATTGTCATTCCAGTGCCAAACCACATGTAACCATAAGTACCCCAGACATGTTTGAGAACGTGAAATGCCTTGGTGGAAGAGTGGAGTAACATCTCCCAGCAAGAGCTGCAAATCCGGTGCTGTCCATGAGGATGAGATGCTCTAAAGCAGCTGGTGCCACATCAAGGCAAGGCAATTTTTTTGTATAGCACATTTCATACACATGGT
>JAOTNS010002521.1:0-39259 GCA_028476615.1 Culter alburnus
GAGGTGTGGCAGAGCACGTGAGGGGGCACAAAGAACATGTAATTTGGGCTAGAAGGGGGAGAGGGGTTGCCGGAGGAAAAAAACCAGACTGGGCAGAGGAGGAGGATTAGGCGGCACGCAGGGGAAATTGAGGGATCAACAGTCGGTGACATAAAGGCAAGGCAGGGAAAAAGAGAGCCGGCGAGGCAGCGAGGACGGCCAAAGCCCGGGGGACCGCCACCCCCCCGGGGCCGGCAGGTGAAGATCATCATATCTGAAATGTGGGTTTTTTCTCATTGCGAGTTCGGCTGCATGATTTTAGCCCCGATTTAGCTCGCAGACAGGTTTTGTGAAATCGCAGACAAATGCCCGAAATCACAGGAAATCAGTGCTCTGTTATGCGAGTGCTCTGTCACAGTCTCTCCAACCATTTCCTCCTCCATATATTCTTCTTTATTTTCTTGTTTTTCGCTGCAAAGGCACACAGGCCATTCGTTGCAAGCTTCTTGCGGGTTACCGTTTTTAATAATAACCCAGTCTCATTTGAAGAACTCCGGTCTTGCATGCGTATATTGTGTTGTTTCATTGTCACATCTCCCCTGTGTTTGGTTTGTGAACGTTAGTTTGAGTGCCAGGACAGATGTGTCGGCGATTCTTCCTTCTATTCTATTCATGCAGTGTGAAACCTTCGTGCGTCCCGATCCATCATGCATTTTCAACACAACAGCGACTGAATCGAAAGCGAAAGTAATTGCAGTGTGAAAAGGACAGTGACCCGACTAGTTTGAAAATCATGCAGTCTGAAGTCGGCTTCAGAAACCCCTATAAAATTCTAGACCTAATTATATACTGTTATTTGTGCAAACTCCACAATGCTCTGAAATAACTAATCAGCCATAATGTGAATGTCTGTGTATGCTGATGTTGTATAATCCTCCACACTTCTATTCAGTGTTTTTTGACCTCCATGAGCTGTTGTTTGTGCACCAATCTCATGCACCAAAAGCATGCATTTATGTATTTTAATATGGGTGGTATAAGATAAAATAAAATGGAAAAATAATAAATAAAATAGCCAATCACCGAACCTGCAAAGACAATTTTTAATGTCAGTCTCAGGTATTAATAAGGTTCATGTCTTGAATTTTCTGCTCACTTATGCAAGTTTATTTAAACAGCCACTTTCATAGTCATGTGAAATTTCACTGAAACAGGATTTTTAAAATTTTAATTATATCAGTAATAAATAATTCAAAATTCTCATTGTAATTGTTAAAAATAAATAACTCAATATTGAAAAAAATAAGACTGTAAAGCCACACATATGTCCACAGAGAGAGCAAAAGATATATATAGACAGTGTGACACAGCATAGACCCACACACACAGTCACCCCCCCACCCCCCACCCACCCACACACCCACACACCCGAATGAGCTACGGTAGTATGGGGGAGACAGAGAGAGAGAGAGGGAGAGAGACTGAGACAGACTGGAGATCATTTAAACAAAACAAAAAAAATTCTTAATTGTGACAAAGTAGTCTTTGATAATTTTTTAAATTACCTGCACAACAGTATAATAAAACAAATTATTGTTCTCTATATATCAAAATGATTATATGTTTGATTATCCACCCTGTTTAAAAATAGGTATATGCTGCCCTCTATTGTTTACTATGTAGACATAATATATTTGATTGAAAAATGCATTAATCTGCCTATTTTAATTACACATGCTTTTTTGAATTGGAAGAAAATGATAAAATGTGTTTATTTCAAACATCTATATTATTCTATATATAAATTTAATTTTGTGTATAGGGTTTTTTTTTTATAGAGAAAATATGAGTCATCCGTTTACTTTTTTTTTTTACATTACTTCAATCTATTACCATGGCAAGACTGTTCGAGATATCCATTATCCGTTTTCAATTTAACTCTTCATGGTCTTAGCAACATGTAAAAAATGTTTGGTCTGAATTGAATAAACTCCCTAGAAGTATGTTTAAAATTCAGAGCCTGTTTATCAAAAAATCCATTCAAACCAAAATAGCAGACTTCCTGTTGGTCGGAGCTATGACTGTAAATAGAAATTATCCGGCTTAATGAGAAAATAAGTGTACCGAGTTTGGTGACTGTAGGTTAAACAACCCCCCCACTTTGTCAAAAGGGGCGCTATAGGGGCCCTGCTCCCCGCCCGTTTCTACGGTTTTTTGCCCATGTCTGCGGTTGATATCTCTGATGTGTGCTTGAGTTTCATGCAATTTGAAGCAGTTAAGAGTCTCAAAAGCTTCCAACTAATATTACAAGTTTGATGCGTTGCCATGGCAACATGTTTTGTGATATCACTATTCTTTTCAAGGTCTACATTCACCATGTCTTGACATTATTCTGGTGAAGTTTGAAGCAATCGGATAAAAATAAGATGGTGATCTCAAAGCATTTTGAAAGTGACACACTTCCTGCTATCATTGGTGGGGGCTTATAACTTTGACTCACAATAGTCACATCCATGTGATCGGACTACTACAACCAACACACTCGTGAAGTTTCATAAATATCAATCAATGTATGCAGAAGTTATAAACACACTTCCCTGTTTCCCTTTTCTCGCCAAATTTTGTTTGCCTCGCTACGGCCAAACCGTTCGAGATATCAAAAATCCGCTGGCAATTTTTTCATCATCAATATCTGGCTTCATGCTGACCGCGTTTGGTGGCGATCGGATTAATCGCCTCGGAGGAGATATCAAATTCCAGAGCATGCGTTTTTAAACAACCCATACTAGCTGACTTCCGTGTTGAGGTGACGTATAACTTAGAGTACGAAAGTTGTTCACCTGATGAGTCTATGTGTACCGAGTTTTAGACTTATCTGTGCAAGTGTGTTTGCTATATAGACCATGTTTTCCGACCCCATCAAGGGGTGCTGTCGAGCCTCCCTGCCACGCGCCGGGTACCATCTTTTCTCCGGCTGTAATGGCCGCAGGTTCTGACCCTTGTGCAAAATTCAAGAGTTTTTGAGCATGTTAAGGGCCCCAAAAACCCAAAACCTAAAAAAAAAAATAAAATAAATAATAAATATAGCTGCGAGCAGCGATGACGGGCCAAAGCCCGGTAGCACCGCACCCTGTGGCTTCAGGCAACTGTGCATGGCGGGCAATGGGCATTTAAAACAGTTTAAGCATAAAAGGACTGTCAAATTCACATCCACATTTACGCACTACAAGGTAGCGCTATAGAGCCCCCTCCTCCCTGCCCGTTTCTAAGGCTTTGCCCATGTCTACTGGCTAACATCCTGATGTGTGTGTGGATTTCAAACAATTTTGAAGCATGCTAAGAGTCTCAAAGCATTCAAAACCAATATAAAAGTTGATGCGTTGCCAAGGCACTGTGTTTGAGATATCACAATTCTTTTCAAAGGTCTACATCTGACAGTTTTGACATTATTTAAATGAAGTTTGAAGCAAATAGGGTAAACATAAGATGGGATCTCAAGCATGCGAAAGTAACACATTTTCCTGCTGCCATTGGTGGCGCTATAACTTTGACTCACAATAGTCACATCTATGTGATCAGCCTTGTAAACAGACACAGCCGAAGATTCATCAAAATCAATTATGTATGCAAAGTTATAACACTTTTGTTTCCTTTTCTTGCTATAATTTCGTTGCCTCGCCACGGCCAAACCATTGAGATTCCAAAATCCGTTTGCAATAAACAAACTTCAATGTATTAGCACCAAGTAAAAAAGTTTGGTGTAAATTGTATAAACCCCTGTTTGGATATAGTATTAAATTCAAAGCCTGTTTTTCAAAAATTAACATTCAAACCAAATAGCTGACTTCCTGTTGGTTGGAGCTAATGAATGTAATTAGAAAATTGTCCGGCTTGATGAGTTCAATATGTGACCGAGTTTGGTGACTGTAGGAAAAAACTAACCCCCCCACTTTTGTCAAAAGGTGGCGCTACTGAGCCCCTCCACCACGCCCATTTCTATGGCTTTGACCATGTCTACTGGTTGACATATTGATGTGTGTATCGAGTTTATGCAATTTGAAGGCTGTTAAGAGCCTCAAAAACACTCAAGAATATTATTAAAGTTTTGATGTGTTGCCATGGCAACAATATTTAAAATATCAAGAATCCTGTCACAGGTCTACATCTGCTGTGTATTGACATTACAACTGATGAAGTTTGAAGCAATCAGGTAAACATAACAGAGTGAACTCAATGCATTTTGAAAGTGACACACTTCTTGCTGCCAGTTGGTGGCGCTATAACTTTGACTCACAATATTCACATCCATGTGATCAGACTTCTATAACGAACACACCGCTGAAGTTTCATAAACATCAATCAATGTATGCAGAAGTTATAACACACTTCCTGTTTCCCTTTTCTCGCCATAATTCGTTGCCTCGCCACGGCCAAACCGTTCGAGATATCAAAAATCCCGCTGGCAATTTTTCATCATCAATGTCTTGACTTCATGCTGACCGAGTTTGGTGGTGATCGGATAATCGCCTAGGAGGAGTATATCAATTCCAGAGCATGTGTTTTTCAAACAACCCATAATAGCTTACTTCCTGTTGAGGTGACGTATAACTTAGAGTACGAAAGTTGTTTGGCCCGATGATGTCTATATGTGTACTGATTTTTTTTATACTTATATGTGCAAGCGTTTGATATATAGACCAAAATTTCGGACCCTGTTCAAGGGGCGCTGTCGAGCCCTCCTGCCACGCCGGTACCAGCTTCTGCCCGCCCTGATGGCCGCGGTTCCAATGTATGTGCAAAGTTTTCATGCGTTTTCGAGCCTGGAAGGGCCCCAAAAATCCCGCAAGTCGGAAGAAAAATATATAATAATAAGAATAATCCTAAAGAAAACATAGGCCTTCAGCCCCTTGGCTTTGGCCATAATAATAATCTAAAGAAAACACTAGGGCCCTCAGCCCTTACAGGGCTTTGGCCCTAATGATCATGGATGTGGCTTTTGTGGTTTGTTATCATAAAAGCATCAGCCACTGCTGTAAATGTGTACCGTTTTAAATGCCACTGTCCGCTGTGCCACAGTTGCCCTGAAGCCACCGGGGTGGCGGTGCCACCGGCTTTGGGTTTTTGGGGTTTTTGGGGCCTTTAACATACTCAAAAACTCTGAATTTTGCACACGGGTCAGAACCCGCGCCATTACAGGCCGGAGAAAAGCTGGTACCGGGCGTGGCAAAGGGGCTCGACAGCGCCCCCTTGAAAAAGTCTGAAACTTGGTCCATATATTAAACACGCTTGCACTATTAGTTTGAAACTCGGTACACATATACCTCATGGGCCGAACAACTTCATTCTCTAAGATAAACGCACCCACAACAGGAAGTAAGCTATTATGGTTGTTTGAAAAAACGCATGCTCTGGAATTTGATATACTCCTCCTAGACGATAATCCAATCGCCACCAAACTCGGTCAGCATGAAGTCAAGACATTGATGATTAAAAATTGCAAGCGGATTTTTGATATCTCGAACGGTTTGGCCGTGGCGAGGCACGAATTATGGCGAGAAAAAGGAAACAGGAAATGTGTTATAATGTCTGCATACATATATTGATCTTATGAAACTTCACGAGTGTGTTGGTTGTAGTAGTCCGATCACATGGATGTGACTATTGTGAGTCGAAGTTATAGCGCCACCAACTGGCAGCAGGAAGGTATCACTTTTTGAAATGCGTTGAGATCACCCCTCTATTTTTACCTGATTGCTTCAAACTTCAATCGTGTAATGTCAATACACAGCAGAGTAGACCTATGACAGGATTTTTGATATTTGAATATTGTTGCCATGGCAACGGTCAGTAATAATATGTTTTTTGATTCTTAACATGCTTCAAATTGCATGGCTCTTAACACATCAATATTGTCAACCAGTAGACATGGACAAAGCCATAGAATGGTGTGGTGGAGGGGCTCAGTAGCGCCACCTTTTGACAAAAGTGGGGGGTTAGTTTTTTCCTACAGTCACCAAACTCGGTACACATATTGTTCTCATCAAGCCGACAATTTTCTAATTTACTTCATTAGCTCTGACCAACAGGAATTCGCTATTTTTGTTTTGAATGTTAATTTTTGGAAAAACAGGCTATGAATTTTTATACTACTACTCCTACAGGGTTTATCCAATTACACCAAGCTTTTTTAACTTGTTGCTACACATTGAAGTTGTTAATTGCAAACGGATTTTGGATATCTCAACGGTTTGGCCGTGGCGAAGCAACGAATTTATGGCAAGAAAAGGAACAAATTGTTATAACTTCTGCAACATTAATGATTTTGATGAAACTTGGCTTAGTCTTCGTTGTACAAGGCTGATCACATGGATGTGACTATTGTGATTCAAAGTCATAGCGCCACCAACTGGAAGCAGAAAATGTGTCACTTTCAGCATACATTGAGATCACCCTCTTATTTTTACCTGATTTGCTTCAAAATTCATCAGAATAATGTTAAAACTTGGCACATGTACCTTTGAAAATGGCAGGAGGAGGGGCTCTATAGCGGCACCTTGTAGTGCAGTAAATGTGGAGTGAATTTAACATAGTCCTTGATGTTTAACCGTTTTAAATGCCTATTGCCCGCTGTGCACAGTTGCCCTGAAGCCACCGGGGGTGGGTGTGGGCCACCGGGCTTGGGCCGCCATCGCTGCTCGCCGCTATATATATCTATTTTTTTTTTTTTCTCCGTCTTCCGGGGCTTTTTGGGGGCCTTAACATGCTCAAAAACTCTTGAAAATTGGCACACGCATTGGAATCCGCGGCCATCAGGGCCGGGCAGAAGCTGGTACCCGGGCGTGGCAAGGGGGCTCGACAGCGCCCCCTTTGAAAAAAGTCTGAAAATTTGGTCCATATATTAACACGCTTGCATGTATAGTATGAAACTCGGTACACATATAGACCCTCACGGGCCGAACAACTTTCGTGCTCTAAGTTAAAACGCCATGCCAACAGGAAGTCAACCTATAAGGGTTGTTTTGAAAACGCATGCTCTGGAATTTGATAACCCTCCTAGACGATTATCCGATCGCCACCAAACTTGGTCAGCATGAAGTCAAGACCATTGATGATTAAAAATTGCCACGATTTTTGATATCTCGAACGGTTTGGCCGTGGCGAGGCAACGAAATTTATGGCGAGGGAAAAAGGAAACAGGAAATGTGTTATAACGTCTGCATACATATATTGATCTTTATGAAACTTCACGAGTGTGTTGGTTGTAGTAGTCTGATCCCTGGATGTGAGTATGTGAGTCAAAGTTATAGCGCCACCAATGGCGCAGGAAGTGTATCACTTTTTGAAATGCTTGAGATCACCCTCTTATTTTTACCTGATTGCTTTCAAACTTCATCATGTTAATGTCAATACACAGCAGATGTATGTCACAGACACGTCAGGTTCCACCTCACTCCTTACCCACGCACTCAATCACCAGCATACTGATCACCGCCACGTGATCATCAGCACTGCAATCACCACCACTACAAAACCACCCCCTCACACAAACACACTCACTGTCCGGTCTCATTTGCACTACAACTCATGTATGCTTACCTTAAGGACTCCAAACGCAATACTTACCTGCTCCAGTTGTCTCCCCGATCTCCTTCGTCTCCTGTTCTCCTCCTGTTCTTCTCGTCACCTGCCTTGTGTGTGTGAGTGTCTCAGCCATCCTTCCATTGCATCTCTCCATCTGCACTGCAAGACAAAATCAGGACATTATTACATTCTCTCCACATTCAGAACCCACTATCTGCTTACCATCACCCTGTGCTCTGCTATTTGTAAATAAACTTACCTGGATTGCTTTTACCTCTGCCTCCGTGTCTCTGTTGTAACAGAAGACCGGACCATAACAACTTCACAGCATGAGCACCAACGACCCGTTTCAAGAGCTCGTGGACGCACGCACCGAGCACTCACTCCACAACCACCTCACGTCACCCACCAACGCTGCAGCTTCCGCACCCACCATCACCGCTTTTCTCCAGCGTTCACACGCAGTCCCATGGCCACAACCCGGCGCCCTACTCTGGATCGGCGGAGGAATGCAGCGGATTCCTTCTCCAATGCAAACTGTCTGGATGCAGCGCACCTCTAACACCACCGACACGGCTAAAATAGCGTTCATCATTTCGCAACTGCAAGGTAAGGCCCTGCAATGGGCAGGACTCCCGTGGACCCAAAAAGGCCCGTTGTCAAATCATATCGGCGTTCGTCTCTCACTTCCGTGAGGTCTTCGGGAAAACCTCTGGCGGTTCTTCGAACTGGTGAGAAACTCTATAATATCTGAAACAAGAAATCTCTCTGTTAACGAATATGCCTTGCAGTTCCGAACGCTAGCCGCCACCAGCGGATGGAATGAACAAGCCCTCCACCACATTCCGTCAGGTTGGAACCCAATGTGCGGCTGCATCTCGCTGCATACGAGGACTCCATGGAACTCGAACACGCTTCATCCAACTCGCCATCCGCGTGGGGTCTCGTTGCAGTCGTGTCTCCTTGAGCACCAGGGCCAGTCATCTACCACCAACCTCCTCCGTCGGTCCGAACCCGTCTCTCTCAGAACCAGCCACCGAACCTATGCAGATCGATCATTCACGTCTCCACTCTAATGAAAGACAAAGAAGGCTGACCCTGAACTTGTGCTTATATTGTGGATCTCCGGGGCATGTCATCTCCACATGCCCAACCCGTCCTCCTCGGCCCGTGGTGAGTGCAATTTTTCCCTCCATTCAGAAAATGAAACCACTCACTACTATTGTAATCCTTACTGCTGCAAATACCTCTGTTCCAGTGGTGGCGCTCCTCGACTCAGGGTCAGCAGGAAATTTCATCTCAGGCGCCCTCTGTCGACAACTCAAGCTCAAGATCTCCCCGTCTCCGATTAATATCAAATCCACTCCTCACGGCAAACCCCTGAGCCGTAAGAACATCCGTCATTGGGTGTGGACCACTTCAACTCTGTGTTGGCATCCTGCATTCGGAAAAGATACATCTGCTGGTTCTGGAGGAGTCCACCGCTGACGTGGTTCTAGGGCGTCCGTGGCTTGAACAACATAATCCCACCATCTCCTGGTGCACGGGCGAAGTCCTGAAGTGGGGCGACCACTGCTTTCCAGATTGCTTCCCAGCGCTTCCTGTTCCGAAATCTCCACTCTCCAAGTCTCTTTCCATCAATGCCACATCCATCGAAAGCCCTGTAGAGAAGCGCTCTTTGGATGTTCCCCTGGACTACGCCCCTTCAGTGACGTTTTCTGCCCGCAACGCGCCTCCAAGCTTCCTCACAACCGGCCATGGGACTGTGCCATCGATCTGTTACCGGGTGAGCCAGTGCCCAGGGGACGTATCTACCCCCTGTCAATACCGGAGGAGAAGGCCATGGAGGAATACATCAAAGAGGCCCTCGACCAAGGTTACATCCGGCCGTCTACTTCCCCTGCTGCTTCAAGCTTCTTTTTTGTGGCGAAGAAGGACGGAGGCTTGAGGCCCTGCATCGATTACCGTGCCCTCAACAAAATTACTGTCAAGTTTCGCTACCCACTTCCCCTCGTCCCAGCGGCCCTGGAACATCTCCGCGGTGCCACTGTGTTCACTAAGTTGGACCTCCGCAGCGCGTACAACCTCATCCGATATGTGAGGGGGACGAGTGGAAGACCGCCTTTGTCACGCCCACCGGACACTACGAGTATCTCGTCATGCCGTATGGCCTGGTCAACGCCCCCTCCGTATTCCAGGATTTCATCACAAGGTGCTCCGGGAGTTTCTCCACAAGTTCGTTCTGGTGTATATGATGACATCCTCATCTACTCCCGGAGCTTGGCCGAACATCGCCACCACGTTGCGGAGGTCCTCCAACACTTACGGCAATTCCATCTCTTCCTCAAAGCTGAAAAGTGCTCCTTTCACCAGCCCTCTGTCCCAGTTCCTGGGGTACATAATTGATCACAGTGGCATCCGGATGGACGAGGGAAGGTCTCCGCTATCCAGTCCTGGCCCACTCCATCAACAATCAAAGAACTTCAACGCTTCCTAGGTTTCTCCAATTTCTACCGCCGTTTTATCAAGAATTACAGTACCATCGTCAGTCCACTCACCAACTTACTCCGTCCAGCCCAAGTCTCTGTCCTGGTCCCAACAAGCCACCAACGCCTTCGAGACCCTTAAAAAGCCTTCACCACCGCTCCCCTCCTCGTCCACCCTAATCCAGATCTCCCATTCATCGTGGAAGTGGACGCCTCCACCACCGGAGTGGAGCGGTCCTTTCGCAGCAGCAGGGGACACCAAGTAGACTCCATCCATGCGCCTTCTTCTCCCGCAAGCTCAACCCGGGGAGGTCCAATTATGACATCGGTGACCGCGAACTCCTGGCCGTCAAGCTTGCCCTCGAGGAGTGGAGGCATTGGTTGGAGGGGCTACTCATCCATTTCAAGTTCTCACTGATCATAAAACCTTGAATATCTGAAGGCTGCCAAAAGACTCAACCCTCGCCAAGCTCGCTGGGCCATGTTTTTCTCAAGGTTCAATTTCTCCATCTCTTACCGCCCTGGTTCAAAGAATACCAAAGCTGACGCCCTGTCTCACCTCCATTCCCCTGAGGAAAAGCCTGAAGACCTGAAACAATCCTGCCGGAGTCCATCTTCGTGAACCCATCCAGTGGTCCGAAGAAACCATTCTCTCCTCCAATGCCTCCACACGCACTCCGCCGGGTTGCCCCCAAGGCTTGCAATACGTCACACGGGCACGTCGCACTCCACTCCTGCACAATACCCACTCTTCACTTGGCACTGGCCACCCCGGGGGTCAATGAGACCTCTCGTTGCTCAAACAACGCTTCTGGTGGCCCAACATGGCCAACGATGTCAGAAGGTAGTGCAGGGCTGCAGGGGTGCGCCATCTCCAAGAGCCCACGCCATCTTCCCACCGGCAAGCTCCATCCTCTGCCCGTTCCTGAGAGACCCTGGTCACACATGGGAGTGGACTTCGTCACCGATCTCCTGAGTCTGACGGTCACACGTGCATCCTGGTGGTGTAAGACCGCTTCTCAAAGTCCTGCCGTCTGATACCCCTGGAGGGTCTACCTACCGCCATGGCCACTGCGAATTGATGTTTAATCATGTTTTTTCGTCATTATGAATACCTGAAGACATAGTCTCCGACAGAGGACCCCAATTCGTCTCCCACGTCTGGAAAGCCTTCTTCTCCCTCCTGGGTGTGACCGTCAGCCTGTCATCTGGATACCATCCTCAGTCGAACGGGCAGACGGAACGGAAGATCCAGGAGATAGGCCGCTTCCTGCGTACCTTCTGTCACGGCCACCAGAACTCCTGGAACCAGTACCTGGGTTGGGCCGAGTACGCACAGAACTCCTCCGCCAAGCCACAACTGGACTAACACCCTTCCAGTGCGTACTCGGCTACCAACCCCCACTGTTCCCCTGGGATGGGAACCCTCCAACGTTCCTGCAGTCGACTACTGGTTCCGGGAGAGCGAGAGGGTTTGGGACTCAGCTCACCACCAACTGCAGAGAGCCCTGCGTAGACGCAAGATGACAGCCGACCTTCGGCGCTCCGACGCTCCTGTCTATCAACCGGGGCAGAAGGTCTGGCTGTCCACCAGGGACATCATATGCGTCTGCCCTGCAAGAAGCTGAGTCCCCTTCATTGGCCCGTTCACCATCGTCCCGGCAGATCAACCCCGTCACCTACCGTCTCCAACTCCCAGCACAGTACAGTAGAATCCATCCTACATTCCATGTATCACTGCTAAAACCTCACCACCCTTCTGTTGTTCCCTCCACAGAACCTGACGTGGCAGCCGCCGAGCCCCCCCTTCCACTCATCCTGGAGGACGGCACAGCTTACGTGGTTCACGAGATCCTGGATTCCCGGCGCCGTGGTGGTCAACTTGAATACCTAGTCGACTGGGAAGGCTATGGCCCCGAAGAACGCTCAGGGTTCCCAAGAATGATATCCTTGATCCTATCCTGTTACAGACCTTCCACACCAACCACCCAGACAGACCTGCCCCACGCCCTAGAGGACGACCAGCACGACGTCGGGGTCCGCGACCCTCAGGAGCGGGCCGTGGGAGGGGGACTGTCACAGACGTCGGTTCCACCTCACTCCCTTACCCACGCACTCAATCACCACATACTGATCACCACGCCACCTTGACTCATCAGCACTGCAATCACCACCACTACAAAACCACCACACTCACACACACTCACTGTCCGGTCTCGTTTGCACAACAACTCATGTATGCTTACCTTAAGGACTCCAAACGCAATACTTACCTGCTCCAGTTGTCTCCCCCATCTCCTTCGTCTCCTGTTCTCCTCGTGTGCCTACCTGCCTGTGTGTGTGAGTGTCTCAGCCATCTCCTTCCATTGCATCTCTCCATCTGCATCTGCAAGACAAAATCAGGACAGTATTACATTCTCTCCATCATTCAAGAACCACATATCTGCTTACCATCACCCTGTGCTCTGCTATTTGTAAATAAACTTACCTGGATTGCTTTTACCTCTGCCTCCGTGTCTCTGTTGTAACAATGTAGACCTATGACAGGATTTTTGATATTTGAAATATTGTTGCCTTGGCAACAGGTCAAACTGTAATAATATTCTTGAGTGTTTTTGAGGCTCTTAACTTGCTTCAAATTGCATGAAACTCGACACACACATCAATATTGTCAACCAGTAGACATGGACAAAGCCATAGAAATGGGCGTGGTGGAGGGGCTCAGTAGCGCCACCTTTTGACAAAAGCGGGGGGGTTAGTTTTTCCTACAGTCACCAAACTCGGTACACATATTGTTCTCATCAAGCCGGACAATTTTCTAATTTACATTCATTAGCTCGACCAACAGGAAGTCGGCTATTTTGTTGAATGTTAATTTTTGAAAAAACAGGCCTATGAATTTTATACTACTACTCCTACAGGGTTTATCCAATTTACACCAAGCTTTTTTTAACTTGTTGCTAACACATTGAAGTTGTTTAATTGCAAACGGATTTTGGACATCTCATACGGTTTGGGCCGTGGCGAGGCAACGAATTTATGGCAAGAAAAGGGAAACAAAGTGTATAACTTCTGCATACATTAATGATTTTGATGAAACTTTGGCTTAGTCTTCGTTGTACAAGACTGATCACATGGATGTGACTATTGTGATTCAAAGTCATAGCGCCACCAACTGGAAGCAGAAAATGTGTCACTTTCAGCATACATTGAGATCACCCTCTATTTTTACATGATTTGCTTCAAAATTCATCAGAATAATGTTAAAACTTGGCACATGTAATCCTTTGAAAATGGGCAGGGAGGAGGGGCTCTATAGCGGCACCTTGTAGTGCAGTAAATGTGAGTGAATTTGACATAGTCCTTTGATGTTTAACCGTTTTAAATGCCTATTGCCCGCTGTGCACAGTTGCCCTGAAGCCACCGGGTGGCGGTGCCACCGGGCTTGGGCCCGCCATCGCTGCTCGCAGCTATATTTTATTTATTATTTTTTTTTCCGTCTTCCGGGCTATTTGGGGGCCTTAACATGCTCAAAAACTCTTGAAAATTGGCACACACATTGGAATCCGCGGCCATTAGGACGCTGCAGAGGCTGGTACCCGGGCGTGGCAGGGGGGCTCGACAGCGCCCCCTTGAAAAAAGTCTGAAAATTTGGTCCATATATTAAACACGCTTGCACGTATTAGTATGAAACTCGGTACACATATAGACCTCATCGGGCCGAACAACTTTCGTACTCTAAGTTAAACGCCACACCAACAGGAAGTCAGCTATTAAGGGTTGTTTGAAAAACGCATGCTCTGGAATTTGATATACTCCTCCTAGCGATTAATCCGATCGCCACCAAACTCGGTCAGCATGAAGTCAAGACATTGATGATTAAAAATTGCCAGCGGATTTTTGATATCTCGAATGGTTTGGCCGTGGCGAGGCAACGAATTTATGGCGAGAAAAAGGAAACAGGAAATGTGTTATAACTTCTGCATACATATATTGATCTTTATGAACTTCACGAGTGTGTTGGTTGTAGTAGTCCGATCACATGGATGTGACTATTGTGAGTCGAAGTATAGCGCCACCAACTGGCAGCAGGAAGTGTATCACTTTTTGAAATGCTTTGAGATCACCCTCTTATTTTTACCTGATTTGCTTCAAACTTCATCAGTGTTATGTCAATACACAGCAGATGTAGACCTATGACAGGATTTTTGATATTTGAAATATTGTTGCCATGGCAACAGGTCAAACTGTAATAATATTCTTGAGTGTTTTTGAGGCTCTTAACATGCTTCAAATTGCATGAAACTCGACACACACATCAATATTGTCAACCAGTAGACATGGACAAAGCCATAGAAATGGGCGTGGTGGAGGGGCTCAGTAGCGCCACCTTTTGACAAATGTGGGGGGGTTAGTTTTTCTACAGTCACCAAACTCGGTACACATATTGGTCTCATCAAGCCGGACAATTTTCTAATTTACATTCATTAGCTCCGACCAACAGGAAGTCAGCTATTTTGGTTTGAATGTTAATTTTTTGAAAAAACAGGCTATGAATTTTATACTACTACTCCTACAGGGTTTATCCAATTTACACCAAGCTTTTTTAACTTGTTGCTAACACATTGAAGTTGTTTAATTGCAAACGGATTTTGGATATCTCAAACGGTTTGGCCGTGGCGAGGCAACGAATTTATGGCAAGAAAAGGGAAACAAAGTGTTATAACTTCTGCATACATTAATTGATTTTGATGAAACTTCGGCTTAGTCTTCGTTGTACAAGGCTGATCACATGGATGTGACTATTGTGATTCAAAGTCATAGCGCCACCAACTGGAAGCAGAAAATGTGTCACTTTCAGCATACATTGAGATCACCCTCTTATTTTTACATGATTTGCTTCAAAATTCATCAGAATAATGTTAAAACTTGGCACATGTAATCCTTTGAAAATGGGCAGGGAGGAGGGGCTCTATAGCGGCACCTTGTAGTGCAGTAAATGTGGAGTGAATTTGACATAGTCCTTTGATGTTTAACCGTTTTAAATGCCTATTGCCCGCTGTGCACAGTTGCCCTGAAGCCACCGGGGTGGCGGTGCCACCGGGCTTGGGCCCGCCATCGCTGCTCGCAGCTATATTTCTTCTTCTTCTTCTTCTCCAAAGTTAATCGTATTTTAGAGGGCCTAAACGTGCTCGAAAACTCATGAAACTTTGCACATGCGTCAGAAGTGGTGAAAATTTACGTCTGTTATGGGTTTCGGAATTGGGCGTGGCAAAATGGCGCCATCTAACGTACAGCCCTTTTGCTACATTTCACTAGGGTTTTGAAATTCGGTACACACATTTATAAGCCAAATACCTACAAAAAAGTCTCTTGGAGCGAAATCCGAAACCGAACAGGAAGTCAGATATTTTGAATTAATTCAAAATATCTGTAGGCAACAGGAAATTACATGTTTTACACTGTGATTAACTCCTCCTAGAAATTTAATCAGATCAATGTCATTTTTGGTTAGTCTAATCTAAAGGCCTTTGTGACGTTAAATTGCGAAGATCTAGAGTTTTCACTGAAGAGCGTGTCCGTGGCGGACTGACAAAGTCTGATGTTTCGCCATGAAAGAGGAAGCTGTTGTAACTCAGGCATACTATGTCTGATCTGCCCCAAACTTCACATGAGTGATAAAAGTACTGGCCTAAAGACATCTATATGACAATATTCAGTTAGCTATAGCGTCACCTGTTGGCAGCAGGAAGTGTGGCACTTTTACATGATTTTGCCAAAATTCTCCTGTATTTACTCGCTTACATGCATGTCGCCCACTGTTCGCTGTTTTCTTGAGGCCAACGGGTGGCGGTGAGCCCGGGTGCGAGGGCCCTTTTATCGCTGCTTGCAGCTTTAATTTGCTGGTGTTTTTTCTATTTGCATGTGTTTTCTTCATTTGCAGCGCATTGAGCTCTCTCGGCCACTGTACATTATGAAAGGTATAAAAATATACAATAAGAAATAAAGCAAACAATTCAGTCAAGCGTACAAAATCAGCGCTTTAGTATGATACAAAAGTTAAATAGCCATATATAAATTTATGAAACGTCACGTTGCCCTCAGCCAAAACGGAGCCAGCAGCAAACGTCAGAAGGATTAGCCAAGGTAAGGCTGCTCTCGGCTGGGTACATGAGCGCTGAGAGTCCCGTGATCGCCTGGATCTCAAAACTCTGACAACGTCAGATCAAATTTTCAGAAAGGCGCTATCTTTATCAATTAACCACAAATTTGAGCTTTAAACCAGCACATTCTCGCCTGAAAAAATCTTAAAACTGCATATCATGACATAATAGAGCCTGATCACATGAAAATGCGTATCAATAGTACGAGTTTGTAATCTCGTAGAATATATACGCCAAAATGAGTTTTTCGCGTGCATATGATATGCATTTTATGGGGTATTATACGTACGAAACTGGATTGTTTGTCCGCCATAAGCAAACCTGCAGCATACCGGTAATCTTGAATTTGAACGCCTGTACGCGCTGTGCACTATGGCTGTGCATGACAGGAGTGTGATCAGCGTGCACACGAGCTTGATTGACACTGCTAAGACACTCCTCCTGACTCTGATTGGTTGGTTCTTACCGGGAGCTGTGTATTTCTGCAAATGGCAATAGGACCACTGGGAGGAGCCAGAGGAGCTTGATTTTTTTCACAGATTATCTGTCTCATATTCTACTGTCAGGACATAATGACAGGTTTAACAAATATGTAAAAAAATACATTTTTACAAAAGTTACTAACTGCAGCTTTAAAGCTGCCTCAAAACTGTGCATGTATTTGTTGACATGGTTTTAAAGCTGTTATCCAATTTGTTGGCCTTAAAACGTCTTAAAAATGCACATATGTACACCAGGAAATCTAAATTTTCTCGGGGGAGTATGCCCCCGTACCCCCCTAGCAAACTACATTTTCTGACCTTGATAATTATGAAACCCTGCGTACGGCCCAGCTTATATTCTATCTAATGAAATCTGAGGTAAATGTATATTTCTACAAATGTGCGCACTTTTGGAATAAAAGTTTGTATGTGTATGCACTGTGATCAAAATATAAATGGGACCAGACGCGACTGAATAAGGTTTGTATCTCGTTATTCTATTAATAACTACCGATTGATTTTGCATTTCAGAAATTAAGAATTATCAGTGTCATTGTAGTGTTGCAAATATCTAAGCTATCTAATACTTAAAATCTCAAGGTTAAATTAGATTTTTTTTTGTAAAAATGTTTCTGTAACAGCTGCCAAAAATAGTATATAGCTCCACTGTGGTTTTTAACAAAAAAAAAAAAAAAAAAAAAAAAATTCAAAACACCAAATCGCACCCTGTATATATATATATATATATATATATATATACCTAATTGGCATTAAAAATAAAATAAATAAATAAAATTCAAGTACAGGGGACCGTTTCAGAAAGGAGGTTAAGTGAGAACTCTGAGTATGTTAACCCTGAAATGAGGGAAACTCTGGGTTTTCTGTTTCAGAATGAGAGGTAGGTCAAACCCGAGAAAGCAGGTTAAGTCAAGCCTGTTTCTAAAAGGGAGGTAACTCTTACTCAGAGTCAGTTACCATGGTATCTTACTCTGTGAACCTAACCTGGTCAGAAGCAGGTTTTCTTCGGTAAACCCAGAGTTTCCTTCAGTCTCCTCCTCCTTTTTAAAGTGCAAGTGATGTTTACATAGTTCACTCATTCATTCATGCTGCAAAAATGCTTTTCTGACAGAGTATTTTTTGTCATATTTCAAGTACAAATATCTAAAAATTCTTAAATCAAGATGGATTTTGTGTAAGAAAATGATATAAGATATTTAGTCTTGTCTCCTGGGGGATCTAAATTAAGTGCATTTTACTTAAGTAAAATGATCAATATCTGCTAGTGTGGTAATAAAAATAATCTTAATGCAAATTTGTGACGCGTTTGCCTGGGTTCGAATCCGCCTTCTGCCGAGTTTGCTATTCTCCCTTTTCACATCAGAAAGGCATTTATTTTCAAGAAAATGAAGAAAATGTTCTAAAAGTGGAAGTAAATTGCCTAATGAGTGTTTAATAAAAATAAAATCACTTACACTCTTATTATTGCATCCTGTTAAATTATTTTTTTCTTCTTTTTTTTGCATGTGGGATACCATGAACATGAATATTAGTTCAATAACTTACCATTCTACCAGTTTTCACCTTTAATATTATAACGGTGATAAGAATTAAACTTGCATTGACTCAGAAGTATGCGGACATCCTTTTGTCACGTGCTGTTGCCATGGTGAATCGTAATATCGGAGCTCCATTGATGATGGCTTTTCATAGTCGTGGTACACACGCTTAACTCTGAGTCAACCTACTCTGAGTCGACTGAACTAACTCAATTCAGCTGTTCTGAAACTGAAAACTTAGAGTTTCCCATTTCAGGGTAAGTCAACTCAGAGTTCAAGTTTTAACTCAGAGTTGGTTGAACATCCTTATTGAAACGGGCCCCAGGTCTCTGTAGGATAGTAATAATCAGTGGGCGAAGCCATAAACAGGGGGCCGTTTTTGAAAGCGTTACCTGATTTGCCCACGTCAGAGTGTGGGTAGGGTTTAGGGGTGGGGTCCCGTGAGGGGGATTATCTTCATTGCATGATATATAAACACCCACCAGTTTGAAAACACCCACAAATACAGAAACGCCCAATTTTGTTCCGCAGAGACCTTATACTGCTCAAAGTACAAGAGACGACGTTTGGATATACTTTCTGTTTGACGTTCGGACGCTTGATTTAAGCACGGAGTACGCGCCATAGGGTAAAGGAGTGATACAATCCGAGCATCATAAGTGCTAACTGCTAATAAACTGTGCCCCTCTGAATGGATCGGTGAAGTTCGATCGCTCTGGTTGTGATTAATACAACCTGGAACCAACGTAGCTTCATTTGCTGTCTCTCTCTGTCCGAAAGCATAACACGCACGAATCGTGTCATATTTCTCTCAGTAAGCTCGCTGTGTATTTTAAATCCATGGCTGATGAAGAATTGGAAGCCATTAGACGGCAACGTGTGGCCGAACTGCAGGCGAAACATGGGGTAAGAGAAACGGAGAAAGAAACGTCCAAAATATCGCTTTTTATAGCTGTAAATTGAACCGCACATGTCAGGCCCTTGAATATGAGTCAAATCTGTCTACGTCGTCATTACCATTTATTGATGGATTCATGAGTTTCAGAGCTTCATACTGAACATAAGATAAGTTACCAAGAGTTATTTTTATTTATTGATTTCAGTATATGTTTGTAGAGTAAACGGAAGCTAGCTAGCAGTGGCTAAATTACTAGGCATCAAGCGACAGCCAGTCTTAAATATTCATCCTAAACAGGCGTTAATTTAGAAATAAAGGCCCCGTTTACAAGTACATGGTTATTTTGAAAAACTGAGACATTTCCCTTCGTTTGCGCCCTTCGTTTACACGCAAACGGAGAATTCGCCTCTGAAAACGAGTCTTTCTAAAAACTCCGGCCAGAGTGGAGATTTTGAAAATCTTCGTTTGCATGTAAACTGAGACAAACGGGTGTTTAGGCAGCCAACGACAAAAATATGCGCCAGAGCTCGCACCTATGTTTACATGTGATCATGTAAGCGTTTAGAGTAGCAGTCGCATTTATGTTGGTGCAAACTCTTCTCGTGTGTTTGCATTTGCAAATACAGCTGCTCCATTATGTCGAGGAGCAGAGACGAATGAGTGCTCGGAGATCAGCAATTTTGCAACAACTTCGAATCACTTCAAGAGGAATTCGGGATTCTTTTTCGGGATACTGATTGGCTTACGTGGGCTTGAGCTGCTCGTTACACTCTTGACGTCATATATACACGGGTACGTGTAAATGAACACTTTTCTGAAAACTGACATGTGTGCACGATGTTATTTTTGAAACCGGAGAGGTTGAAATGTCCGTTTATGAAAATAGCCGCCCACGTGTAAACGTAGCCAAAGACGCCAAACTGCATTTCTGCATTAAGGCATAAACTTTAGAAAATATAATAACCAGAAGCAACAATAACACCTTTCAAATATCTTCAAAACCTTAAGTTCAATAGTCAGTCCCTAGCATACATGGACGATTGAGTCAAATTCATGTATTTTTTTTTTTTTTTTAATTCATAGGTTTCATTTAGATTAAAAGTTCTAACTGGAATAAAATGATGAAAGATATGTGTGAATTTTGCATATCCCCTTTTAGGACCATTCCAATGACCAGCAGGGGCAGCAGGAGGCCAAACAGAGGTACAACAAACAAAAGTTTCTGTGTTGCAAATGAAATTGTATTACAAGTTATTGGTCTTTGAGAAAAAAGTAAAAAAAAAAAAAAAAAAAAAAGCAGCAGCATTCGGGATTTTTACATTACTATTACTCAAGGTCAGAAGGTCTCTTAAATCTGTTTATATAGTTAAATTTAGAACCTTTTTAATAAAATTTAATTTAACGCTCAGTTTATGGAAGGGATAATCCATGGCTAGCGGTGCATTTTTACGATTTTAATGCACGACATGGTGGCTAAGAACTACCTGATGAGAAGCGGAGCACATTCAAATCGTTTAATGCTGTATATAATTAGCCTATAAAAATTATAATAAATTTGTGTTTAAAAAAAACAAGCAAATGTATTTCACAAAAATGGCTGACACAAGAACCGTCCCACTTTACTTAACATACACATAAACTATGAGAATATCACTAACACTGATGAATATGCAGTATAAGGTAAGGTCGCTTTTATTTATTTTTTTAAGGTTATTTTTATTAAATAGCAGTCCCAAACAAGAAGTGTCAACAGATTTCATCTTCCAAAATAAAATTCTTGCATCAAAAGTTTGTTGTTTCTTTAACCGCACACTCTGACCCACTCAAAACGGTCTTGTGAATCACTTTTGGGTCATGACCCACCAGTTGAGAAGCACTGGTTTAATGCACAGCTAGTCGTGGATTATCCCTCTTATACCATGGTCATTTGCCAGCATTGACTACTTAAAGCTGTTATTGTTGTTTGCAGTGCAATATTTGACAGGAATTATAAAAAAGACAATTATTTTCATCAGTTATGGTTCATTATATATAGCTAGGCTTGGGCCGGTATGAGATTTCGACGGCATGATAACATTAAGCAAAAAATAAAATTACGGTTTCACTGTATTGCAATTACAGCTCTAAAATGTGTTGTTTTTAAATATAGCGTTAAACTTTTTTTCAGTTGAATGCTATATTTTGTTAAGCAATATAGAATATTTGGAACCGTAGTAAACATGTCAGGTTAAATAATAAAATAGTTGAATTCTTAATTAAATTAAAATAAATGCAGTCACTTAAGTGAGTCTAAATCTGTAGCACAATGAATAGAACATAATTTAATTATTTTCTTAAAAAAAAAAAAAGTCACTTAAGTGAGCCAGGCATGTGATCAGCTAAAGACAAAAAAGAAGGAAAACCGGACTCTATCTAACCCCACCCCCACAATTATTATTATATTTTTTAAATTAAATTAATAAAGACATATCTTAATATTGTACTGTAAAATAAATTAAAAACCTGAGTATTTATAATCCATTTATTATAATATTACATTAATATACAAGTTACTTCTGATAAAATAATAATAATAATAATATAAAATAAATTTGTCTTTGTTGACAACAGATTTATAAACGATTCTTACTATGGATGGTTGGTGCACGTTGCATTCCCAAATGCAAATTATAAGCGACTCAAACACACAAGCAGATAAGCATTTACTGTGAATCGAAGCTGAAAGCTGTCTTACTCTATGCAGCGCGTCAGACTATATTTATATAATTACATTACATCCGTTGCAATTTGATGATCATACTAAGCCATATAAAATTCTCACATCTATGCATTGTCAATTTATAAAAAGTTACTGGGCAACTGGTGGTGAATAACACCGTTTCAGCGCAGATTTTTACTCAAATTTGGTGCTTTGAACCCTGGCTAACTGTCCCACAGATGGCGGCGTGAGCTTGTGCAGTGTTTGAAATAAATGCATTAGAAAAGGTAACATTTTGCAGTTTATTTAGTACTGTTTACTACTTTTTCATACCGCGGTATACCTTGAAACTGGTAACCGGCCCATGCATAGATATGCCATTCTGCCTGCTTTGAATCAGACAAGTATTGAAAGTATTGTGTAAGATTACATTTATTTGGATGAATGAATTACAGCATTTATTTGAATTATTGAGAGAGAGATAATGATGCGTGTAAGAATTACCTGTGTCTGTTCAGCGTCTCTCTCTATTTACAACGAAGCTGTGAGTTTAATTAACCGGCGACGTGTACCCCCAGTTGCTGTGAAATATAATGTAGTGAAGTAGTGAAGCTGTTTTGTTAATAAAAGTTGCGGGGCAGCATTGATAAGTTTCTGTGCTCCTGAATGTCTGGGTCATAGACTGTAAAAAAAGATGGACGACGCGACGCCGCTTCCTTCCATTGTATTGAACTGAAGCCAAAATGGGCCGTTGAATGGGCGCTGACACGTTACGCAATACGTCAAAAAAAAAAAGTTTGGAGCCTGGGCATGCGCAGAAGGAATCGTCAGTGGAGCCCGGAGGCGGAGTCGCGGTATCAAACTTCCGCCCAGACGACTGCGTCATCATTCATGTATTTCAAATAGACTATAAAAATTATATACAATTTAAAATTCTACCTATAAAATAATAGGCTATTCTGTTTCTAGAGCAATAATATTTTTGAAACAGCAAATTCAGAAGATAAAATCAATATAATATGCCACTAGAAACAACTCTAAATCGTCAGAAATGGTCCTGCCATTTTAAATCAAGTTCAACTAACGTTACAGGAGATCGATTGCTGTAATTAGAGTAAGATGTCATTAGTTTTGTCCTGCTAATTATTATTTTATACCCATAAAAATAATAAGTAACTGCCAGATAACGATCACCTGCTTTTTCCTGACATGGTTAACATTAGGTGTGTTATCTTAACTAATAACATTTATTAATTAGCTTATAACGCCCACATTTAATGTGACTGAGAAAAGTTCAGTGATCCGTCAGATCCTGTAGGTCGGTTAGTACAGTTTACTGCTGAACAACTCATTTTGTTGGTGTTAAATAACAAAGAAATCGAAAATTAATAGTTAGTTAATACATCTTCAGTCTCCCCTCGAAGCTCCGACAGTCCTCAGACAAGCTGTCAATCAACTTCGAATCATGACGACACGCCCCGTTTTTATAGCATCAAATTGCTAGCTAAAATCTAAATCATCACAAAAACGAACAATTGAATATATATCAGCGTGATAACAACTACCTTAAATGACCAAAGCCATCTTTCAGAAAGTTTTATTTGAAACAGAATTTATTTTTAAGTTTTCACTGAAGTCTCATTCGACTGCATTGAGAGGGCGGGGTTTATGACCTGTACTGCATCCAGCCTCCAGGGGGCGATCAAAGAGCCCGCGGCTTCACTTTTCAGGACGTATGAGACACACCCGGTCTGGGTGCACAGCTGGATCTCCGATCTCTGTGCGAGTGATGTATGTGTGTGCGCGCTTCAGTGAAAACAGCACATTAATATAGAGCGGTGATTAAACTGACTTTGAACTACCTGTGCATTAAACGGTTTTATTGCACACCTTCCAGCCAATCAAAATTGAGTATTCAGAAAGACCATGGTATAATGCCCTGTAAAAAGCATCATTTATTTAACAACATTTTGTGTAGTTAATTCTGCCTATTTCTTGTTTAGACTGATTGTTTGAGCAGTTTTATTGTCATTGTGTCTTTCATAGAGAGACTGAGATGAGGAACTCTATATTGGCTCAACTCTTAGATCAGTCTGCCCGTGCCAGATGTAAGTCCATTTAAAAACCTTTGACAAGCTATCACTTGTATTGTCATGCAAGCATGTATTTATATTCATCTTCGAATATACTTTCTCTATTCTTAGAAGTAATTTCATTTTCTGCTGTTGTTTCAAACTGAAAAGGCTTTCGTTCATCCTTGGAAAACAAAGATATTTGTAATATTCTTTAACCATTTTTGCCCGTCCATTGAATAGGACATAAGAAAATACATCAAGAAAAAGAAAATATCGATACACATGAATATTGCGATATTATGTTTGACGATACTGTATTGACATTTATTTATTAATTTGTTTACATCCAAGATCCGTGCCAGTGACTTTGTGTTTGGTTTAAACCTGACCACTAGGTGGCAGTGTTATCTCAGATAACATATCTCAGATAACATAATGTCACATAAACTGTGACATGGAGAAGTAAAAGGGTGCATCAGTAGGGGTTCAATCACTAACTGACCTGCCAGTGGCTGGCAGTCCACCCTGGCAAGTTTCAGCAACCATTGATTTTTGGCAGATTTTGTTTTGTGCTTCTTCCTTTCTTGCTCCAGCAAATTACATTTATGTATTGTTGTGCATCTGTTCCCGTGATTCTGTTCTTTTATGTTTTAGAGGATTTTGTTGCATTTAAAGCAGTCAAATATTCTCTATCCCAACTGGTGACTTATGGCTGCTTTGGTCCAGCCAGCCGCTATTAAGCATCCAGTTTGATGCGTCCTCTACCACTCTACACTGTTTTGAGAAGTTCAATTTTTTATTTTATTATTATTGTGAAACTATTCTTATGGATCTATTCTTTTTCATGACTGACCTTTTGGGACTGTTTATCCCAAAAATGTGGTCAAATGACTGTGATCCTGACTGGTTGGTTACTGCCGCTTACACTGGCATCTCAGCTATACAAGTTTAATGCATTCTCGCTGTAAGGAAAAACGTTGTTTTATTATTATTAATATATCCTTATGAATATATTCCTTTACATCCCTCTACAATGTGAGTAAATCACTCGCATATGTGACTAAATCTTCACTCTGGGTGACCAAATAATGTCCATCATTCTCCATTGGCTAATAAATTCTTAGATTTTACTTGCGTGTTAGAGTCTAAATATAACTGAAGCATAGATATATTTTCACTCGAACACTGACTGAGCGCTTGAGAGTTTTGCTCTCCGTCATGTGATCTGTACTATTTCAGTTCAGCTCAATGGATGCGCAGCATACCTGTATTTGATGTACCTCAAACTTTAGTGTGAAGGCGTTTTACACCTGTAAGACCTTCGTTCATCTTCGGAACACAAATTGAGATATTTTGGATGAAATCCAAGAGGTATCTGACTCGTCCATAGGCAGCAATTTAATCACCACTTTCAAGGTCCAGAAAGGTACTAAAGACATCGTTTAAATAGTCGACGTGTCTGCAGTGGTTCAACATTAATTTTATGAAGCGACGAGAACATCCATCCATCTGTATATATATTGTTGTGGAAAATATGCAGTTGTCCTGTAACAAGTATACCTGTTCTGTTTATAAGATATGAGTTAATTGTTCCTTAAGAAAAACAATACAACTGTTATTTGCAAGAAAACATTTATTGAGATATGTGATTTATAAGATATGTGATTTATAATGAGTTAATTGTTTAAGAAAGACAAAACAACTGGTTTTTATAAAAGCATTTATTAAGAATGTCAATTACGAAAAGAGACAACACATTTTATTGTTTTAAAAGCTTTTAAGAATGTTTATAAAGAAAGACAATACAACTGTTACTGTAATTGAGTTCAGATAATTTGTTTATTAAGAAAGATGCTACAAGTGTTGTTTTAAGCATTTATTAAGAGCATTTTGGTAGAATAGGGAAAAAAAAAAACATTAGAAAAGAGTATTAGAAAGAGCTTTGCTAACTAAAGTAGAAAAGCAGGTAATTACCTTAAGAAGATGTGTTGCGAGATGAGACGCAGGAGACAGCAAAGGAGAAGAGTCCGAGAACAGGCAAAAGGCTTTATATAGACAAAATCAATTTTCTAAAAATTAATGTGATGTTATTGGGTCAAAAGAGGTGAAAGCCACACATAATTAAAAATAGCCTTAAAGTTTAGTTACAAGCTTTTCTTGTGATCTTGTCATGTACAGGTACATTTTACAGACAAAAAGCACATTGAAATAAGCAAATAAACATTTCCTGTATCTGAAGCTAAAGTGCTAAATATTGAGAATCCAACAGCACGTATATATATAATTCTAATCCCAAACGATCGTCCACTGATCGGATCCAGCTGATAATCGCTTAATTTGATTCTAAAAATCTGTCAACTTGACGCTCACATAAACTGATCACAGTTTAATGATGCAAAATTATGCTGGCGAATATGAAGGGCTGAGCAGCAGCGGGCTGGAGTAAAATAACGCTCCTACAAGGTGCGTATAATTTAAATTACTTTATTAAATAAGTCTCAAATGATTGGCACTAACAGTAGCTATTGCTCTTCTGCACTCTTCTTGAAACTCTAACCTTCATTAAAGCGCCAGGTGAAGGTTGCCAGATATCACAAAAAAACCTAAACAAGCCCCATAAAATGTAATAGCAAAACTACCAGGGAAACTAATATAAACAATATAATTAATAAAGTTAAAAGGAAGGAAATGTTATTTATTATGAATATAACAGTTCTCTGAAGTAGGAGAGTATCGAGAGAAGGTTAAGCGACGAGAATACTTTTTGTGCGGAAAAACAAAAATAACAACTTTATTCAACAATTTCTACTCCACCCTGTCAGTCTCGTACACAGTTCAGTGCTTCTGTGTTTAATGCATATTTTAAAAAGAAATTACAATTATCTCACCAAAATTTTTGCTCTCTCAGTGTATTTGTTTTTATGAGGTCATTTTGTTGCAATAGTCAGTAATAAAACACAGAATCAGTACCATAAATAAATACAATAGAATAAAGATACAAATTAAACATTCTATATATATATATATATATATATATATATATATATATATATATATATATATATTTTTTTTTTTTTTTTTTCAGGTAGGTCTAACGGTAGCATTCAAGTAAGTGAATACTTAAGTGTTTAAGTATTATTGTTCTTTTCTTTTTTTTTTTTTTTTTTTTTTTTTTTTTTACCGTGGTATCGACTTTGGTATCAAGTCTCATGTACTTTTGGTGGTATCAGTACCGACTACTAGAGTTTTGGTATCGTGACATCTCTATATATTAGGGCTGCAAAATATTGGAAAAAAACTGACATTGCGATATTTTGTTTTTATGCGATATATATTGCGAAATGAAAAACATTCACCTGAGGATTTGAATAGCTCTATTTGTAAATAATCATTCTAGTATGATTGGGGTAATTTTGTATGGTAGTGCATCTGCGTAGATAATAAACAAATTACAAGCATAGATAAATACAATAGAACAAAGATGGAATAAGCAGCTTTGTTTTCAGGTAAATTAACTATTCGGGTACAGACATTGAATAATTTTATGTAAAATAACATTGCATAGTATTCACTGTATAAATTAAATATAATTCATATAATTAATACAGTTTATCTTTGTTAAAGTTACAAAAGTGATTTTCCCTTTTGTTGTTTAACTTTGGTGACACACATAGCTGCGGGTTTATTGGGCTGCTGTCACTTAAGAAGAATGCACGTATCCAATACCGGTAATGACACACATCAATTTTCTTTCTCTGTTTACAACTCATAACTGACTGCATTTATGACAAAACTCATTGAGATGGGCATTTTGGGCAAATTGGAACTGGCCTCATATCTTTGATTGTGGACTTTTTTGAGGATACATATATGTGCAACTGTTTACGTAATAAAAGCCTTAAACAAAATTTTTATAAATTCTTATTACATCAGTTGCATTGCTTGTCTCACAAGGCCCAACGAAGCTTCACATGATAAAAGGAGTTAGTTAACGTTAGTTAACATTAAAGGAGTCATGAGCTGCATTGTTTTGTTTTATAATGTTTCCTGGGGTGCACTTATAATGTTAGTATGCTTTTACATCCAAAATTGTCATAATTTATAAATAAAAGTCATTTTTCCTACCTTGATTTTAGCCCTCTGGTTTGAACGCTCTGTTTGAAGGGGCATGTCTGCTGTGAGACATCAGTGTAAATGCCCACTGCTGTGATTGGCTGACATCTTTCCATTTGAAATAGCCAAGTATTACTCTCTCTTTTAGCATGTTTTTACCATTACAGCTCTCAAGGTTAACTAATCGTGAAAAGTGTTGCATTACATTTAGATCTATGGCATTATATTTAGATTGTGGCATGAAAGTTTGCAGAGATGAAACTGCATTTACGACAAAACTCATTGAGATGGGCATTTTGACTTTTGAATTTTGTATGCACATGTCTGTTCAAGCGAAAGAGAAGGGAATTCAGTGTTCACAAACATCACATGCTGTCTGCGCAGATCTGTGTGCAGACACACAAAACAGCGCACAAGTTCCAGTCTTTTTGCACTTTGTTTAAACTGACAGGACTTAAAAACACATGCAAATGATAAACTGTCACTCTATGATGGTTAAAACTTTGGAATTAATCTGTGAATTCCAAACCAGGGGGCAGCTGGCACATATGGATCACGGATCATCTACGATCCCTATGCTACATCATACATCCTGCGATGTGCGAATTTGCGATAGTCACATCGCGATATATTGGTGCTAAAACGATATATTGTGCAGCCCTGTGTCTGCACACCTAAAGAATCCTGCAAGCGCTTTACTATTTTCCCTTTACTTAGACTGCACAAAATCGTGATTAGTGATATAAGCAAATGGAGATCCCACTGTTTTGATCAAATAAAATAGTTTTTGCTCCTGTTCATATCCTGTTGTAATCCCTGTATCGTAATGCGTATCGCATCGCCAGATTCTTGGCTATAAACAGCCCTACCATCAACCCTACACACTTCATATGATGAACATATTTTAGTTGGGTTTAGTTAGCTTTTTCATGCATTTTTCAGCTTCAATTTACTATTTTTGAAGTGCTTTATGCATGTGCATTGATTTGCGTTCTGAAGATGAACAAATGTCTTATGGGTTTGGAAAAAACATGGGGGTGAGTAAAGAACTTTAATTTTTTTATGTGAACCCTTTAAATATTTATGATGTTCCTGCTGCTTTTTCTTTAGTGAGTAATTTGGCTCTTGTAAAGCCAGATAAAGCGAAAGCTGTGGAAAATTACCTGATTCAGATGGCTCGCTTTGGACAACTTGGAGGAAAAGTAAGATGGCAGATGAAGCATCATTAATGTGTTTTAGAATGTACATTTTATAGCATCAGGTGTTGTATGTTTAGATTACAGAGGCTGGATTAATTGAGATCCTGGAGAAAGTCAGTCAACAAACGGAGAAGAAACAACTGTAAAGGTAAGTACTTTGGTATAATTAAGTTTTACAATCTCATGAACAAATTTTTAAAGCACCATAAATCTACAAGTAAACATAAGTTCAGTGAATGTCTCTGTTTTGTTCCCAGTTTAACCGACGTCGTGTAATGGACTCCGATGAAGAGGATGATGACTAATATGCAGGTGTCATAAATCAGCTGGGCTTTCTGTACTCACAGTACTTTTGGTACTCTGGTCTGACTGCTGACCAGGGCATGACTATGACTGACAGATCATTTGTCCTGCCCAATACACAATCACAGCCAAAGAACTTTGATCTGTGGTGATACAGGAACTCTTCATCTAAATACTGTTTCTGTTACCGTTTTTTTTTCTTAGTCTTTAGTTTCTCTTTACTCTACATTTTTAGATTTTTTTTTTGAGAATACAGTGGACATTTCTGATCTATTGTTATTGCAAAAATTGGAACTGGCCTCATCTTTGATTGTGGACTTTTTTGAGGATACATATATGTGCAACTGTTTACATAATAAAAGCCTTAAACAAAATTTTGATAAATTCTTATTACATCAGATGCATTGCTTGTCTCACAAGGCCCAACAAAGCTTCACATGATAAAAGGTATCTCTTTAACGTTAAAGGGGTCATGAACTGCATTGTTTTATTGTTTTATAATGTTTCCTGGGGTGCACTTATGTTAGTATGCTTTTTACATCCAAAATTGTCATAATTTATAAATAAGCATTTTTCCTACCTTGATTTTAGCCCTCTGGATTGAATGCTCTGTTTGAAGGGGCGTGTCTGCTGTGAGACATCAGTGTAAATGCCCACTGCTGTGATTGGCTGACATCATTCCATTTGAAATAGCCAAGTATTACTCTCTCTTTTAGCATGTTTTTACCATTACAGCTCTCAAGGTTAACTAATCGTGGAAAGTGTTGCATTACATTTAGATCTATGGCATTATATTTAGATTGTGGCATGAAAGTTTTGCAGAGATGAACACTGTAGCTGATCACAGACATGTTGAGCACATGAAAGCAGTGATCTGTACTTAATTTCTGTACAGTAACAAATACTTTCATCTTCACTAACAGCAAACGCGACATAACTAAGAGATTCGTTGAATAAAATGGGAGTTTTGCGCATACCAGTCTTGATAAACTTGATTAAGCTACTCCAAAGATTGCAAAGGGAGCTTTCTTTGATCGCTTGCTTTGTATAATTTACTCACTGTTAAATTAGATTATTTTCACGTTTAGTCACGGGTTTTATATACTGACACACATGAACATATGACTGTAGCCTGAATCATTACATATCAGATCAGGCAGAATGAACAAAGTTACTTACATGTTGCATTACTGTCGAGTCCAGGCACTGCACAATATTTTGTAATCCTCAACAGCATGTTTATTGCTTGGTAGCTCAATCTGCAAAGCACCACGGCATGTAGGCCTATGTTACTTAGGCTACCTATTCTATTGCATGTCATATGAAATGGGTGGGCTGGGCTAAACAGGCAGTGATGAAGTAGGTGTTGATTTTCTTCTGCGGAGGCGGTGCTTGCTGCCCTTTGACGTCATAGATTCCCACTTTGAAAATCCTGTCGTTTGCTGGGTCTGGTGTCAATGAAAGCTTTTATTGGACTAACAATTAAGTTTTCAGCTCTGAAACTTACAGGATATTCTTATAGTATGATGACCTCTTATATGTCAAAAGCTCAAGGAAATTTGATTTCTCAGTTCATCACCCCTTTAATCATATTTTTTGTTTTAACAGACCATGATTGTGCTGAGCATCTCTACATTTTGTAGATCACCTGGTTTTTAATCGTTAAAACAGTCCATGTGACTACAGTGGTTCAACCTTCATTTTATGAAGCGATGAGAATACTTTTTGTGCACAAAAACAAAACAAAAATTACTTTATTCAACAATATCCTCTCTTCTGTGTCATTCTCTTATGCTGTCTACGTTCAGCACTTCCAGGTTCTATGTCAGAACTAGCTCAGTATTGGCCGATGCTGTGCACATGAGCAGCATGATGCTGGCCAATAATGAGTCTGTGTTCTGACGTAGGACCTTTCTTTAGTTCTCGTTGTAGCTGACTGTTATTGCTATGATCATAAAATGTGTTCCAACACAAACTCGAACAGTTGATGTCATGTTGGAGACAATCTACAGATCAGGGCTGCATTTCTCAAAAGCATTATGAGCTGCGTTAATTGTAGAGACCATTGTTTCCAATGGTTTTACAATCTACTTACAGTTGTGGTCAGAATTATTGACACCTTTGGTAAATATGATCAAAGATGACTATAAAAATAAATCTGCATTGTTTATCTTTTTGATCTTTAATTCATAAAATTAGCAAAAATCTAACCTTTCATTGAAGGAAAATAATTGAAAATGGGGGGAAAATCACATTATGAAATAAATGTTTTTCTCCAAAACACGTTGGCCACAATTATTGGCACCCCTAGAATTTTTTAAAGTATATTTCCATTCATATTTCCCATTTTTTTAGTACATCAGGGTGATTATGAACATGAAATTGTCCAGCCATGACTTCCTGTTCCACAGGAGTATAAACATGAGGAAACACAAAGGCCAAATTCCCTTAAATCATTCATCACAATGAGTAAAACCAAAGAATATAGTTCTGATGTGCAGCAAAGATTGTTGAGCTTCACAAATATAAAGTGGCTGTAAGAAAATAGCTAAAGAATTGAAAATCCCCATTTCCACTATCAGGGCAATAATTAAGTTCCAATCTGCCTGGAAAAAGACGTGTGTCTAAATCGTCCTAATGCACGGTGAGGAGGAAAGTTTGAGTGGTCAAAGACTCTCCAAGGATCACAGTTGGAGAATTGCAGAGATTAGCTGAGTCTTGAGACTCAAAGCCTAAAAAAAATGATCAAACAGCACCTACATCCCCACAAGTTGTTCGGGAGGGTTTCAAGAAAAATCCTCTGCTCTCATCCAGAACAATCTCCAGCAAACCCCCCTCCGTTTTTTATTTTTAATAAATTTGCAAAAAATGTAAACAACTTCTTTCATGTTGTCATTGGGGTATTGTTTGTAGAATTTTGAGGAAAAGAATGAATTTAATTGGAATAAGGCTGTAACATAAAATGTGGAAAATTTAAGCGCTGTGAATACTTTCCGGATGCACTGTATCCATCGTAGGGCTGCTTGATTAGGAGATATGATCAAAGTCTTATCTTACGATACGAGTAATTTTAAATATCAGTGAAATTTCACAATCATCGATACTTCAGCAAAAACTGATACAGTTGTTTTCAAAATAATAGCAGTCATCACTAACCAGATAAATCACTGTTTTTGGTAGAAATTATATTTCTACATGGCAAATATTTTACTAATAGGTGTAGTAGAGTAATAGAAAACCAACAGACCCAACAGTCATGACATGCATGCTGCTGATTATGTGTAATTGAATCATTAATTGAAATGGGTGTGTTCAAAATAATAGCAGTGTGGAGTTCAGTTAGAGATTAATCAATATCAATTAATTCTGTGAAAAAAACTGATGACAAACAAATGGCCCTTATTTAAGGATGAAGGCAGCAAATGTTGTACTGTGCATTTCTCTCTGAAAATCTGACTAAAATGGGTTGTTCCAGACATTATTCAGAAGAGCAGCATACTTTGATTAAAAAGTTGATTAGAATGGGGAAAACATAAAGAAGTGCAGAAAATGATAGGCTGCTCAGCTAAAATGATATCCAATGCTTTAAAATGGCAACCAAAATCAGAAAGATGTGGAAGAAAACGGAAAACTACCATTCGAATGGATCAAAGAATAGCCAAAATGGCAAAGACTCAGCCAATGAACAGCTCCAGGGAGAACAAACAGTCTAAAGTTACCTGTGAGTACTATAACAATTAGAAGACGCCTATGTGAAACCAAGCTATCGGCAAGAACCCCCCGCTAAGTCCCATTGTTGAAAAAAACGATGTGCTGAAGAGGTTACAGTTTGAGGTTACACATTGACTGGCCTAAAGAGAAATCAGGCAAAATCAGAGAAGTGCAGAAAATGATAGGCTGCTCAGCTAAAATGATATCCAATGCTTTAAAATGGCAACCAAAATCAGAAAGATGTGGAAGAAAACAGAAAACTACCATTCGAATGGACCCCCAAACACTGAATTCAAGCCACAGTACACTGAAGACAGTGAAGCATGGTGGTGCAAGCATCATGATATGGGGATGTTCCTTGTACTATGGTGTTGGGCCTATTTATCAGATTCCAGGGATCATGGATCAGTTTGAGTACATAAAAATACTTGAAGTCGTCATGTTGCCTCATGCCGAAGAGGAAATGCCCTTAAAATGGGTGTTTTAACAAGACAACGACCCCAAACCAGTAAATGAGCAGCATCTTGGTTCCAGACCAACAAGATTAACGTTAAGGAGTGACCAGCCCAATCCCCGGACCTTAATCTAATAGAAAACCTGTGGGGTGACATCGAAAATGCTGTTTCTGAGGCAAAACCAAGAAATGCAGAAGTATTGTGGTGTGTAATGCAATTGTCCTGGTCTGGAATAACTGTTCACAGGTGCCAGAAGTTGGTCGACTCCATGGGCAGTCGTGGCCTAATGGATAGAGAGTCGGACTTGTAACCCAAAGGTCATGGGTTCGAGTCTCAGGTCCGGCAGGGATTGTTGGTGAGGGGAGTGAATAACCAGCGCTCTCCCCACCCTCAATACCACGACTGAGGTGAGACCCTTGAGCAAGGCACCGTACCCCCAACTGCTCCCCGGGCGCCGCAGCAATGGCTGGCCACTGCTCCGGGTGTGTGTTCACGGTTGTGTGTGTTCACTGCTGTGTGTGTGCACTTGAATGGGTTAAATGCAGAGCACAAATTCCGAGTATGGGTCACCATACTTGGCCACATGTCACTTCACTTCACTGCAACACAGATGTGAAGTTTTTCTCAGAAACCGTGGATATTCAACTAAATACTAGTTCAATGATTCACAACAAATCAAAAGCATTTTTCAGTTTATACATTAAATGTTTGACTTTGTAAAGAAAAATGTAGACACTGCTATTGTTTGAACAGCCTAATATTCCTTTTTCTTCACTTTTTGTAAAGCAGTGGTTCCCAAACTTTTTAGAGTGGAGTACCCCCTGAGTCATTTACCATCCTTCTGCGTACCCCCTCTCTTACTCTTGACTGCACCATTTCCATTAAAGAACAATATTTGCCCCCTAAATTGACTTTCCAGTGCATTGTTTTATCTTTATAAATACCTTTACAACATTAATAATGTTTTAAATTTAAATTTAAATTAAAAAAAAAATTCAATAGAAAATATGCAATGATAAATCTTGAAAAGTGATTCTTTTAAATACTAAAACCACCAGTAGATGGTGGTAAATCACTGTCTTAATGCGTGAGTCATCAAGTTCAACAAAGCAAGACGCTGTAATTATGAATGAATCATTGAATCACAAACAATTCGTTCAAAGCTGCAGATTCTTCCATGAAACACTGCTGTGTTTAGTTTTGCTGTGGCTTTCGTTGAAGCTATTATTTCATTGCAAAATAGAGCAAATACTGACAATACTGTGAAGAACACATAATATTACCCTTTAATTTGTTGAACTGTTGTATAAAATCAAATGTCACATTTGCAATCATGTGGATATTTGGATTTGCACTCTTGCTCATGTATCAACTTTAAAAAGAACTCACAAAAGGTATGTTTTGTATCAAGAGAAATTGATCTCTATCAATAATCAATAATTTGTATCAATAAATTGATCTCTATGCACCTTTTGTGCCAGGCTATTTGTTCAAATGCTAATCTACAGGTACATTGTCGAGAATGGCAGTAATGTTTGCTCAGGCAGCAGACTCTGCACGCAACCTACAGGTGCTGGTCATATAATTAGAATATCGTGAAAAAGTTCATTTTTTATTGTAAATTATTTTTAAAAAAGAAACGTTCATATATTCTAGATTCCCTACATGTAAAGTAAAACATTTCAAAAGGTTTTTTTTTATTTTTGTTTTATTTTGATGATTAGAGCGTACAGCTCATGAAAGTCCAAAATCCAGTATCTCAAAATTTTAGAATATTTCCTAAGATCAATCAAAAATGGATTTTCAAAACAGAAAAGTTCAAGTTCTTTAAAGTATGTTCATTTGTACACTCAATACTTGGTCGGCAGCACATATTACAGCAAATGACTTGCTCCTAGCACAAATTACAGCATCAGTGAAGTGTGGCATGGAAGTGATCAGCCTGTGGCACTGCTGAGGCACTACTGAGCCTTCAGATCATCTGTATATTGTTGGATCGACTTTTTCTCATCTTTCTCTTGAAAATATCCAATAGATTCAGGGGTCAGGCATGTTGGCTGGCCAATAAAACACAGTAATATCATGGTCAGCAAACCACTTGGAAGTGGTTTTTGCACTGTGGGCAGGTGCTAAAGTCCTGCTGGAAAAGGAAATCAGCATCTCCATAAAGCTTGTCAGCAGATGGAAGCATAAAGTGCTCCAAAATCTCCTGGAAGATGGCTGCATTGACTTTGCACTTGATAAAACACAATGGACCAACACTAGCAGATGTCACGGCCCCCCAAATCATACTAACTTCAGAAACTTCCCACTAGACTTCAAGCAGCTTGGATTCTGTGCCTCTCCAGTCTTCCTTCAGACTCTGGGTCCATGATTTCAACATGAAATGCAAATTTACTTTTATCTGAAAAGAGGACTTTGACCACTGTTCACTGTCAGTTCTTTTATTCCTTAGGAAAGGGAGCAGAGTATAATAATAAACCCTCCCAATTCATATATCATTAGCTTTGGGGTGGAGGTCTTTATATGCCAAACGTTCAGTTTAATATTATGAATGATATAATAGCCCGGCAAGGCTCAGATAATGCTCTTATTCATTCAGGACAATGAATAGGGTGATGCAAACCAGTACGCGACATCCAAAAGAGCAGACAATGACCAGCAGCTGATCAATAGTGAAAAACAATATGGAAACAGTTCTTCCTGAAGTGGATCTTTGGGAATTCTGCCTCTTTTTTAATGAACACCTTATGGACTAAATTTACGGTTAAAGGAAAACATATGCAATCTGACAAGTCCAGTCAAAGTAGCGTCTCAGGTAGAGCAAAAGCAATCAAAAACTAAATTTCTAACAAACCTATAGATTGTCTGACCTGTCATTTTGTCAAGAGTATAGCCCCCGTAAAAAAGAGGCTTTAGAAACAACACTGATATTTTAATATTATTTTCATAAATCATACATATCATACATCTTTTTCATTGGCTAGTACATGTTCATCTATCAAAACTTTATTTACAATCTCTAGCGTGCTTTAAGAGAGTTGCACTGCCTGAAAGAGCTTTGATTTAATTATTGTTTGCATTGCATTTACTAGAGCGCATTTGTGTAATAATATAATTTTACCACAAGATGGCAATGTTGTCATGTCTAAATATGAAAGAGGAGAACTGCATCTTTGTCTAGACTCGTGCTTCAGTGTCAGTCGTGCTAGCTTTTTATGTTATCATATGATTTAATTATTTAGTAGTCTATCACTTAGAGGGCAGCGTGATAATGTTATAATCTTCTGATTTTATCATGCTCTGTGATGTTAATATGTAACTTTCTAACTGGACAGACAATATAATTTAACTTAAGTGTGGGAGGATTATGTAACGTGCTGCTACCAATTACAGTTTTTCTCAGTCGTTTGGAACATTTTTTGAATCATCCTTAACATTTGCAAACCAGTAAGTGCATTTCTCAAAACAATTAGTACAAATAGCTCCACACAATAGATTACCTGTAAAAGCCTGTAACTTGCTCAAAATCCTTAGTTTAGTTCATCTCTCATAAGTATTTATGCCAATGAACATAATAGTGCCATCAGAATGACAAGTCCTTGTGTCATTGTTCTCAAACAAGATAGTCAAAATGCTTAACCATGTTGTCAATATAGCAGTGTACTCTGTCAGTATTTCCTGATGTAAACTGAGGCTACGGAAAAATGGGCAAGTGTAAGAATTTTGACAAGGACCAAATTGCGATAGCTAGATGACTGGGTCAGAGCATCTCCAAAACTGCAGCTCTCGTGGGGTGTTCCTGGTCTGCAGTGGTCAGTATCTATCAAGTGGCAACAGGGTCATGGGCGGCCAAAGCTCATTGATGCACGTGGGGAGTGAAGGCTGGCCCTTGTGGCCCGATCCAACAGATGAGCTACTGTAGTTCAAACTGATCAAGAAGTTAATGCTGGATTTGATAGAAAGGTGTCAGAATACACAGTGCATCACAGTTTGTGGCGTATGGGGCTGCATAGCTGCACCAGTCAGGGTGCCCATGCTGACCCCTGTCCACCGCCGAAAGCGCCGACAGTGGGCACGTGAGCATCAGAACTGGACCATGGAGCAATGGAAGAAGGTGGTCTGTTCTCATGAATCATGTTTTCTTTTACATCACGTGGATGGCTGGGTGCGTGTGCATCGCTTACCTGGGGAATACATGGCACCAGGATGCACTATGGGAAGAAGGCAAGCCGGCGGAGGTAGTGTGATGCTTTGGGCAATGTTCTACTGGGAAACCTGGGTCCTGCCATCCATGTGGATGTTACTTTGACACGTACCACCTACCTAAGCATTGTTGCAGACCATGTACACCCTTTAATGGAAACGGTATTCCCTGGTGGCTGTGGTCTCTTTCACCAGGATAATTCAACCTGCCACAAAGCAAAAATGGTTCAGGAATGGTTTGAGGAGCACAACAACAAGTTTGAGGTGTTGACTTGGCCTCTAAATTCCCCAGATCTCAATCCAATCGAGCATTTATGGATGTGCTGAAACAACAATACGATCCATAGAGGCCCCACCTCACAACTTACAGGACTTAAAGGATCTGCTGCTAACATCTTGGTGCCAGATACCACAGCACACCTTCAGGGGTCTAGTGGAGTCCATGCCTCGATGGGTCAGGGCTGTTTTGGCAGCAAAAGGAGGACCAACACAATATTAGGAAGGTGGTCATAATGTTATGCCTGATCAGTGTATCAATTTCAACAGTACAAATTTACACATTACTATGTGGGATATTGATTGCAAGTGGACTACTGTAATATGAAGCATTACAGTAAGTATACAGTATTACAGTACAGTGCACATTGTTTGATTACATACCTGTTCTGTGTACAAACGTTTGAATGATTGAGGACAAAGTTGTTCTCCCAGCATTCAGCTGTACCTTTCGACTTGCCTCAGCCATTGTAAGACTGAGAACCTGGTCCACAATAGTGGCCCTTATTTCACCAGAAAAACATGTGTATGTCCTTGGCCTCTTCTACCTTTGCCTCCTTCCCTTTTACGATGCATTCCTTAATCCTTTTCTTCTTCCTGACTGTCAACCCTGTTTGTTTCCTTATTGTTCTTCCATTGTCAGAAACTGTAACACTAAGTTGTCCTCTGTCTATATGCTTGCCAAATGAGCTATTTTAGAGAACTGGTTGATCATTGGTTGATCTAATGCTTTAAATTTCTCTTAATTGGCTTCATTGGTGAAATTCAAGATTTCCCTGTGCAATTCATCAATTCAGGACACATTTACAAAAACGTCTGACAGAGATGTATAGAAAAATGTTGACAGTTTATGACAACTAGTTCAACTATTTTGCATTTAATGACTTATGCAAGGAACTAATACCTAGATGTTTTGGCGGGTAAGACTATTCAACAGAGAACTAGTATAATATTGATAATGTAGGAAACAGCAGATACTTGCACATAATCAATTGCATGAATGTACCAAAGCATTTGCCATTTTCAAAAGAATGAAATTGCTTTTATGATGTGCACAAGTGACTAAATGATGTGGAG
>JAOTNS010002522.1:0-230251 GCA_028476615.1 Culter alburnus
TGGACAAAAGCATAGTGTTGAGGTGGCAGTTAATCCGCACCTCCGGCATCCGTTAATTTTGGGGACTAATTGGCCAGCATTTTCAGAATTATTGGGTTATTTATGCACGGATGCTTCTTGGGGAAAGAATGCGATGGTTGGGGATGCGCTCGTGCAGGCGGGAGAGACTGAGACGGGACCACTGAGTGCTGCTTCAGGGGAACAGAGTGAAATTGAGAGAATAATTCTCTCGGAGCGCGATGACTTTCCCCTGGAGCAGTCTCAGGATGAGACGCTGAAACGTGCATTTGAGCAGGTCCAATCCATCGACGGTCAGCCTCTTCAGCCTGGGCGGGCGCTTACCTATCCATATTTTGCAGTTATAAAGAATCGGTTGTATCGGGTGACCCAAGATGCCCAGACAAAAGAGGATACAACCCAGTTATTAGTTCCAAGGAGCCACAGGGAAATGCTTTTTCATGCGGCTCATTCTAATCCAATGGCTGGACATTTAGGGCAGGCAGCAACACTAAATCGCCTCATGACCCGATTTTTTTGGCCGGGCATTCACGAGAATGTGCGCAGGTGGTGCGCGTCTTGTCGGGAATGTCAGTTGGTGAATCCACCGGCCACCCCAAAAGCGCCTTTGCGCCCTTTACCATTAATGCAGGTCCCCTTCGAGAGAATTGGTATGGACCTCATCGGGCCATTAGAGCGATCAGCTAGGGGACATCGCTTTGCATTAGTCATTGTGGATTATGCAACACGATATCCTGAAGCAGTGGCTCTCCGCAGCATTCTGCGAAGAGTGTTGCGGACGCACTGTTTAGTTTTAATCTCCCGGGTGGGGATTCCGAAGAAATCCTCACCGATCAGGGCACGGCGTTTATGTCACGCACTTTATGTGAACTTTACGAATTATTGGGCATTAAACGATTCGTACCAGCGTCTTTCACCCACAAACTGACGGGCTGGTCGAACGTTTTAATCGCACGGTTAAAACCATGATTCGTAAATTCGTTCAAGAAGACGCCAAAAATTGGGATAAATGGTTGGAACCCCTCTTGTTCGCTGTGCGAGAGGTCCCGCAAGCCTCCACGGGGTTTTCCCCCTTTGAGCTTCTACGGACGCCAGCCCCGCGGGTACTGGATGTTCTAAGAGAAACTTGGGAGGACGGACCATCTCAGAGTAAAAACGAAATTCAGTTTGTAATGGACTTGAGAACAAAACTGCACACACTTTGGGCGGCTATCAATGGAGAATTTGTTACAAGCTCAGGACAGACAGAGCCGGTTGTACAACAGGGGAACTAATCTACGTAAATTTTCACCGGGAGATAAAGTGCTTGTATTGCTCCCCACGTCAAGCTCAAAATTACTTGCAAAGTGGCAAGGACCGTTTGAGGTCACACGGCAAATTGGAGATCTCGATTATGAAGTAATACGGTCAGATAGGAGAGGGGCACGTCAGATATATCACCTCAATCTCCTTAAAAAATGGAATGAGGCGGAGACAGTGATGCTGGCGACGGTGATTGGAGGAGAGGATGATCTTGGGCCAGAGGTGAATGTCAAAACACAATCTCTCGTGCTGGCTCCAGGAGGAGATCACCTCTCACCCTCCCAGCTCACTGATCTCACTAAATTACAAGCGGAGTTTGCGGACGTGTTCTCGCCCCTACCTGGCCGTACTAATCTGATTCAGCACCACATTGAGACAGAGCCGGGCGTGGTAGTTCGCAGCCGGCCGTATCGTTTGCCTGAACACAAGAAAAAAGTGGTTCAGGCAGAATTAGCGGCAATGCTTGACATGGGAGTAATAGAAGAATCCAACAGTAACTGGGCAAGCCCGATAGTTTTAGTTCCGAAAACGGACCTCTCGGTTCGGTTCTGTGTGGATTACCGTAAGGTCAATGCTGTGTCGAAATTCGATGCGTATCCAATGCCACGGGTGGACGAACTGCTTGATCGGCTCGGTACGGCTCGCTTTTATTCGACACTGGACTTAACAAAGGGATATTGGCAGATCCCCTTGTCTCCATTATCTAAGGAAAAAACAGCTTTCACCACGCCGTTTGGATTACACCAATTTGTCACACTTCCGTTCGGGCTGTTCGGGGCTCCGGCTACCTTTCAGCGTCTCATGGATAGGATTTTAGTAATGACTGGCAGCGGCATATGCAGCATTTGAGGGCCGTGTTCAGCGAAAGCTGCAGCGGGAGAGAGAGGCAGAAGACGATCGGTTAATGAGTGGGTTAAATGCAAATGATGAACACCTGTTTCTTGTTTCAGTAATTGGCGTGGAGAGAGTATATAATGCCAGGAGAAACAGGAGTGAGCAAGAGAGAGAAGGACTGCTGACCGGTGGACTTTGTTATTCACGACCTGCCATGGAGTGAAAGTTTTGTTGCGCTATGATTTGAGTTATTGTGCTGATGCACCTGCTTTTGCGTTTGTATTTGAAACATACAATAAATACCACCGTCAGCAGTCAGCCGACCCTTGTCTTCTTCCTTCCTTCATACGAACTTTATCACAATAATATTAACAGAAAATCTTGACATCCACCCAGGCTCTCTTTGGGTCTGTTTACACCTGGTCACTTCATGCATTTTTACTGATCAAATGCCTTTCTGATTTATCAAAACAATTCCATTTACACTTGGCCACATAAATGGTCACTTAAAGCAACAAATGACCTGCATTTATTGATCATCAGCTAATTTCAAATTAAAGACCGCAATAGGGAGAGTGTGACAACAGCACTATCTGGCAGTAACATGTTATTTAGTCTATAATACGCACTCACATGTTTATTTTTTAGCATTTTTTTGGGAGGATTAAAATTTACATATGTGGGCCGTATTCACAAAACATTTTATCTTACCACTAAGAGCTCTCCTAAATAGCAGTAAAAAGTTCTTAGCTAAGAGTTTTCTCTTAAAACCTATTCACAAAGCTGCTGAGACAAACTTTTACTAAAGAATAGACTGAAGTCTTAAGCTAAGAGTAAGGGCGGGGTTGACCTCGTTGCTATGGACTATACACACAGTGATTGGCTGATGGGGAGGAGTCAGCGATTTAATCATAGAAATGTTGTAAAATGAAGTGTCATGCCATATTAAAATAAAGGTTTTAAAATACAAATGAAGAGTTCATTTGCAAAAACCGATAAACGCCATTTAAAAAAAAAAATGAACTAAGTGTTGTGCATTATTCTCCATATATAGCACGTTCTGTACCCTAAATCCATTTTGTCAGAAGAGCCGGTTTTGCCCACTTTCAGGCATCGCAAGTTCACGTTTTACGGCAGAAGCCGACAAGCGCCCTTGTTGTTTGTGTACAGAAACCGATAAGTCCGTTTTAGCGAATCAGCGCGCAGTATTCAGGTCAGGTGACAAGGCTTCTAGTCACTTCAAAAAGACGCGCTAGCTGAGGGAAGTTTTATCAAAGCTCACTAAAAGTGATCGAGGATTTATGATTTCGAGTCCTGTAAGTCCTTGTACACCATACACGACTTACATGCTGAAAAAATTGGTTGTCCTTTTGCTTTTGTGTGTGTGTGTGCGCGCGCGCACGTGCGTGTGTGGATGAGTGCGTGTGTGTGTGTGTGTGTTTGAGAGAGAGAGAGCGTGTGTGCGTGTGTGTGTGTGTGTGCGCGCGCGCGCGCGGGTGTGTGTGTGTGTGTGTGCGTTTGTGTGCATATGTGTGTTTGAGAGTGTTTTAAATGCAATTACTTGGGTTTTTGTTTAACTATGAAACATGAAATGTGGAGTTATCTGCTTTTGCCAAAAAAACGACTGTTGGAGTTATCTGCTTTTGCTAAAAAACAAACTTTTAATATATATATATATAAAACATACTTTCACTGAATTTTAATTTTTTAATTTACCTGTATTTTTTAGAGTTATCTTTACTTAATCAAAACAGCCCAACTGCAGTTTGATTGTTATTACTTGGAATGCACAATAAAAAAAACATGATTTGTGAGAATTCATAAAAATGGAGTTATCTGTTTTTGCAATAAACTCTCAAATGTTGTCCTATTCAAATAAATATTTTTTAATAAAAATGTTGTCATAGTCAAAATAAAATTTTGCAATATTGTTGCCATAAAGGTTTTAAAATGTAGGCCAACTGATGCCCACCTGACATGAGCATGTAAATATACTGTGATATATAGTAAGACATCTTATGTGAGAAAATATCTCTTAGCGACAGAAACCACTTATTAGTTTCACTTCCTCTAAAGTATTTTTATCACAGCAGGTTAAAGGTTTCACTTTAAGATGTACTTTTTTTTTCTTTTGAATTCAAATGTTTTACCACTAAAAATATTAATAGTGCTTTTGAGATATGTTTCAAATAATGTACATTCATGCAAGACTGCAGTCATATAAGTTTCTCAATCAAGTAGCACAAAATGTCTGGCTAACGTGTAAAGACAAATTTGTTGACTCCACTAAAGCTCACAAGATGATGACATTGTGAAATTCATGTTAATTTTTTCAGTTCAACTTCACAGTCTTTGCTAGATTGTTAAAATCATTTGTTTATATATATATATATATATATATATAATATATAAAAACCTGATTCCAAAAAGTTGGGACACTGTACAAATTGTGAATAAAAAAGGAATGCAATAATTTACAAATCTCATAAACTTATATTTTATTCACAACATAATATAGATAACATATCAAATGTTGAAAGTGAGACATTTTGAAATGTCATGCCAAATATTGGCTCATTTTGGTTTTCATGAGAGCTACACATTCCAAAAAAGTTGGGACAGGTAGCAATAAGAGGCCGGAAAAGTTAAATGTACATATAAGGAACAGCTGGAGGACCAATTTGCAACTTATTAGGTCAATTGGCAACATGATTGGGTATAAAAAGAGCCTCTCAGAGTGGCAGTGTCTCTCAGAAGTCAAGATGGGCAGAGGATCACCAATTCCCCCAATGCTGCGGTGAAAAATAGTGGAGCAATATCAGAAAGGAGTTTCTTAGAGAAAAATTGCAATGAAGTTATCATCATCTACAGTGCATAATATCATCCAAAGATTCAGAGAATCTGGAACAATCTCTGTGCGTAAGGGTCAAGGCCGGAAAACCATACTGGATGCCCGTGATCTTCGGGCCCTTAGACGGCACTGCATCACATACAGGAATGCTACTGTAATGGAAATCACAACATGGGCTCAGGAATACTTCCAGAAAACATTGTCGTGAACACAATCCACCGTGCCATTCGCCGTTGCCGGCTAAAACTCTATAGGTCAAAAAAGAAGCCATATCTAAACATGATCCAGAAGCGCAGGCGTTTTCTCTGGGCCAAGCTCATTTAAAATGGACTGTGGCAAAGTGGAAAACTGTTCTGTGGTCAGACGAATCAAAATTTGAAGTTCTTTTTGGAAAACTGGGACGCCATGTCATCCGGACTAAAGAGGACAAGGACAACCCAAGTTGTTATCAGCGCTCAGTTCAGAAGCCTGCATCTCTGATGGTATGGGGTTGCATGAGTGCGTGTGGCATGGGCAGCTTACACATCTGGAAAGGCACCATCAATGCTGAAAGGTATATCCAAGTTCTAGAACAACATATGCTCCCATCCAGACGTCGTCTCTTTCAGGGAAGACCTTGCATTTTCCAACATGACAATGCCAGACCACATACTGCATCAATTACAACATCATGGCTGCGTAGAAGAAGGATCCGGGTACTGAAATGGCCAGCCTGCAGTCCAGATCTTTCACCCATAGAAAACATTTGGCGCATCATAAAGAGGAAGATGCGACAAAGAAGACCTAAGACAGTTGAGCAACTAGAATTTATTATTAGACCTGTATTAGACAAGAATGGGACAACATTCCTATTCCTAAACTTGAGCAACTTGTCTCCTCAGTCCCCAGACGTTTGCAGACTGTTACAAAAAGAAGAGGGGATGCCACACAGTGGTAAACATGGCCTTGTCCCAACTTTTTTGAGATTGTTGATGCTATGAAATTTAAAATCAACTTATTTTTCCCTTAAAATGATACATTTCCTCATTTAAACTAGGGCTGTCAAAATAACGCGTTAATTTCGATTAATTAATCTGAGAAAAAATAACGCGTTAAAAAAAATAACGCAGATTAATCCATATTGACCTTTGAACCTGGAGCCGTTCTAGCTGACTGTAAATAAAGGAGGGAGACGACTGCAGCGCTGACGGACAGAACGAGCAGAGAGCTCCTCCCTCGTGCGCGCAAGTCTCTTCTTCAATAAGCACTGTCTTTGCACTCTCTCTACCTCACACATAATAATCTAAATCAACTGACACAATGCTAAAAGTTCGTAAGACCGAATCCATGTTTCACGAGGCGCATTCAGAGAATGTTTTTCCTGAATAACCGCTGGGTGTGAATAGTGCTAAAAAAACGTCACCTCATCTTCTCTGACAGGCGCCCTGCACGTGCAGCTGACATAAACCACACTTTCAGTAAACAAAAAGAAAATTCTATCCAGTGGTGAAGTGTTTTTTGTGTTGACAAATCTTTTGCGATGTCCTAATAACAGTTGCGATTCGCACGCAACGCGTCAACGTCCGCTAATGTCCAATTCGCGACCTAATGACTCATTTGAACATATTATTTTAATGAATGACAACAACTGATCTGTCCACACGGTCTATAATGAATCATTTATCGAAAAACTGAAATGAGAACATAAGTGTGCTTACCCCATTTAGCAAGAGTGGTTAGTAAATTAGCCTTAATAATCCACAATTTTTCAGGTTTTTTAAATGACAACCTACCTATAAATCAGTAAGTTTAGACTGGAGTGAGGTGAAACCAGAACAAAGCAAGTTGTTGTTAGCTGGTGCATTCAATTGTATATGGTGCAAAATTATATTATTAGTTAATATAACTTCTGAATGCTACTTTTTAATACTTTTCAGGTTTAACAAAAAGCATCTTCTCTTACAAAGCTATAAAATCACTTATTTTTTTTTCAAAGAGGGCAAGAAAGAATTACAGTGAGAGTGACGGGTACTTTATTGTCAGTATCGGGCTCGCAGATCACGTGGGAAGGGCACTTTTTACTGACTGTGTGGATGACCATGTCTGTCACCACCACCAAAAAACCCTGCATTGATTCATTTGAATTGAAATATTTAATACTTTCACAACAAAAATTATGTATGCGATTCATTTAGAATTTAGTATGTAATTAATTAGATTAAATTTTTTAATCGATTGACAGCCCTAGTTTAAACATTTGATATGTCATCTATGTTGTATTCTGAATAAAATATTGAAATTTGAAACTTCCACATCATTGCATTTTGTTTTTATTCACAATTTGTACAGTGTCCCAACTTTTTTGGAATCGGGTTTATATCTTTATCCATATTTATCTATCGATCAAGAGCCCTTTTTAAAATATCATATTACATTATTTCGATTGTGGTGTCACATTTAAGTTCAGAAACGGTCCAGAGTTGGGGGATCTTCTGTTAGAGACTGTGTTAACAAAGTCATGAATAGGTACATATTTACCTTGCATTGTTAGGTTGTAGTGCGCATAATATTTCAGGAAATATATATATATTGGCACCATAATAAACCTAGCCTTTGACACCACTTGTTCAGAAGTTTTAAGGTGTCCATACTGACTCACAGTCAGCCAGACGGAAAACAAGAAATCAAAACATAATTTCAGTGTAAGTCATAAATGACGTCACACAAAACTGTGAACATGGATAGGGTCATAGTTCATAGCACAATGACATTACATGATAGATGACTGGTTTGTGAAAGTGTATGTTTTAACATTGCATGCTGCACATTACTGTTAATTGAAATATTGACCTGTGATAATTTTTCTGAGATGAAGTAATCTTGAGTATTTTTTTCACAGAATGTCAAATGCCCTAATGGTGAAGTTCAATATGAGGGTTGTGGCAACCTTGAAAAGAAGCCATTCAAGGCTACACATTTATACTTTGTAATTCAGGGTAATTTTAGCCTTATGACATTGAAAAAATCAGGGAAATTCTCTAAATGACCTGTTTTGTTTTTTTCCCTCGCTAATGTAATGCACATTTAATGCAGAACATCTATTATTGACATAAGATTATTATACAGTAAAATAAAATGTAAAACATGTTGATTACCTTTCATGTTTCAAAAATGGACACAATCTTGTTCCATTGTATTTTAAATTTAGTGGTAGAACCACAAGACATTTTCAAATTAATTACATGTCATTTACCTCAAATGTGAATGTTTTTTGTTTTTTTTTTGCATCATGTTCTCTTCCCTCAGATGCTGTGAAGAGGTGGAGCCCAAATGCTGCAGACTCAGAAATTGATGCAGCAATGGCAGAACACCTAAAGCATGCTCCAGGAAGAGCTGGGGGAGGTGAATACAGGAAATGAGCCAAACACTTTCACATGTTAACCATAATTCAGTATTTTGTAGTTTGTAGTTTTATCATTTATTTTATTTTATTTTTTATTTGGTTATGTTTTGGTTAAAAATTAATGTAAAACTGAAGAAAATTTGTTTCTGTTCAAAAATTTATATCCACAATAAAATATTATGCTAAATCAGAACACTCTTAATTTACTTGAGTCTACAAATGTTATTATTTGTGATGTACATGTGATTAAACCGTTTTATGGACATTCAGGTCTGACTGACCAATTTTGGACCTTTGTCAAGTTAACCGCAAGACATAATTGATTGCCTTTCACGATGTTACACAATGGGTGTGTGATTATTTTATATGCAGGCTTACATATGCACTTAAATTATGCAGCACACACCTTATTAACATCCAGAAGATGACATCCAGGGACACACAGAAAAGACGTAGAATTCACGGCCAAATGACGTCAATGACGTTGGTTCAACTTTCATTTTGAAAGTATTTTTCAATCATGACGGGACGTGTTGGATTGACATCTTTTCAACATTAATTACACGTCCAAATGTGTACTTGGTTATGTTGACTTATAGGCTACAGTTACAAAGAGAGAAAGGGAAAACTTCCATTTTGGCAGCTTCAATGATGTCATCATACGTACATTTCTTGCCACTAATGACAAATGATGTGTCTGTGTCAAGATCTCAAATGAACTGGATTGTAAATAAGAGGCGCATTACACATTACAAAGGCTGCCAATCATACGGGCCAAAACGGGCAGAAAATTTCCATGCTATGAAGGTGTGAATTACAGTGTGTTGTAGCCTAAATGACTTGTAAATATTTTCTTATTCTATACCTCTGTTTCCACTGTCATATGAACGGCTCGTTTGACTTCCTGCTTCTATGAAGCCACTCCCTCCAAAATACACTATGTGCTCAGATTGGTTAGCGGGACCCCAGTTTTCAATTGTGATTCGCTGAAGCGCAGATGGGAGTTTTACTTACTCAAACATGTTCTAAGGGCAGAAAGGAAAATGATTGGTTCACAGATTCAACCAATGAAATTGAAGCAGAGGCGGGATCAAGTTTATATTCTATAGATACGTTATAGACTGTTGATAGAAGATTGGCCGGTTTTGTAAGGTAAGTGAATTTACACTATATTTTGTTAAAATTCTGAGATAAACAGCCTCTAAAGTGTACTAAGATAATTGGGGAACATTGAAAATGCACAGAACTAACTGAATCATCGTCTAATATCGGATCATTTGTATTTTGATTCGACTGCTAACTCCACTGCACCTAAGCTGCTAATGGTCTAAATGGGGTTAAACATGACTTTCCAATACTACCCAGCTGTCTGTAAAGCCAATATATGCGAACACAGAACCGAAATAATTTCATTTCATGTTATTTTTGGTCTACTATGCTGCTCTTAACCTCATAACAGTCTATCGTCCCGCCGGTGGTCCACTGGGTTTTTAAAGGCTTAAGTATGCTTTTATTCAAGCTTTCTGTGAGATTTCCGGAGATCAACTCTTGAACAGGTGTTGATCTTAATCTTTTGTAGTAGGCATGGCTTACACCCTGAGAAATAGCTCTAGCTATTTTTCCTCTCCGTATGTTTCTTGCTGGTATAAATCTGGTTTCCGTTTTCAGAACCGGTACGCCTGACTGTCATTGTAATGCTAGAGCACAGTCGACTAGGCTCTTTCAGCATTACGAAAGAGTACCGTACATAACAAGTTGAAAATTTACAAACTGCTTGTACCTTCAGATAAGGCACATGTCTCTTGCGGCTGCCTATAGCACAGCAGGGATTTTTTTTCTGAACTGTTGGTACAGTATGTTGGTCCAAGGTTTTTGAAGTGTTCTTGAATCTTTCTGAGGTGCAATCTTCTTCCAGTCTTTTCGAGAAATGATAATTTGGATGGAATACATGGCAACTTTCTATACTTCCTTTTTTCTTGATCACTGGCTGTCTTCTTTAAACCATTGGGAGTGGAAGATTCTGATTCTTCTCTTCCTGCTTCATTTCTGTTGCGAACCTTCTATTTTCTCCCTAGTGTCTGTCTTTGGTACATGGCATTTCTTTGTAGCATTTGTGTCTTTTTCTGTGTCCTTCTGAAATGATGTCTCAGAATCACTGTCAGATGTCACTTCTTTTGTGCTGTCTGGCAAATCAACATAACTATCCTCTGACACCACAGGACTGTCCAGTACTTCCTTTCCATCTGACTTATTCATAGATGTCAAAAGTCTGGCTGGCTGTTGTGTCATTTTGTGTTTCTATTTCACCTTCACTTTCAAGTGCCTCAACCTCAGGATGTTGTGACTCTACCTCTACTTCCTCAGAGTTAAGAATATCCTTTTCTCCTTCCGTCCCATAGGTGACATGTCTGGCTTGCTGTGTAGAGTCTGTCTTACTCACTGTTTTCAATGTGTCTTTGTGATCGGGCTCTGAAGAATCTCTTAATTTTTCTTCCTGACTCACACTGGACACCTCTGTATTGTCAATTTCACCTTCACTGCTAATGTCTGTCCCTGGAGAACTTTTTTTTTTTTTTTTAAGCTCTGCACTTCAATCAGTCTTTTGATATTTTTTTCTATTGAATGTCTATACAACATACAGCCATTTTCTATTTTTCAGCGTGTCACACTGAAATATTTTTAGTGCCAATCTTGACACACTGGCGACTTTGAAGAGGTGTCTTGCTTTAATATTTCAATGGACAGGAAACTTTCTAAAACAGCATCTACACCACCAGCTATTGCCCAGATGTCTGATCTCACAGCTGCCTGTCCTTTCCGCGATTTTGGCATTTTCTACACTTGGGATGATAAAACACACATACTAATGTAAAAATTTATGTATATCATGAATTTTTTAGCCTGGGTTAGCTGGTGTTCAGCTGGTTTAAGCTAGTCTCCCAGCCTTCCAGTCTCCTAGCTCAGTGGTTCCCAAACCTGTCCTGGAGGACCCCCAGCACTGCACATTTTGGATGTCTCTCTCATCTAACACACCTGATTCAACTCATCAGCTCATTAGTAGAGACTGCAAGGCCTGAAGTAGGTGTGTCAGATAAGGGCGACATACAAAACGTGCAGGGCTGGGGTCCTTCAGGACAGGTTTGGGAACCACTGTCCTAGCTAAACAAAAACCCTCTAAAACCAGCTATGTCCAGGCTGGGAGACCAGCTAAAATGTAGCAATTGAAGTAGGGCTGGGCGTTTTTTCTGATTAATTTTTTGATTAATTTCGTCATGTTTTGCCTCGATTTTATGATTTTTTTCTAAATTGATAAATCGCGGCTTTTAATAAAATGTTAGCAAGTGTTACAACTAGACATGTTGATAATACAGCAATGAAAACATATTAGGAGAAGAAATGATCTGACCTCCACTCTCATGTGACGTTCTATGAACGTAGAACACATCACTATTCTTAACACTCCTATTATCTTACAATAGGTACAGCCATGCCCAAAGTTTTGGTGGTTCTCTGCAGTGGGTTGTAGTCTCAGAAAACCCTCATTAGATTAACTGCTTGTTAAAGTTTGCTGCTTTAGTTGTGGTGTTGATTCACATTGTTGAAGAGCTAGCATCATTTCACTAATCACACCAGTCACACTGGAACACTTTAAAGAACAATTGAATATAGCAAGCATACATACTATTAAATATAAAGTAAGAATAACCATAAGGGTACAATAAAAAGTAAATACTTGAAAATATGATGAGAATTAATATATGGATTAGTAGTACATGAATATAAATCAAAAGTAATATTGATAAATCATAAACCATAAATTATTAACATAAAAATGAATAAAATGCATGAATATTGGTCACATTTTGGATCCACCAATTACTTACTAAGAACTCTATAAAAACTCCATAGTAACCATCTGTGACTACTACCAACCACTCTTCTCCATACTTCTTCTTCTGGACAAAACTTCAGCACTTTACTCATCCCGCACATTTCCTGGTTAACGTAATATACATAACACACTGTAATGAACAGATTTCACCATACTAAGCAGTGTTATTTTAGTATCATTAGTATCACTGAGATACTATTATAGTTTTTGTTAATATTTTGAATTCAATTTAATTTTTGAACTTCATTTTAATTTCATTCTGATTTCATTTTAATTTTAGTTAAAAGTTTTGGGCCCACAGCAAGTATTGGTATACTGTGAGTATACTCGGAAACAGTGGGCATACTGTGAACAATGCACAGATGTGTAAGAACATACCTTTGGCTTTAACAAACAACAAGATTAGTTTTACTTTGCATTTGCCACAACACATGTTTCAAATAATTTCATTTATTCACATTCATGTAAAAAAAAAACAATACATTTACCATTCAAAAGTTCAGTACTATTTTTAAAATGCTTTTCTGCTCATCAAGGCTGCATTTATTTGATAAAAAAAAAAAAACATTAAAAAGAGTAATATTCTGAAATAATATTAACTTTAAAAAAATAACTGCAGGGCTCGACATTAACGCTTGTCCAGGACAAGTGGATTTTTTGAAGGGGAAAGTGAAAGAGAACTGTACTTGCCCAACTGGACAAGCAGCCTGATAAAAACGCCAATAACAAAAAATAACAAGGGAATCACCAAAAACATGAGAATTGTTCTGGATTCATTTAGTGTAAATGGTGACCGATAGTAAAAATAATATAATATATATGTACTGACGGTAACAAGGTTGCGCTGTTGAGACTCGCACAGCCTCTCGAGGAAAAATCGCAACAAATGTGCCCAGCTCACTCAAAGAAACTCAGTTTTAGGGTTAGTTCACCCCAAAATTAAAATTCTGTCATTAATTAATCACCCTCATGTCGTTCCACACCCGTAAGACCTTTGTTTATCTTCGGAACACAAGTTAAGATATTTTTGATAAAATCCAATGGCTCACGAGACCTGCACTGAGAGTGAGTTAACTTAGACTTTCAAATGCCCAGAAAGGTAACTGTTACTAAAAACATTTTTAAAACAGTTCATGTGACTACAATGGTTCAACCTTAATGTTATGAAGTGACAAGAATACATTTTGTGCACAAAAAAGACTAAATAACGAGCATGTACAAACTGCCAAAGTCACGTGATTTCAGTAAACAAGGCTTCATCGCATCATAAGTTTTTTGGCAGTTTGATGCGCGCTCTGTCTGAACGACTGATTCGTAACAAAAGATTCATGAAGCTTCGAAGCTTCATGAAGCAGTGTTTAGTTCAGTGACGAGTGCTAGATATTGTTGTATAAAGTCGTTTTGTTTTTTTGGCGCACAAGTATTCTCTTCACTTCATAACATTAAGGTCGAACCACTGTAGTCACATGAACTGTTTTTAAATATGTTTTTAGTAATAGTTACCTTTCTGGGCATTTGAAGGTCTAAATTAACCGCTCTCAGTGCAGGCCTCACGAGCCAGTGGATTTTATCAAAAATATCTTAACTTGTGTTCTGAAGATGAACGAAGGTCTACTGGTGTAAGACATAGGGTGAATAATTAATGACAGAATTTTCATTTTTTGGGTGAACTAACCCTTTAAACACTGTAGTAAAAACTCAAAATGTGGAGTTTTTATACTTTTAACATATGATACAGTTAAGCAACATCACACAACCAAGAGTGCTGAACACCATCACAACTGAAAATGTGACACTGATTTCATTTCATTGTTTGAATTAATGGCTCAATGACATACTCATTAAAACGGTCCGTTTATCATCTGATCATTCAATTATTTCATTAATCTGGCAAACAAAAAACGGGCAAAACAGGTCGATATTTTGTTTTTCGGTGGTTCTGTATGAACCAAAAAATGAACGCTGATGTCTTTTTTTCAGTTTTCAGCTTGAAACCGAAAAACAAACCGAAAAACCAAAACGAAATAATACGGCTAATTTACGTTTTTCTTTATTTTCCCAGTTCTCACGGTGTTTACAGCTGCGTGCTGCGCTTTGCGCATGCGCAATGAATGTACAATGAATGTGAATGCATAACCGCATGTGTTTCATATACACTCGGAGGCAACATAATGCGACGAAATGGATGTATCATTTGTTCTTTTCACTTCATCTAGAAGGGTAACATTGAGAGAGGAAGACATGATGGTTGAAAACATTTCTAAAATATTTCAGGTAATATGGGCGAACTACAATAGTATGACTGGTCCCTTTCCCAAAGCTTATTAATGGAGCTTGGCTGGCATTCAGTTTTGAAAGTGTGACATTGAGTAGATACCCTTACGAAAATAACCATGTTTTTACTACAAAAATTATTGTACGTAAACCACAAATTAACCATGGTTTTGCTAACATTTAAGCATGGTAGTTTGTTGGACAACTGATGGTAACACTTAGGCCCAATCCCAATTCTACCCCTTACCCCTTCCCCTTCGTTTCGCGGTGTCCCAATTCTCATTTGGTTGGAGGGGAAGGGGTATTTGATATTTGACATTTGATATTCAACTTATTCTTGACATTTATTCAACAGTGCTTTGATCTGCCTGCATTGACACTATTCTTTAAGAGCTGCTGTGCAGCAAAATTATGTACCAGTTATCAATGTACAGATGCTTTGACACAATCTGCATTGTAAAAAGCGCTATATAAATAAAGGTGACTTGACTTGACTAGGGGGAAGGGCCAGGTAGCCCTTCAAACGAAGATTTTAGTATATATATTTCTGTTGCTGAAGTGTACATGCAAGCTTCTACTTTCAACATGCTGTCCACCAACAAGTCTGATTCATATGAGCACCCAAACCGGCAAGTATCTTTTTCAGCATCAGACTGCGGTGTCTCCTCAGACATAGCAGCTGTATCAGAACACTTATTCTGCTCTGTTTTTCCTCCTTCTTTTCAGCATCCATAGGAATTGGTGGAATGTTGTCTTCCAGAGAGTCAGGCATTGAAGACAGTAAGGAGTCTGGTGCCGTGTTGACCAAATAATCAGTCTTTTGTTCTGGGGTTTTTCCGGCCCGATTTTTGTTTCATTGCCTCTCCCTCTCTTCCGCATCACTGAGAGGCTGTATGTTCGCTATGTAGCAAAGTGAAGCCCGTAGCCATTTCTACTGCAAATATGTGGTAGCATTTCCCAGTGCTGGGACAAGAGCATAATGCACTATTGGCAGTATTTCGAACTACATGTACTGATTCGTCCACAAACACTCTTAATGATAGATTTAGACTCACAAGACCCATTTCAATGACTGTCTTAGCCAAAGATATCTAGGATGACATAAGTTTAACTTCTTCAACTTTGCATGGCTCATTTTCTGTGTTGGCATTGATCCTATTTACAATAAGAAACTGTGTTGGCGTTGATCCTTTTCACAATAAGAAGAAAAGAGGGTATTTCCACACATCTGTCACTGCTATAAATTATGCAATGAAGCAGAACCTTCCAAGCCACATTTTGCCCTCTGAAACTCAAATAAAAAGTATGACTGCATGTAGTACAGTGAGAGCACCACTGCGTCCACTGCAAGTTCTCGCCATTCATTTTGGGATTTAATCATTTTGTTGATGCTCTCACTTTTATTGTTGTTGGTGTAAATGCATAGAATTGTTTGGTGTAGTATGCAGCCATGTTTTCACAAATGTCTGCTTTCAGGTGATGGTCAAAGTAGCACAGGAATCCTTCTGACCATCCTTTAGTGAAGGCATCATAGCGAGCATTAAACTCTCTGGACAGGAGGAATCAATGAGCTGCTCCACATGGTCTTTTAGGACCTTGACATCATCCCTTTTGCCCCCATGTGTGTCTGAACCCAATATTCCACATCTCGTAAGATGTGGCTGCGGCAGAAACATATAATATATGGTTTAGTGTTTTTTTCAAAGCACCTACAATTCTTTTCTCCCTGTCAACTGTCACTGGTATCTTTTGGAGTCCACTCCCAGCTTTCCCAAATCTCAGTCAAAAATTTCTCATGGTGCTGCATGAATTTACGTTCATGTAACATGAAGCCAACTGGATACACCGGGTCATTGACCAGTGCAGTGTTTCTCATTGCCAGCAGACACACAAAAATCCCCCATTTGAAATGTGTCATATCTAATCATTTGTGGGTAAGCAAACCTCACTGATTCCTCCAAGTTTGCACATGTCAAATCAAATGTCTGTCATCCCTGCATAAACAAGAAGGTCCGGAAATGGAAATAGAAATATGCCATATGAAACCGGGTAGTTGGTATGCCAATTCATGCAAATTAAACAATTCATCTTGTGTGAAATACCTGAGGATTAACATGAATAAAGTTCATATCTCACTCTGGTGGGGTTTCATGAGACAATCCTGTATGATATAACATTTGTTAGCTAATTGATGACTCAAAACCATGCGAGTAGCATATCATACGGCCCACACGATATAAATTCACATTCCTAATCCCACATACGCATAAAACATGCAACAGAACACTGTAAATAGTCTCAGTACCACTTACAATAAGATATTTAATCGATTATACACATTTTAACTTAATTCACTCATAAAATGCAGAGCTGGAATAACGCTTACCTCTCCCCAGCATAACCAATGTGAACTGGCGAGCAGCGCGCAGTCACTTGAAATGGCGTCAGCAGAGCGCCAGAAGAAAATGTCAAAATAAAAGTCTCTAAATAGTGAACAGTAGATTCAACATATATACTTAAAGAAAAACGGAATAAATAAATATAAAATAATAGAAGGATTTTAATGAAAAAGCAATGTGTACATTTAACTTATTAAACTTATTAAAGTATTTACTTTAACTCGTACACATTTTTAGTCAGGACTGTTTGTAGATGTTTGAAGGGGCTTGACCTTGGTCATTTAGAAGCATGTCATAGAAAACTTGTTTTTTTTTTTAGGACATAAACACTCATCTGTTTTGGCATTTCCATTAGGGTTTTCACTCTTTTCAGCAATAATTTTCCAGGACTTTCCTATTTTACCACACAGGAATAAAAGACTAGGATCATGCCCTAAAAGACATAGCTAGTTTATTGCCATGACTTAACTATAAAATCAGTTTTAATATGAGCTCTAAATCATACATTATGACTATAGAAGCTTGTTTCCGCTAACAGAATAAAAACTAAAAAAAGGCAATTGCAACTTACTTTAACTTTTTATCTCGCTATTCGGACTTTTATTCTCTGCAATTTCGAGTTACATAATTGTGATTTGATAATCGCAACTGCAAGACATAAAGTCCGAATTGTGTGATAATAACTTGCAACTTGAAATAAAAGAGTGTTTTCAGCAGTTTCTCTTATTATTGATGATCCTCAGACTATCAACACTCATTCAACAAGACATTCAGATCATTAGCAGATCATCTCACTTTATCTGAGTGGTTGCTGTATTGGAGTCAGGATATGTGAGAACATCCTATAAACTGCTTTAAATTAGACAATACTGTTATTTCTCAACATGACATGGATAAAAAAAAAAATAAAAAAAAAAACAAACACTAATGACACTCACTTCATCAACTGCTGCTAAATAACTATGAATTAACTATAACTATGAAACATGGTTTGATTTTATGATATAGATTCATAGTATAAAGTAATTAGAGATTTAACATGTAACAGTTTTATGTGCAGAAATGAAAACTCTCCATGTCTCAGACTCACAAATCCTGCTAGAAAGATCTCACTTAGAAAATCTCTGGATTTTAGATTTCTACTTAAACTATTTGCGATTTTTGTTAAAGCTTTCATTCACTATATGGACATCATTGCATAAGGAACTACTTTGTCACTTTCTGGAACATGTTTTTATTTTTTATTAATATGGTCATTCATCTAAAACTATATAAATGGTTTGCTTTAATCTAGTATGATGTTGTTATAAACAGTGTTTTGTTTCTGAATGAATCAATCGGTGAATCAATGATTTAGTGGTGCACTCCTAAAGAGAGTCATTTACTTCATTCCTGAATGATCAGCTTGAACAAATCGAATGAATTGGAAAGGACTCAGTAAGTCAATAATCATTTACTCACCCTCATGTTGAATCAAATAAAATATTTAAAGCTACTTTTTGTAATGTCTCTTAGATGATCTTTTGGGGATAAATTCTCAGCCAAATTTGACATGCAATTAATTAATCACAACATTGTGCAATTAGATTTATCTAAAACACAATGTTTGTGTTTTTATTTGGTAAAATGTAAGCAGCAGTAGTTGAAGATAAGTGCCATTCATGTTGTTTTGGATTATTGGTGTATATTGTGAGAAATAACAGTATTGTCTTTAATTAAAGCAGTTTATAGGATTTTCTATACATCGTGACTCAAATAATCAGTTTCTAACAGCAAATACTCAGAAATAAAGTGAGATGATGTGAATGTCTTGTTGAATGAGTGTTGATAGTCTAGGATCATCAATATTAACAGAGAAACTGCTGAAAAACACTCTTTATTTCATGTCAATAGTTCCTGTTTTCACCTCATTTATTATGCTGCTTCTTCAGATCTGCTGTAAATTGACAGTAAAGCTCATTTCATTGCTGTCAACAGACTGAGGGGATTTGTGGACCTCAAATATGAACAATTATTTTTGTCTTTGTCTACTTTCTAGATATCTGTCATATTTTAATGGAGAAACAGAATAAAGTTCTGAATTAGCATCAGTTGCTTTGTGATAGACCGATATAAATTCTGAATGCATTCAGTTTATGGGTGAAATACAAAAAGGGGTTAATATAGGGGAAAAAAGCATATTTTAGGCGTATTTACAAGGAGAATCACTTGATGACAATTCAAACACTGTATTGAAGGATCACAGTGAAGCCCAAAATACTCTTAAATTTTTATTTAAATCTTTATACACGTTCCTTCAAACAGCAGGTTTCACCCATTTGTCAGCAAGAAGTATTTAATCATTTAAATATAATGAAATTAGTATGATCTCTTTTTTATATATATATTTACAGGTCAAAATAACTATTTCCTTTTTGCATTAATTTATCTGTTAGACTAAATGATGATGGCACATTAAAACATTTTGTTTTCACGAAAGTAATTTGAAACAAACACATTTCATTTAGTGGGTTTTCTATGTAAAATCACTTTTGTACATTTCATTTGATGCAGACACTACAGTTTGATGTCTGGACTTTAACCCTATAAAACTATTTTTACCCCAAAAAATATTTTGATTTGGGCAGATCTGGGGTGTATTCCAGAAAGCAGGGTTAACTTACTGTCACATATACCCTTGATAACCCAAACCTTGCTTACTCAAGGTATGCTGGTTCCAAAAATGCGTCCGGGAGTAAGTTCAGCCAACCCAGAGTATGTTCCCGGTTAACACAAAAGACATTCTCAACAGAGCGACGAATCGATGATTCACCATGGAAACAGACGCTAAAGCTGCGTCCGAAATCGCATACTTCCCTACTATATAGTATGCGAAAAACAGTATGCGAAGCGAGTAGTATGTCCGAATTCATAGTATTCGAAAAAAGTAGGCGAGAAGTACCCGGAGACCTACTGCTTCCGCCCGAATTCTGTAGTAGTAGCATACGATGGACGCGCGCTATCCCGTGATGCCACAGGAGAGGATTCTTCAAATCGAAAATGGCGGAAAGCGGCGATATGCAGCTCATTCAAGTCCTTAAGTACCTCAGGGAAAAACGGGTTTGTGTTAAATTGCACTTGTTTAACATATGTAAGTAACGGCTGACTATTGAAAGTTTAAACAATGTAATGAGAAGATTAAGAGTCGGCTGTAAAAAGATGTTAATAATTATTACTGAAAGCCACATCAAGCTAACGAACAGGTCGAGATAACGTACAGCCGCGTGTTACACTTTTATTTAACGGAGACGTTCGTTGTTAAGCAGTTTAATGAGATTGAAAACTTAATGGACAGCAGTTAACGGACATTCAGGCGGCAGTAGATTGTAGAGCTCAGTTGTAGTTTTTTTTTTTTTTGTATATTATTATGTATTTATGTATGTTGTGTATTTCTCTCTCCCTCTCTGTCTATCTACACATTATTTATTATATATATGTATTCAAGTTTGTTTTATTGATTTCATGTCTTTTGTTTCTCATGTATTTTATATGCAATCATTTTTAACAATAAATTACTTAATTTCGTTGCTTCAAATCAGCCTCTGTCGTGATATTCAGATGTATTTTTATTCTGAGTAAAATTTCCTAGCTAAATACGTTAGGTGATTATACTGGACATATTTAAAAAGCTGTTGAAGAAAGCGTGATCTGCAAGCAGCTGCCCGACGCCTCCTTTGAGCTGTTGATGAATCGACATTAAAAACACAGATGGAAGCGGTAAGCTAATAAAAACTTGCTGATGAAAGCGGAGTAGAGCAGGCCTTTAAATTTTCGCGCTGTTGTGACGACGCATGACACGTGACAATATTAACATGGCGGATGTAGTACGTCCGAATTCCATTCATACTACCCTATTCATCTATATAGAACGTACTGTTTTTTAACGGTCGGAAGTACGTTCAAATTCAATGTAGTACCTACTCATGTAGTATGCGATTTCGGACGCACCAAAGCGCGCCATTCTACTTCATCTTCTCTTTTGTTTAATGGCGATTTACATAAGGTGCACGTCGCCATCTATTGGGTGGTTGTGCAATCATTTTTAATCTTAATATTGTTGTTTGATGCTAATTATTTAATAAGATATCACATATATAATATGTATTTTATTATAGAAATTATAGCATAGAAAATGTCCTGTTATAAAGGATAAAAAGCAGATCCATGTGTGAAATGACAATAAAATAAATTCATATATTAGAATGAATAAACATTATATATTATATAATATAACATTGTGTATATAACTGTAAACTATATAACAAATTGGATACATTATATAACCATTTGATAATATAATACGCATGAATTCCTCTTAAGCTAACTAACCCTTGAGCATGAGCTGCTCCGGAGCAGGTTATGTTCAGAGAGCAAGTTGCTATGGCTACTTACATCCCTAAAAGTTACCTCCGTTTTGGACCCGAAAGTTGAACTTCTTAACATACCCAGGTATGTCACATAACCTGCTTCTGGAAAACCCCCCAGCACCAACCAATCCGCGTTTCAGTCAACCAAGCCCGCCCACTGCAATTCACTTAATGAAGCTCCTCCCACAGCAGTCGCATCATCAGTAAAGCTCCTCCCACAGAAGTTCATCAATAAAGCTGGGAATATTCCCCATCAGACGAGCACTGAAGCATCAGGAAGAGCTGAAAACGCAAAGAACATGAGTGATCCAGAACCCGGCAGAATGAAACACAACTGAAGATGCTGAAGAACAAAGAGGTTGGTGTTTATTCTTCATTCATTCATGATGCTGACAACATTCTGTCAGAAAGATTCAACACTCTGCACATTAGAGAAATAGTAAACCTAGACACATAATGTTCATATATTTAATAGTTCTCACTACAGAAACAACTCTGTTTTCAATATAAAAATTAGTGGTGGGCATAGATTATTTTTTTTAATCTAGATATCTCACTGCAATCTTGGAATTAACTGGATAATCTAGATTAAAATGGCTCATTTGAATTCTGCCGAAGGCATTCAGAATTGTGTGCTACCCAAATAAGGACTAAAAGTAAGTCTTTGAGAATGGGTTTCAAGCAGGTGGCACATTAGACCAGGGGCTCATCTCCTGTTTCCAAAATGCATCACAAAACTGCTTGAGAAAGCTGTTCTACTATGATAATTGGTGATGAAAATAATTATGTTCAATAAGATGTACTTGTGTTTACTAACTGTTTATTCAGTTAACATGAATTTTGAACTGTAGGCCTACATAAGAGGTCTTGATGAACTGTTTACAGTCAGTCAGCTGGTGGCAATCCACCGAGCGAGGAGATTAGTTAGTTTATTTTTAAAATATTATAGAAGATTAACTCATTTAAACTTGTTTTTAATTATTCAGTTTGGGTTCAAGTATGATATTTATAAAAAATAAACTAAAATAGCCAGAAAATAGGTATATAAACATATTTTAGTTATTACACAGACAGCAATATAGGCTTGCATCCCAAATCAAACCCGAGTTTGCTGTATTGTCTCGCCGAGTTTGCTGTGTTGTTAACATGTTCACACGTCAGATGATGTAAAACACAAAGCTTACCTCATTTGTGTGTAGCAATGGATAACATGAGGCTTTTATTTTTATTATTTTTATTGATTTCACGTTTATGCGAGTGTTGTACACCTTGCATGTTAACAAACTTTAAAGACTATCAAGTTTATAAATGGCCAACTATAAAAACAAATTTATAGCTGTCTTGAAAGAAAGCTCACTTTATATGCAGCTTGAGCCGCTGCTGTGACGCTGTACAAACGCTAGTGTGGCCAGTGTGAATACTCGCGCGTCTCTGCAGCTGCGTGATGGTGTAGTGACGCTCACGCTTGCAGTGTGAAAAAGGCGTTAGTCTTGTCGAGGTTTCCATGGGAAGCTTCTTAAAATAATGTTCCCTGAAGCAAACCCAGCGGCTTCATAGCTGCATCCATGTTAACAGTAGGCACACACAGGTTCAAAGACTCGTTCTCGCCCCCTCCAGTGCAATTCGGCTAGGTAGATACTCCGCGCTAAAATATCAAGGTGAAAGTCATCATAGCTTTGTAGTACCCAGCTCCCAATTAACGGCGATATTTTTTTATCGCCCAATAAGAGTCTCGCGTTAACGCAGCACGTTAACGCCGATAACGGCCCACCACTAATAAAAAATTTTAAGACTTAATTTTCCAACTACAACAAAAGCTGAGATTAAACACCCTACATAAAACAAACAAAAAAGCAATTTAAAATGGAAAAAGAGGTTAATTTTAATACAACAATGGTTTTTAAATTTCAGCCTATATGCAGCCGTTGAGTAATACAGCCATATATTGGCTACTGATATTACAGTTTTGACGTTTTTATACCATCATATGTCACCACATTACCACATTTTTAGGTTTCAGCTAACTGAACTTGCTGGAATATTTTTTTTCTTGTACTTAAGTAAATTAATATAACATAAAAATAAGTTCATTATACATAAATAAAATATACCTTGAGTCATATACATTTCTTATGCTTTGAGCAATTGATGTTATGTATTTCTTATTTTTAAATTGTCTTCTAAATGTCTAATTGTGTAATAGGCATGATACATTTTTACCTGTCAAATAAAATGTTTTACTACATTCTGAACTGTGCATCAGAATGATCTGAATATTTTAAAGCAGTTGTCTATCACAGCAAATCTTTTATGACCTTCCACTTCATATTTCTCTCTTTAATTATTTTGATGTACTGAAAATTAATTAATATTTTTTACTAATTTCAGACCTGATGGAAGAGAGTGAGGAGAGTGGAACCTGAGTGAAGTGGAGGAGGACATTGACAAACCTGGAGAAAAACCTTTGATCGCTCAAAGAAAAAAATACATTCTTAAAAAAAGAAGAGACAAGAAATCTGCAACCTGCACTCAGTGTGGAAAGAGTTCTCAACCAAACAAAGTCTTGGATTCAATGAGAGTCATACAGGAGAGAAGCCGTTCACATGTGATCAGTGTGGGAGAGTTTCTCAAAGAAACAACATCTTGAGCTTCCATGAGAGAGTTCATACAGGAGAGAAGCTGTTCACATGTGATCAAATGTGGGAAGAGGTTTCACACAAAAGGAAATCTTAAAAGAAAACATGAGAGTTCACACTGGAGAGAAGCCACACACATGTGATCAATGTGGGAATAGCTTACAGTCAATCATCAAGCCTTAAGCACACGAGATCAACATCGGAGAGAGACCGTTCACATGTGACAATGTGACAAAAATTTTGTGTGGAATCCCCTTCAAGAGACACCTGACAGTTCATACAAAGGAGAAGCCACATCATGTTGTGTGTGTGAAAGAGATTTTCATGCTGTCCTATTTACATGCACATGAGAAAAACACACATGGTGTGAGAGAGTACATGTGCTTTGAGTGTGAGAGAGACTTTTACTACAGCAAACTGTTTTAAAACGGCACCAGAGAATTCACACTGGAGAAAAACCTTACAAGTGTTCACACTGTGACAAGAGATTCAATCAGTCATCATCTCTGAAAATCATGAGAGGATCCACAGCAGAGAGAGAGCTGCACACACAGTGTGATCAGTGTGGAAAGAGTCTCTTTTAAAAACTACCTGAAGAACACATGAAGATCCATGCAGTGGAGAAACCACATCACCACAGTCTGATCATGATAAGTAGTTCATCTTTGTGCTCAGCAACAGTGTCTCTTCTGTCTAATTTGGACAGTCAGATCTCTCCACCATAGTTGGCGCTGTTGCTCTGTGGCTGCTGTTGAATTATCCAGATTGTGGATGAGGAGCGACCCCAACTGCCTCATTCATTCACTTATTCATAGTTAGCTGTTCTTAATATGTGTTTGTCTGTACTTGTGTGAAACATCATCAGTTTGCTGCCCAAGTACTGTTCCAATTCAAGTTCAATCTAGCAAGTACAGTTCAATCCTGGATGTGCATCGCCACTAACCAGCAAGCATCAATAGTAAAGCAGAAAACCTGTGTAATTCATACTACCTACTACAGTTATGATGTCATATTTAGTTAAAAGAGTTTTTCAGGTAAGTGTACTGGTTTAAAGATCAAATTGTGGTTTATTTTAAAAGTAATGCCTATTTGGAGTTTGGGTGCTCATGTACACCCACCGAGAACAGCCTAACCTCGGCTAATACTTCTTGACTTGCCCTGGTTCTGATGTTTATGTATGGTTAAACAGGAGATATTAATTAATCTTTTGTAATTCTAACAGTGATGTTTGGTCTCATGAATCTATAATTTGAACTAAAGTTAAATCTTATAACTTTATATAGTTAGGCATTATAGTTTACTGTTGTGCCTACTTGAGCACTGACTTTGTGTTTGATGAAGCATTTGCTTTATGTAGCTGCTTATACTTTCATAATGCTATTATTGACCATTTTAAAACTGACATTAACAAAAAGAGTCATGGGTGTGTATTATATTTGTAGTGTTACAAGCTCCCTAGTCTATGGTTGGGAGACAGTAAACAAAATAACGTCGTGCCCGATGAAAACTCAAGTATGTCCAAAACGGTACTTTTCAGGAAGTGAAAAAAAACACTGTATTTCAAAGCAGTTGAATGTAGCGTTGTCATACTTGGTACGGCATCTTTACATGTCACCATTATTCTTGCCAGTGTAATGATATAATCCACATTTGACCAAAATTGAGTTAAATGGACATACGTGCATATTTACAGTAATGGTGGTCGATACGCGTTCTTCCGTCATTATTAGAATGGCCAAGTCGCGTTTCATATACAGATGAATACGCTCAGTTTATTAAATAGCCTACGTCTTAGTTTATTAAATATGCTTAGTTTATTTAATATTAATTATAAATGTATTAAATGTCTCTTGCAAACTATGAAGGGACAATGAATCAATACACTGACATGGTAATGCTAGACAGTTTGCACAGTCCTACTGTATTTTGTCACTCCTAGACATAATCTGGCGGCAGGGGGGAAACGTTTACTTGAGAACAGTTGTCAAAAACAAACGTTTGCTGATACTTTACCTCACAGTGTTATTCGGCTATCCAGTGCTGAGCTTCGATGAAACTTCACGAGACTGGCGAGACGCTTCCACAGGGCGGGAGATACGCAGCGTGATTGACAGCTTTGACACCAAATGGATATACGTGAAAATCAGATGACATGATTTCACACTTTTTCATTGGCCATTTAGATATGTGAAGCATACTGTATACGGAAATGAACCTGGACATTCAATCCGTCAAAAAATCTCAAAATCGGCAAAATGGACATACGTGGTTTTCATCGGACAGCGACGATAAATTAAATTAGAAAGAGAAACAAAACCAAAGAACATGGAGGGTTCCCTTCAGTCCTCTGCCCCAGAAATGTGAATGAGCCACTCAATGATATAAAATTGATTTTATGCAGGAAAAATGGAAGCAAACAGTCTTCAGGAGGGGGCTAGCCAAAAACAAAAACAAAGAATTACTAACTGTTAGAATGAAACACTAAATGACCTATGCAGGTAAAAGAAATAAACAACATAGGCTTCCCCACTCCCTGGCTAAACCAAAAACAGGGAATAAACATTACAGAAGAAAAAGTGGCACCCCCTCTCTACAGCTTTCTTTAACATAAAATTTATTTAATATAAGAAAATACAATACATTTTAGTTACCAAAACAATGTTAGAAAGAAAAAAGAAACCACTTCCTGGTAACGATAGGCCTCAGGGACAAGTTTGTACGCTAGTACACTGCAGACTTGACCATGTCATAGTCAAGAGACTTTCTATAGGTAGAGATGAGCAAACCTCCTGGGCTTTTCCTGTAAGGCTACACTGGACTAATAAAGCCCACATATCCTTCGGCCACCTTAATTTATTAGCAACGCATTTGAATGCAACAAAGTAAGAGTCAACTTCTGTCTTTCTGAATGGAGGCACAAGTCTTATATACTTACTGGCGTTGAAACTATCACTAGAGGGTGCAAATCCTCAGTGTCTGTACTACCAGCAGTAATTAAGGGTGACCGACATAGGTCTAGTACATAATTGGAACTGGCTTTACAGTCAAATGCTGTGCTCCCAAATCCATTTATGTAACTGGTATCTCTATCAGCCTGCCTCTCCACTACTCTAAGCTTTGTCATTTCCACCTCACAATCCTGTTTTTTAATCAAAAGATCCAATTCCTTTAACTTCAACACAATCTTTGGATCTTGAGACATAATGGAGTCAGAGTTGGGATTTGCATCTTCAGCCTCAAATGATGCTTCAGACTGAACCTCAACACCTTCCTCCGACTCTCTAGACAAAATACTCGCATTTACTAATTCTCAAACAAGTCATCCTTAAGTACTTGCTTTGTGACCTCTTTCTTAACAGAAAATATCAAAGAATTCTACTATCACAATGATTAAAGGCTTCAATTGTAGGAGAAAGAGTAAATGCGGTAAATCAAACTCCAAAATAAATACCACTGCTACAAATACTTACAATACTTTCCTCCACACCTACAGTTCGAAACAGTAAACAATCTTTAGAGAAAAAGAGTACTTACCACCAGCCAATTAATGGACAGATAAGCCCCCACTTGTTACAAGCTCTCCCAGTCTAGGGTTGGGAGACAGTAACAGGTTAAATTAAATTAGAAAAAAAACAAAACCAAAGAATGTGCCTGGGGGAACATTGGGGGCATATTCAGCTGCCTTGGGGGCGCGTTAAGAAAGGGCCCGCACACGGACAGCTCGACGAGGTTCCTTTCTGTCAATAGCTCTGCAGCTCCAGAGAGCCTTCCATTCCTTCCTGATCTCCATTTTTGAGATCGGAGGGCATGGAAAAACCCTAGCCGTTCAGATCTGAATCTGGGCCCAGACAGACGGGAGGGGGATGATCGAGATTGAGATGGATGACCAGCGCGTTGTGATCAGTCCCCCCACTGCAATTTACATCTGCCCTCTCCTTCTTCTTCCCCTCCTATATATATATATTTTTTTATTTTTTTATTCATGTAACATGCTCAGATGCTTTTTACAGTCAGACTGATGGCTGGGCCCATAGTGATTATGTTTCTAACGGCCCGCTTTTGATAATGAGAGGCTCTTTTAGGCTTAAAAGAACCCTAAATTCCATAATTTCATGTGGAAAATGAGAAATCTTCGGTCTTCGAGCCGCAGAAAAGTAAGCTGGGTCTATATTTTATGTTTTAACATGGCCAGAGGTCCAGTATGGCTGCTCAGGTGCCTCCTCCTTCTCGGAGCAAGTCACAGAGACGGCAGGACTCAAAGAGGAAGAAGCAGGTTTTAAGGGAGGTGATCAATCGCAGATGCCAGCACCATCTGTAATTGATTACCTCTCATTGTGAGGGCGACTTTACACCTGCCCTCGCCACTTCTTCCTCCGCCTCCTGGGTTTTGATTCATTTAACATACTCAGGCACTTCTTAATAGTACTATGAAGAAAATGCACCGATTTGACATACCATAAATTAACCCGGGAGACAGGACAAAGGGATGTGGAAAACCGCCAAATTGCAACGCTATCATTGGAGGACATTATCAAGAAGGCGTTGTCTGTTGTCTTTAAAATACCACGACACGCGTCTTTTGGTTGCACAAGTTTCCTGCACAAGTTCCTGCCGTAGAGACGGACTCTCCTTTTTATCTTCCGGTCATCTTACTTCCAGTTAAGCCTTCGTTTGAAACTTCGCTGAAAATCACCTCCTGAAGGACCAACTACCACACTGAGCGCTCCGAAACTCGAAGCACCACAACGAACCTATATGCAAGTATTTGTTAAGATTTTAAATACTGGGTTTCCTTGCTGGCTCTTCAAGGTTAACTGTTGGAATTGGCCATTCTTTGATCATCTCTCTTTCTGCCTTTTTCTTTCACTTTGTATGTATCTGTATCTACTTGTGTACATTTATCCGTATAACCTTTGTATCACCCGTTCCGTATATTAAACACATCATATCCATGCTTTTTGTTCACTTGCTCATTCAACAACAATCGAGTCACTTTAACGTTCTGATTCTAATATCCTTGCTTTACGTTTGGATGCTATCATAGGAATTTATCCTCGTGGCCAGAGGATAACATTTCTGTCGTAATAGTCTGTGGATAACTTACCGGTTTGCTGGACGAACTGATAGTTTTCTGCATACTTGTTAAACCAGAACTAATCATATATGTGATTGATTATAATTCGTTGTAATTAAGTCACCATATATGGTTAATTCCCCCTTGGGTCGGTATGTGCATAATAATTATTCATAAAACTTTATGAATTATTATATTCATATTTCACCCATAAATTGATTAATCGCTACAACCATCACATACTCTCATCACATCACTTTGGCACAAAGTTCAGGATGAGGGAATGAAAATGCTTCCACTGCAAAGGTCTGATGCTGTGGGGAAACTGCTGAACATCCTTTACAAGCACTGTCCCAGCAGCTTCACTCTCCAGTTTAACTACTACACTAGATCCTGCAGAAACGCACATTTTCTTCTTCAGATGAGCCATGACTGTACGATAACTGGGATTTGTATCACATCTTCTTCATGTATTATTTTATTCTTTTGCTGTTTGAAATCAAAGACACTAAACTGAGTATGTAGTGCACTCACACTGGATAGTATGTGAATCTTGAGTGTGCAAGAAATATCCAGATATATTCTAGATTAGCAAGAATGCCGGAGTATGCACTGCGATCTTACTGAACATACTCAACTGCCCCATAAGTCATTGCGGGTTAAGAGTAGGTCGACAGCAGCTAAGCAAAAGTTACCTGAATAAGGAGCATGTTAAAAATCCTGTTTCAAAACAAAAGCACCTCTCTTGTTCATATTATCTTTGTCGTGTTATTAGTTTATGAGGGTTTTATTTTGAAAACAACCAGTTTATTTATTTTGTAACCAGAGTGCCATGTTGGTGGATGTCCTGAACATGGTTGACCATGCTTTTCCACTTGTCCTCCATCACATCTGCATCTCCATTAGGAGTGGAAGCTGCAGTCCAGTAGAGGTGGTTAATAACAGCTGGCCTCCACAGCCTCAGATCTTCACAATCCCTCTCCTTTACAGCTTGCCTGGCAAGACCAGACTGATATATCTTCTACAAGATAAAAAGCTTTCCCTAGACCTGTTTCGTAACAGAAACACAAAATGTTAAAAAGGAAAATGTAATTATAGGCAACCTAAATTAAACTACCTTCATCAACATACATACTTTTGCCAATATACCAGATGTCAAAAAAAAAGCTTGTTCCTTTTGGACACAATTCCTCCTGCACCCAGTTGACAACCTAAAACATTGATTATAAGAACATTTGATTTTAGTTGTAAATATAGTCAGCAGCAAGATTTGTTTTGTGTACATGTGTGTCTTTACCTGATGATTTCTGTCTGTGATGAGGGCTGACAAATGTTGCTCATTCAGAAACCTTATGCTGCGCTTTAGACCAGGAGCTATTTCAGACCTCTGAACATTTGGTCATGTCACTGTGTAACATTAGACAGGTGATATGTGTGTTTGATAACATTAACTTACCTGGACAAGCTGAAGATTGAAAACCTTGTTGATTCTGTCCTCAATTAAGGAGTATGTGCCATATTTTGCACAATGACCAGGAGAATCTAACCTAAGAATGTCAACAGGAGTTTAATTCAGATGTTTAAGCACAGAAACTAATACATTAAACTATATTATATCATAGTTTTGACTAGTTTTCTATTCATCATCAGTACAAGCGCTGATGGTGGAAGAAGGTGCCGACACTGATGCCCTGAAGTACAAACAGCTTCAACTTCCTGATGGTCTGGGTAGCCATTCAAGTGGACGGCCTCACTCAGTAAGAGGTTGCAGGCCGGCATATTTCCATGCAGTATTGGCAGGTTCTGCCAAAAAACACTTATACCCACATGCTGCACAAACCTAAGAGATGTATGTAAAAGGCAGAAAATGACTATACCATAAAAATAACAAAGTATAAAAAAAATACAACTTAATTTTTCTACCAGAAATCAGAAATAAATTGCCTCTTACTTGCTTTATTTTTTACAAAAGGTCCCTCCTGCTTCTCAAACTTTCCTGGGGTTTCTCAGAGACAGGCTGGGCATTTTGTAAAGAGAGACATCAGCAGGCTTCGGCACACAATGAACTTGTCAGCAGCACTGAAATAAAGAAAAACATTATTATGACTGACTCAATTTGGTCATACACAATCTCATATTAAAAGAATAATAGTTGAATCCAGGGTGAGATTCCTCATCAGATCTCATTTCCTCTGGGATCCATGACACATCACCAGGTTTGTCCATGAAAACAGAGGATGCTTCATCATCGCTGTGCACAGGACTGGGCAGTGGAGTTGATGTTTGTTTCTTAAATCTTTCTGTCCGAGTCCAACACTGACCATCTTGGGCTGAGAATAAAAAGAGGTCCACCTCTATGTAATTGTGCCACAGCATATGTCCTGCTTAGGTACCCCTGTCCAACCTACTGCAATCCCAAACAACAATCTACCACAACTAAATTGTTTTAAAATGGAGGTCAAAGACAGTGTTAGAGTTGTACCTGCATCATACAGAAATTTTTTTACACATTATTTGCCCTCCTACATTATGTAAACAGTATGTACATTTAATTCTAGGTATGAGTGTTAATCTCCCTGATGAACGATGTGAAGGTCAGAGGTTACACTGTGAGCCACAGATGATTGAGCTAGCTAGACCACCTCAGAAATGTGTCACTTGTGAAGAAGAGTTTCCTTTTTCACATATTTAAGCTCATAGTGATGAATGTATGAGATATTGCTTTACATTGGTAAAATATTGGGAAGACCAAATTTCTTTTGGTAAGTAAACAATATATTTTTCCTCTTCATTTATTTCACACACACACACACACACACACGCACACACGCACGCACGCGCGCACACACACACACACACACACACACACACACACACAGATGTTTTATGGGGATTTTCCATAGGTGTAATGGTTTTTATACTGTATATTCTCTCCCTCTTCACTAATCTACCTCTAAACCTTCCCATCACACAACACTGTCTGCATTTCTGCATTTTCAACATAATTCTGAATGATTTACATTTATACTTTTATTCAATCTGATGAACAATTTACAATATGAATATTAAAGCAACTTTATTACTCTTTTATTACTCTTACTTCCAGATTCAGAACAGTGTGTGTGTCTGATCTAGATGTGTAACTTCTAGATGACAATGAAAAACATGAATTAAAAATGAATGAATACAAATGTGATGAAGTGAGATTTAATGAGTGTGTGTGAAGATCAGAAAGAGGATTTACAGAGAGTCTCTCTATCCTTTAATATCACACAGAGACACTGAGGAATGATAACCATTAAATCCAGCACAGAGGGGTTCAGTGAATGTGGTGTTGAATGTGTGTAAGTGTGTGAGTGTGTGTGTGTCAGAGACGCTGTAGAAGGACAGAGTGCCGGCCGACACGTCCACATACACTCCTGCTCTCTTAGAGGATGAATGGACAGGAGGTATATCAGTCCTGTTATTATTGTGCCAGACAGTGAATCCTCTATCAGAGCAGGACAGACTCCAGGATTTGTCATTGTATCCAAACACACAGTCTCTCCCTCCTTTCCTGCTGATTCCTTCATATGTCACTGATATTTCAGCACTATATCCGCTCCATTCAGCCTCCCAGTAACAGCGTCCAGTCAGTCTCTCTCTACACAGAACCTGAGGATACTCATCAAAATCTCTCTGGATGATCAGGATACGGCTGACGCTCTTCCACATACATCACCTTCCTGTTCCCATCAGACAGAACGAGATAAGGGTGTGCTGTGTTTGGATCCAGTGTGAGATCACAGGCATCTGAACACAAGAAGAGAGAAACATCAAGAACAACAACAGTGAAGATGTGTGTGTGTGTGTGTTTACAGCTTTGACAAAATGTCCTCCAGATTCACAAATGTCCTCACTAATCCAGTGAAAGCTGTTGAACAGAGACTAGAGATTCAGACCTCACTAGCAGTGCCGGTCCTAGACTTCTGGAGCCCTAAACACACAACTGTGTGAAAAAGCTGTCAGGCCTGAAACAGAGCAGACTAGTGTTGTCAAAAGTACCAAAGCCACACTTAAATGTGAAGCGTAATGATAGCAGGCTTTCTGCAGTAGCGGCTCGGTTCATTCATGCTTTCAGACGATCCTTTGTGTGTGTGTGAAGAGCCTCAACGGTTTCTATTTACTGTGTGTTTCTGCAGTGTTGATCATTGTAGACAATCACAGACATGTTTTGCTGATCATGTGAACACGGTTTAGTCAGAATCAGCTCAATCCTCCAGAGTTTGTTCAGCGTGAGCTCTGCACTCTCCAATGGTTTCTCTATAACCAACAGTGTGAACATGATGTCAATAAGAGATAGAGACAGATTTGATGATCGTAACAGCAGTTTTCACTCAGTCAGTGAGTTTGTGCTGCAGCTGAACTTAAGTCAAATCTCATTCACTGATTATAAAGAAACACATTCAGAATTTGAGTGACAGTTTTATTGTTCATGCTGCTAAGTTCACACAGTTTCAGGAGTTACAGCCGTATTGAACTGAATCTGAAACTGTGATGATTGACACTGTGATCATAAGCAGAGCAACGGACAGACAAAAACAATCTGATAAGAATTTAAACCATTACAAAATCTCCATTCTTCTTGTCATGTTTCTGCTCTGGACAGATATCTTTGATTTGAAGCCATAGGTCTTGTCCACACTAATATGTTTTGGTTTGAATCACACTGAGATGGTGTTTCTGTCCTGTGAAAACTGAGCTTTCTGAAGACGCTCTCACGAGTGGATCATTTTGATAAAGCTGTGTTTGTGTTGTAGTGTGACTGTGAAAACTGAGGTATTTGAAGACACTGACGCATGTTTAGTCATGTGACGCGTACTGTACCGATAGATATCTGTGTTTACACCAGTATTGTGCCTGTTAAGAGCTGTTCACTTTCACACTGTTGCTAAAGATACGTTACTTTGTTCACTCTTCATTTCACAGTCCTGCAAACATGACAGAAAATTCACTCACAATTGCTGTCCTGCGGCGAAACATGGGCACAGTTGAGTTTAAGACCAAATATATAATGTTGAGAACGACCAGGACGCTTCAGTGAATGCTGAGATATTCTGATAAATAAAATGATCCTGCCAGAAGAAGTGTTTCACACATGTGCAGATGACGTGATCTTTGAGCGCCCTCAGGCGACCGTTATGATTTGAATACACTACCTACAGATGATTAACGAATTTTTAAAAAAAATCATCCACCAAAAATATTATTTAATGAGTTGACAACAGTGCCACAAATGATTAAAACACCTTGCTGTTAGTAAAACACATTAAACTGATTTAATGCCTACATAATATATTTTAATAATAAAATAATAGCCTATTTAAATTCACCTAGGCCTATGTAATAATGTCTCCCTATATTTTAGTAGGTTTTATTCAAGTAATGATTAATTTAACACTCTGAGGTCTGGAGGTATCAGCAGTGATACCACCCCGTTTTTTTCTTATCAGTGTGAAAGAGACTCAAAATACTCTGTCAAATTTGATCATGCATACTAGTGTTATACATCATTCTAAAGCAGTGGTCTCAAACTGCCGGCCCGCGGGCCATTTACGGCCCGTCCTCCCCCTCTACCCGGCCCGCAACTAATCTCAAATGTAAAACATAATCCGGCCCGCTAAATTATTATTATTCCCTAGTTGCTACCTGACTGATATGCGAAGAAAAAGTCACCGTTCTATGGGGGCATTCACATACCGCATTCTCCTTTCCAATGCGCTTTCGCTCCAGTGGCGTCTGTCGTTGCTATGCAACCATGAGCCGCGCTCTCAACCGCGTCGCTTCTATTATGAGCGCGCTTGCCTAAATCACAGTAAAAGCACTCGACTTTAAGTCACGAGCGTCGATTTAAAACCACCGAAACGCGTCCGATGCAACCATTAAACGTATGTTCAAACGGCATCTTGGACAAATGTGTCTCAGCTGTGTGAGCGCAAGCACTGCCTGTCTGTCAAGAAACAGAAGAGTACAAATGTATTCAGGGATTGTATTTGTTCAGTACAGTGTTGTTCAGTGCAAGATTTTAATGTTATTTAAGCTAACATCAAGTAAGGGAAAATACTTCCACTAAATGTTAAAAACTAATAATGTATGTAACAATGAGAGATTTTTATTTTTTGACAAAATAAAGTTGATATATATAGCTCCAGTTTTTTGTTTATTTCTGACCCCTCCACGCCACAAGTTTAGCTGGTTTTGTTCCTAAATTACACATTTTTTTATTCCATGCACTTTGTTGGATGTGAGAAGTTGCACCAGACTATTGCAATTAATAGTATTATATAAGTAGGCTATATTAGTAGTATTATATTAGTAATAGTATTATATAATTATATTACACTCTGTAACAATGAGAGACACTGCTGTTTACATTTAGTATGGTAAATAAATATTTATTATAGGTATAAAACATTTTAGTAGCCTAATGAAAGTAAATGAGAAATAATGCAAAGGAAAGTAAATTTTCTGAAATGTTGTGCTTTCTTGCGCTTGAATGTTAATATGGCCCTCCTATGAGGTGTCAATCACAGAAATGGCCCCCGCCAATTTGAGTTTGAGACCCCTGTTCTAAAGTGTTAAGTGTGTACTTTTATTTGTGTATACTTACAAAAAAAAAAAAAAATTGTTGTGCTTTTCGCAAATAAAGAAAACAAACATGATGTGATCTGGTGTCTGCCTCTCAGTGAAGTCAATTCTGAAATGCGTTTTTAAAATGATCTGAAACTCAATACTTGTCACACAGACATGAGAGATCTGTCTACATAATGCTTAGAATGTCTACTTTTAAATGAGTAAGTCTAATCAAAATAAATATTCACAGTTTATGTAATTCGTTTGAAACCTAGGAGAGGTTCATTCTTTTCCTTCTCACTTCATTATCTATAATTAGCTGAGACCGCCACACCCCCGCGCCATTCACATGTGTAGAGCCCTTCTAAATTTAAGGTTTTATTTTTATAAAAGATCTTAATGGGAGATTTATTATTATTATTTTTTTTTTTTGAAAAGAAAAGTGTTATAAAAGTTATTTGCTTTTGTGATCAAGTGTATTTGAATATTTGAGTGTGGATTCACATTTGGGATCACAACCATTATTATTTTTTTATTTTGAAGGTGAAGTTATTTGCAAAGTAATTCATATTTTGTTTGTGTACAAAGTTTTAATGCTGTTAAAATTTGGGGAAAAATTACAGAAAATGTATTTTTATTTCATTGGAAATCTGATTAACCAATGAGGTGCTCTCATGGTGACCCCTTGAGTTCGAGGGGCGGAGTCAGGAGAAGGAGGAAGAATAATACAGCTTAATGTCGTTGGTAGAGAGTTGAGTGAGGATTAGTAACACAAAAAGACTGAACTTAACGATTTTAACAGTTAAGAGACTGTAAGAACTGAATATCCAAAAAGTTTGAGTTCAGAAAGTGATTTATCTTTGGTTTTTGAAAAGGCGATTGAACTAACAAAAGTGATCGAAAGTGTTTGAGAAGTGTGCACTGATGACAGAGTGATCGGAAGGAGAGATCAAAGCTGCTGTGTTGCCGTGGCAAATCGGGATTCATTCGTGGATGGAGAAGTTCGTCTGGACATGTTGATCGTCGTCGCTGGATGCCACCAGTTTGCTGCTGTTCTTTCCTTTGTGCTTCCTGATTTGGGATCGGGAACGATTTCCTGGAATCGCGTTTTCTCTGGATCTGTGAGTACTCAGTGTGGTGTCGAATTACAAAGAGCTCCAACATAGCGCGCCAACGAACAAACTAAAATCCCAGCTGGGTAGAATACATTACTTTGGGTTTATTGTGGTTTAATGTGATTTTCTGGATTTATGTTTATGTGATTTCATTAATTGAATTTCATTTGAAGAGAAAGGAAAAAAACAACGACTCAAAAGAGTTCCAGTTTTAATAAATGCATGTTTATTGTTCAGTTCACATCCTGATAATTTTTTTTGTTTGATTGTTTGTTTGTTTTTCTACTTCCACTGTCTAATTATAAAACACTAAACTAACACTTATAGTGATATCTGAAGATCTGGGGTTTTTTTATTGAGTAAATTTAGAAATGTGCCTCTCATCAGGTTATTGTTAATTTAGTTCCCCTAGATATAATTCTCATATTTTTGAGCCATATTTATTGGTGAGAGGGCTACATTTTTGTGGGGGCTCGTCCGGGATCATTCAGATTATTCGGATTGTGTTTACAAAAACAGTGAAGTTGTTTGAAAAATTTGAGAGCAAATTATTTGCATACTGTTTTTTTTTAGATTGTTGTCTAAAGTGATTTAACGCTTAACAGCCATTACCTGTTTTCTGGGCACATATCGTAAATGACACAAGTGAACAAAATGGAGGTTAGCGAGATTATTGCTTGGTGCAGAGAGAAAGATGTCGAGTTGGATAGAGTTCTAATTCTGAGCAATGTATCTGCAGATTGTGAAGACAGAATAATCTATAGTGTGCTGGATGCTGTTCTGGGAATTGGAAAATGCAAAGTGCTTGATCGCCGCTCTGATAAAACTAAGCGACTGCAGTTTGTCTTGCTTGAAACAGCTGACAGCATTTCCAAGATGTCTATCCCTGCAGAACTTGGAGGACCTGAAGTAGGCTGCTGGTACACACAGGTTGTTCATGTTGCAGCTGAAACACCTAAACAGAGTAAGGAAGATGAGTTCCAGTTTAAGTTGATCTCTTTCCTCCAAAAAGAAGGGAAATCACTAGCTGACATTCCAAGTTTGACTGCCCCTGCACCTGATCTAAACACTCAGCTTGTGGATGCCATAAATTCCCTTGTTCAAACGTGTCATGTGGCTTCATCTGAGGAGAGAGTCGGATATAGAAAGCTGCGTCCATTCTCAGGATTTATCCCAACTCCTCCTGGGGAAGATGAGTATGAGGTCTGGGTAGAGCAGACTACTCACATTCTGGAAGAATGGCAGTGTTCTGATAATGTCAAGAAGCAGAGATTAGTAGAGTGTCTCAGAGGTCCTGCAGCAGACATTGTAAGGTTCGAGAAGACTAGTAATCCATCTGCTACTTTCAGTGATTATCTTAGTGCGCTAGAGTCTGCGTTTGGCACTACTGAGGATGCTTCAGATTTAATGTTAAAGTTTCGGAGCACTTACCAGAGTGAGGGAGTATAGTGAGTATAGTGGCTATGCGCTTTGAGAATGACCCATAAGCTGTGTGCCCCTCCTTCCTTCAATGAGTTAATGAAGGAGGTAAGAGAAGAAGAAACTCTGTTGAAAAACAGGAGTTCAGCACAGTCAAATGTAGCTGTCTCTGTGGTATCCCCTTCAAGAAATGGGTCATCCGCTAACACCAACATGGGCGATTCAGAGGTAGAAAAGCTAAAGAGGGAGATAAGAGGACTTAAGAACGAGGTTTCTCGTCTGTCAGCAGCAGCAAAGGAACCTATAACCCATGATCATCCTGCCCTGCACAGTCTAGCTGCGACTGCAGAGAGTAAAACACCAACCAGACCAGTGAACAAAGCCAATGTCTTTTGTTACAGATGCGGAGAAGATGGGCATCTGAAGCGTGACTGTACAAAGGATGAAAATCTCAGGAGAGTTAACCAGCGACTCATCAAAATGAGACAGTCATCGGGAAACTTCTCCGGGGCTCAGTAGAGGAACGGCCTGAAGCCCCGGGAAAGACACGTTCCACAAAGTGCAAAAGAGTTAAAGTTGAGCCAGCAGTTCGGGTTAGTGGGACCTAGCTCTGTTCTTCCCATCCAGGTGGAAGGGATCTATGCTAAGGCTTTGCTGGATAGTGGATCACAAGTCACTCTACTTTACAGATCTTTCTATGATAAATACTTGAAGCATCTGCCATTGACACCAATAGAAAATTTGGAAGTATGGGGATTGAGCATGCAGCGGTACCCATATGATGGCTGTTTGTCTTTAAGGCTGGAGTTTCCAGGGTCTGTGGCAGGAGTGGCGGAATCCATAGATGCACTTGTGCTGGTCTGTCCCGATCCTGTCATGAAAGGAGATGTAAATATACTGGTGGGAACAAATACATCTGTGGTCAAGAAGTTGGTAGAAGCATGCAGAGAGAGAGTGGGACATGATTTTCTTCACACCTTGACTGTCCATCCTGAGATAAAGAATGCTTATGCACAGATCATTGCTGTTGAAAAGTGTGACGATGACGACAGTAGAGGGACTGTCTGGTATCTTTGCTCTAAACCAGTGAAATTGCCTCCAGGGAAGAGTACTAGGGTTTATGGGATGCTGAAATATCCTGCTGCTCCTCCTGGTAAGACCCTGTTAGTAGATAAGCCGGAGGAATCACGATTTCCTGAGGAACTGCTAGTAGCGGCGGAAGTGCAGTCTACTACTGTTGTCCAGTCAAAAAGGATTGGAGTTACAATCAGAAATGTCTCCACTCGTCCAGTGATGATTAAAAGAGGAATGCCCATTGCTCATGTGTTTCCAGTTGATGTCTTGTCTACAGTCTCTAAACTCAGAGAGAATAGTGGTCAGACTAAACTGAACAAGCATTCATTTAACTTTGCCGATTCCCCTGTCTCTGAACAATGGAAACAGCGGTTAGTCAAAAAGATGTTGGAGAGGAAGGATGTTTTCTCATGCGATGAATTTGATGTGGGATGTTCGAAGAGCACCCAACACCACATTAGACTGACAGAGGATAAGCCTTTTCGTGAGAGGTCTCGACGGCTTGCCCCTGCCGACATCGAGGACGTTAGGCAGCACTTGGAAAAGTTGAAGGAGGCTGGAATAATTGCAGACTCCAGAAGTCCTTACGCTTCACCGATCGTCGTAGTCCGAAAAAAGAATGGCCAGATAAGGATGTGTGTAGACTACAGAACACTGAATCGTCGCACAATCCCTGACCAATACACCGTTCCCCGCATTGAAGATGCTCTGGCCTGCTTAAATGGAAGTCAGTGGTTCAGTGTTTTGGACCTTAGGAGTGGATACTATCAGATCCCTCTGTGTGAAGAAGACCAAGAAAAGACTGCTTTCATTTGCCCAGTGGGGTTTTACCAATTCCAGCGGATGCCACAAGGGATTTGTGGGGCTCCCTCGACCTTCCAGCGGGTGATGGAAAACTGTGGGAGATATGAACCTGTTGGAAGTGGTCTACTTGGATGACCTCATTATCTTCGGACGGACTTTAGAGCACGAGGAGAGGCTACTCAAGGTGTTGGATCGGTTACAGAGTGAAGGACTGAAGCTATCTTTGGACAAGTGTACTTTCTGCCAGACGTCTGTCAGCTATGTTGGACACATTGTGTCTCAAGATGGTGTCTCAACAGACCCCTCAAAAATAGATGCTGTAAAGTCCTGGCCTCGACCGCAAAACGTGTCAGAGCTCCGTTCTTTCTTGGGTTTCTGTGGATACTACAGAAGATTTGTGAAAGACTATTCTAAAGTGTCCTACCCTCTAAATCAGTTGTTGCAAGGTTGTCTGCCTGCCGTGAGTTTGAAAAAGATAAAAGCTGGACCCGACCCAGAACGAGTAGTGTACAAAGCCTCTGATCCATTTGGGAGTAGATGGTCTGATGTTTGTGAAGCTGCTTTTAATGAGTTGAAGGTGAGGCTTACCCAGGCTCCTGTGTTAGTTTTTGCCAACCCTCAGCTTCCGTACGTCCTACATGTTGATGCTTGCTGTGAAGGGTTGGGCGGCGTCCTGTACCAGGACCAAGGACAAGGGTTACGGCCTGTGGTTTTTGTCAGCAGAAGTTTGACACCTTCTGAGAAGAACTACCCAGTCCATAAACTTGAGTTCTTGGCGTTAAAGTGGGCGGTTGTTGACAAACTACACGATTACCTGTATGGAGCTAAGTTTGAGGTTCAGACAGACAACAACCCGCTAACTTATGTTCTGACTACAGCCAAGCTGGATGCTGTAGGACATAGGTGGCTGGCAGCCCTCTCGTCATATGATTTCAGTCTCAAGTACAGGCCTGGGAGACAAAATATCGATGCTGACGCATTGTCTCGTCGTCCGCAGAGAAGATTGAAGGACCAAGAGTGGACTAATATATCATCATCTGGAGTGCGATCCCTGTGTCAGCTGCCAGGGCAAGACAAGTCCAACTGCTTCGCAACTGCCAGCAGGATTGTCACGTCATTGGGAGGATCTCCTAAATCAGTCCCCAGAGCTTTTTGTAACTTAGCCACTCTGGATACTTCCATGATTCCAAAACTGAGTTCTGCGGATCTGTCACATGCTCAGCAAGAGGATCCTTGTCTTGGAGAGATATGGAGAGAGCACTCAAACAAGGAGATCTGTCCAAGATCAGGAAGGAAGCTCACAAGGACCTTTCCTTGATCGTGAGGGAGTGGGACAGATTAGTAATGGAGAATGGCGTGATGTTTAGGTGCACTCAAGCTCCAGACAAACCTCGTCGTAAACAGTTGTGCCTGCCCAGGAAGTTCCATGAAGTAGTTCTCAGGTCGCTTCATGATGATTCTGGACATCTGGGGTTTGACAAGACCTATGGCTTGGTAAGAGAGAGATTTTACTGGCCACGGATGAAGGTTGAGGTGGAAAAGTACTGCCAGACATGTGCCAGATGTGTCCAGAGGAAGACTCTGCCAAAGAGAGCAGCGCCACTTTCACACTTATCCAGTGATGGACCTATGGATCTTTATGGATTTGTGTATGGATTTTTTATCCATAGAGCCAGACTCTCAGAACATCTGTAATGTCCTCGTCATCACAGACCACTACACGAGGTATGCGCAGGCATTTCCGACTAAGGACCAGAAGGCGTCCACAGTTGCGAAGGTTCTGTGGGAGAAATATTTCATTCACTATGGTCTGCCTAGAGACGGATGCACTCGGACCAGGGACGGGATTTCGAGAGCAGGCTCATCCATGAGTTGTTTGACCTGTTAGGGGTGGAGAAATCCCGGACAACACCGTACCATCCCCAGGGTGATCTACAACCTGAACGGTTCAACCGGACACTCTTGGACATGTTGGGGACCCTGGATCCAAGACAGAAACAGCAGTGGAGCCGTCACATTGGACATCTTGTACACGTGTACAATAGCAGCCTGAACGAAGCCACAGGATTCTCACCTTACTTCCTTATGTTCGGAAGGGAAGCCAGATTGCCCATAGATCTGAGTTTTGGTGTGTCTAGTGATGGTACTTCCACTAAGTCTTACCAGCGCTTTGTCAAGACCATGCAGCGGGAGCTGAAGTCTGCATATGAGCTGGCGGAGGAAAAGGCTGGAAAGAAAAACGCAGGAAATAAGAGAAGATATGATCAGAAACTGCATTACTCTCACCTTGTTCCTGGAGATAGAGTTCTGATCAGGAATCTTGGATTGCAAGGGAAACACAAGTTGGCAGACAGATGGAGTGCTGAGCCCTACATTGTCCAAAGTCAAATGCCGAACTTACCTGTGTTTCGTCTTAAACCAGAGAGTGGAACTGGACCTGTCAAGATTCTGCATAGGAATCACATTCTTCCTGTTGGACAAGGGTTGAGACAGCGGCAAGTTCCTGACAGTGTCCTGAAACCCAGGAACAGAGTTCTGAGACAAAGGAAGGATGCTGAACAGAGTCAGAATCCAGGACAGAAAGTGAAGGATGCACCTGTAATTCAGGAAACAGAAACCAGGGTTGATCAGAATGTTGATGAAAGTTCTGATAGTGAGAATGAAATGTATGGAGTGTGGTTTCCTTCACCTGAAACCCGACAGTTGACTCCAAAGAGAATAGAAACCTCTCAGAAGGATGTAGTAGTTAGTGAGAATGTCACAGAGAATGTGGAATACTCTGATGTAAGAGTTGAGATTCCTCAAAGAGTTGAAACAGATGAATCTATAGAGTCTGATTCAAGACTTCTATCAGAAAATGATTCTGACAATTTGCAAGATGTGAGTCGAGTGTCAGATCTCTGTGATACAGTTACAAGTCCTGTGCGAGACCTAGTGAGTGTGGATCAGAGTGATGTGAATCAAACTATCTCTGATAATGTAAACTGAAACTGGTAGGAGGTCTCAAAGAGAGAGAATTGTGCCGAAGAGGTTTACATATGATACCCTTGGGGTTCCTAAATTTGAGCCTGTCCTCGCTCAAACAAAGGCTGTAAACCCAGTTAGATACTGTTCTACTGTATATTTGTGGATGAATGTGCCCTCAAAAAGGTTGAGTACCTGTGCAGTTACTTTAAGTCCAAGACAGTAAATTAATTGCTGTTCAAAGGTTGACTTATAAGGGATTTTATCTTGTTTGTTTACTTTGGGAAATATGTGCTGTGCATATGTAACTGTTTAAAATATTGAATTGTAACCGTACCAAAAGTGGTTGCTATGGTGATACAAATTTCATTATTGTAAGTGGATATGTTTTCTTTTATGTTTTCCCCTCGTTATGAGGACATAACTATTCTTGGTGGGGGGAGAATGTAGAGCCCTTCTAAATTTAAGGTTTTGTTTTTTATAAAAGATCTTAATGGGAGATTTATTATTATTATTTTTTTTTATTGAAAAGAAAAGTGTTATAAAAGTTATTTGCTTTTGTGATCAAGTGTATTTGATTTGAGTGTGGATTCACATTTGGGATCACAACCTTATTATTTTTTTATTTTGAGGGTGAAGTTATTTGCAAAGTAATTCATATTTTGTTTGTGTACAAAGTTTTAATGCTGTTAAAATTTGGGGAAAAATTACAGAAAATGTATTTTTATTTCATTGGAAATCTGATTAACCAATGAGGTGCTCTCATGGTGACCCCTTGAGTTCGAGGGGCGGAGTCAGGAGAAGGAGGAAGAATAATACAGCTTAATGTCGTTGGTAGAGAGTTGAGTGAGGATTAGTAACACAAAAAGACTGAACTTAACGATTTTAACAGTTAAGAGACTGTAAGAACTGAATATCCAAAAAGTTTGAGTTCAGAAAGTGATTTATCTTTGGTTTTTGAAAAGGCGATTGAACTAACAAAAGTGATCGAAAGTGTTTGAGAAGTGTGCACTGATGACAGAGTGATCGGAAGGAGAGATCAAAGCTGCTGTGTTGCCGTGGCAAATCGGGATTCATTCGTGGATGGAGAAGTTCGTCTGGACATGTTGATCGTCGTCGCTGGATGCCACCAGTTTGCTGCTGTTCTTTCCTTTGTGCTTCCTGATTTGGGATCGGGAACGATTTCCTGGAATCGCGTTTTCTCTGGATCTGTGAGTACTCAGTGTGGTGTCGAATTACAAAGAGCTCCAACATAGCGCGCCAACGAACAAACTAAAATCCAGCTGGGTAGAATACATTACTTTGGGTTTATTGTGGTTTAATGTGATTTTCTGGATTTATGTTTATGTGATTTCATTGATTGAATTTCATTTGAAGAGAAAGGAAAAAAACAACGACTCAAAAGAGTTCCAGTTTTAATAAATGCATGTTTATTGTTCAGTTCACATCCTGATAATTTTTTTTTGTTTGATTGTTTGTTTGTTTTTCTACTTCCACTGTCTAATTATAAAACACTAAACTAACACTTATAGTGACATCTGAAGATCTGGGGGTTTATTTTATTGAGTAAATTTAGAAATGTGCCTCTCATCAGGTTATTGTTAATTTAGTTCCCCTAGATATAATTCTCATATTTTTGAGCCATATTTATTGGTGAGAGGGCTACACATGGTAAATAGTTTGGGTGTAATATCACACATTTTTGCTGCCTCACAGCATTCCACTTTGATGGGCCATTAGCCACTGGGAAGGGTGTCCTTTGTCTCCCCAGGTGTAATCATAAATATTCATGGCCATCACCACTCCCACGCATACAGCAGTGCTGACACAAAAATGACTTAGAAAATTCAAATCATTATATTGTTGTTGGTGTTAAAGTGTTCAGAATAATCTTTACATAATTGCATAGTAAAAATTCTAGCCTACAAGCTTGATAACTCAAAAGTCTTATTAACAACTATTTAGAATATGTTTTATGGCCTTATTGCAAGGAGATTTTTTTTCCCAAAACTTACTAACCACGCATAATCTTTATTTACAAAAAAATGCAAACATGTATATCTATATTGCTCACGTATTATTGTAGCAGAGTTTGTGCTGAATACAGCAAAATTACATGTTGGCCAATAGTATGATATAAGTAGCTGAAATAAGCACAAATGTCAATGCATGTCAAAACATCTCAAGGGCCCCAGAATCACTCAGACTTCTGGGGGTTAAGAGGTAAAAAAAATAAAATAATAGAAATTAAATTTGTCTTAAAGCAAGCTGTAAAGTAATCTCTGGATTACATTTGCTCGCATTTTCACTCTTTCACACGAGCTCTCAGCCCTCTCCGCATTGGATTTTGTGAAATAGTGCTTCAGCAAGTGTACATCGAATATACACTCGAAATCAGAGAGAATTGTGGGTATAAAGTAGTGAACGAATGTAGGGAATGAAGTCGTTCACTCAGAATTTGGACACCACTACAAAATGGCCGACACCCGATATAGTGGACTATATAGTGGATAGGGAGCGGTTTCGGACACAGCTTACGGCTGTAGCTAACCATTATTTTGGTCATTGAATAATTGTTCGATTATTCTAACGATTACTTGAGTAATTCGAGGTTTCAGATATTTAAATATACATAAGTACTAGTGACAATACATTTAGAGTTTGTAAAATATACACTGATGTCAATGGAAGTTGCAATAATAATCCTGTCCATTATAATTAGACGACGCGTTATATTCATATCAGACATACATTACATACTGTGAGTATCACCGTGTCCTAACCAGATAATATTCCAGTGACGGGCAATTTGATTGTCCACACTAGATGCGACGTGACAATGAGAAGCGATAAAATCAATTAAAACCACAGCCAATCAGAAGAGAGTGTGGGCGGGCTCTCATGGCAAGAGCACAGCAGACACAATGAAATGGGCAAGTACATAGTAAAATTCTTAAATATTACACCATTTAAACATCATTTAAAGTACAGATGGAGTGACTGATCCAATCTTTGTTATAAAATACACTTGTTTGTTCGCATTGAGTTGACAGTTTGAACGTTCTTGTGCCCATTTATTTATTTTCAAGATCTGAGGTGAATTAGCCAGTGTTGTTTTCATTACAGCTAAAAAGCTGGGAACACGGGGAATGATTCAAACTCAAATTAGACGCTTTTAACATTAAATAAAGCACATAAACAGTACCTGATATTATCATTCTCATACTTTGTGTTGCTGTTCCAGCCGCGTGTGGCGGAGAAATAGAAACCGTTTCTAAAATAGAATATTCACGTGTCGCCGTCGCAGCTGGTTAGGACAAAAACTCTGATTAACATGGAAAAGATACCTTTTATCACTTGTCAGTTGCGGCGTCGCATCTGGTTAGAACATGGTGTAAGGCAAGCAACTATAAAGTTTACCCTGCTCTTCTCCCAATTCACCGGACACTTACATCCATCCGTGTATTTTGAAAGAAGTGGATGAATTCACGTGTGGTAAATCTGACAGATCTATTCTCCTGACCACGGCGTAAACAAACACAGCGGCACTTGCACATATAGCTCAACTATTAACGTGTTCATTATAAAGGTGCTTACACAACAAAACACATTCACTAGCAATAACACAATAATAATTGATTCAAGTGAAGTATCAAAAACAATCACATGGTTTTATTGAACAAAACTGTTAAAATACATAATGTATTGAATTGTACAACTAATGTTCTTTATGTAGTATAACAAATGCCTGCAGAGGGCGCCAGCGGCCTGACGATTGTTTTTACACTTTACAACGCGATCTAGTTTGAGTTCGAGATGTGCCACTCATGGAAATGATAACGGTTCATGTGAAGCTCTGAGACGCACATAGATAACCTACACGCATGTAAATTACAGCGCATATTTATTAAACCTGCAGCACATACATTTATTTAATTAATTTACAGCCTTTGTAAATTCCAGTAGCATTATGCTTTATTATGATTTTTAAACAGGGTTAATATCATGCAGCCTTAGAAAACGGTCTAATAATGCGTTTCATGGATTCTGTGGAAAGCGCCACTTCTGGTATTTTACTGGTTACTCGACACGGGCAAATTGAAATCGAGGATATTTTAATAATCGAGTATTTGAATTTAATCAAGGAATCGTTACAGCCCTACCTTCAACCATTCGCTCATTCTCAAAAGTCAACTCCTTGCCTTTCCTTTCTTTACACTCTCAGTAGGAATTAAGAATTAACATTAAGAGTCCGTGAGTTTAAAACATAAATACTTGTTGCCTAAATGACAGCACGTTTCAAATACTTGTCGCTAATTGTTCATCTAGTTGTTCATCCTTGAGAAAAACCACCACTGCTTTGTTCATTCAGGACCTCCAACAGCACATCTTCCACAGACTCTCCAGCATTCATGACACACCTGATGCCGTGACGGAGCGACAGAGATGAAGCCTACACACTCACGTGTGACGCCATCTCAGTGTGTGTGTGTGTGTGTGTGTGTAGACCTACACTTTTGTAGTCTTGCTGTCATCATGACCTCTCCTCCATGATCCACACTATAAACACACAAACACACATTAATGTAGATCTGCATCATTCACACACGTTCAGTTTGTCATTATTAGTGTTTGACATACTTGAGTATCTGCAGTTTATAGTTTGGATCCTCCAGTTTGTGGTTGAGCAGCTGCACTCCGGATTGTCCTGGGTGATTGTAACTCAGATCCAGCTCTCTCAGGTGTGAGGGGTTTGAACTCAGAGCTGAAGACACATAACCACAGCCTTCCTCTGTCACCATACAGCCAGACAACCTACAGACACACACCAGTCAGATCATCTACAGACACACACAGTCAGATCATCTACATACACACACAGTCAGATCATCTAGAGACACACACAGTCAGATCATCTAGAGACACACACAGTCAGATCATCTACAGATACACAGTCAGATCATCTACAGATACACAGTCAGATCATCTACAGACACACAGGCAGACCATGTTGAAAATCCCTATGAGACTGTTGATGTCATTGAAGCCCCGTCCACTTTTAACAGCTGCAGCCTGTTTTGACTTCAATTAGTGACCTTTAAGAAGGCTTGCTTCAGTAGAGTGGTTTACTTCCTTTCCTTGTCTTTGCTGCTCAGAAATTGTCACATGGTGCTGTGTACAAATAAACCAGTCTGATGCACCCATGAAATGACTTATGTACTGTCATTGGTGAAAATAAACCTTTAAAATGGATATTGCCTCAAGGTGTTTTTACTGACGCCCCACTGTCATGCTCCCCCTGTGATTCAGCAGTGTCCTAAGAGTCTTTTACATGGTCCTTCGAGCCAGAGCTGAGCGTTCCAATGGACCAAGATCAATCAATTAGCCAATGCCATGTATCATCTCGTCAATGTCAAATGTCAATAGATGATGTCATACGGCAATTAGAATATTCATTATGTCATTAAGTTGCATTCGCATTCTGCCAAGTGTCAGCCCTTTACATTTGTTTGCTTCTCTGCTGCTACTTCTTTGTTTTTTTTTGCTTCTTTGTTCTTTTTTACCTTTACAAGGGGCAATTTTCCCTGACCCAATTCTGTATGATTCATGTAAAATGTATGATTCATCTTTTATTTTTAAATTCTTAAATTTGTTCAATAAATTAAATTAGAATAAGACACTAAGAGCTGTTACCAATCAAATTAAATTTATTTACAATAAAAAAAATTACAACTGCATTAAATAATGTTATGGGATTGTTTTAAATATTTTTTTGAAAATTCAAATAAGAAATGTTGGGGGAAAAGTGATACTTTTAAAAATGAAACTAAACAACCAGTAGGTGGTCTTAATAAGTGAGTCATTGAGTCATTCATTCAAACGATTCATTCCATGGCAAGAATGAGGCAGTTGTTTATGAATAAGTCATTGCCTGCGTCTCAATGTGCATTCTATCCATCCTAAATAGTATGTGACATTAGTAATATTCAATACTATTTAGGGCGGATAGTATGCACATTGGGATGCTTGGCTCAACCAATTTGTTCAAAACGCTGAATCATTCAGTAATGAAATCAGTGTCACAGTGTCACTAAAATCCTGATTTATAATAGAGACGTTGTCTGACAAAATCACTATACACATAATATAAAGACATTTAATGTGATTTTGGCTATATATACACGCAGGGTGTGATTTGTGAAAAAAACATCAGTCCAACAGGGTGTTTTTTGTCTTTTTTTTTTTTTTTTGTCGTGTTTTTTTCACTTTTGAAAATAAATCACAAACCACAGTGGAGCTATATACTCATTTTTAGCAACTGCCTGTTACAGAAACATTTTTACAATAAATATTCTGATTTAACCTTGAGTTTTGAAGTATTAGACAAATTAGATAGCTTTGATATTTGCACCACTATTTACAATGACACTAATAATTCTTCATTTCTAATAGAAATGCAAAATCTTGCAAAATCAATCAGTAGTTGATTTTTTTTTAATAGAATAACGAGACACAAACCTCTACATTCAATCGCGTTTGCTCCTATTTATTTCTGATCACAGTGCATAAACAAACGTTTAGTCCCAAAGTGCGCACATTTGGAGAAATACACATTTACCTCATATTTCCTTAGATAAAATAGAAGCAGGGCTGTACACAGGGTTTCATAATTATTGAGGTCACAAAATGTAGTTTACTAGTCTAGGGGGGTACGGGGACATGCTCCCTGAAAAAATGTTGATTTCCTTGGTGTAGACATGTGCATTTAAAGATGTTTTAAGGCCAACAAATTGGATAAAAATTGCTTTGAAACAATATCAACAAATAGCCTATGCATGCAGTTTTGAGGCAGCTTTAATGGCATGTTTGGTAATTTCATGACTTCATTTACAACAGAAGAACGACGGTGCATGCTTGTAGTTTCATTTGCGCTATATTTAAGCTATAATAAAGTAATCATGCAGCACGCGCCAGCGCATTTGCGCATGCAATTCTTGAGTACGCGCTGCGAGCACAGTATAACGGCTGTTTGGACAGTCATGTTCATTTTTCTGAGTTTTACTGACATAGCTTGACAACATCTCATCTGACCATTTTCAAAAATAATTCAGCAGAGGCAGGGATACATAGGCCAGAAGGGAGGAAATCCCCCCTCCCCAGGGTATCATGCCCCGTGGATACCCTGCAAATTACTAAATTTTGCCCAATTTGCTGACACACATACACACACACACACAGATCATCTACAGACACACATGAACATTGTGACCGTCTGACTGTACTTTATCCATTATATGTTCTGAAATACCTCAGGATCTGCAGCTGACAGTTTGGACTCTTCAGTCCATCAGAAATGAAGCTGACACCAGAGTCCTGTAGGTCATTGTTACTCAGATCCAGCTCTCTCAGGACAGAGTTTGAGGATTGTAGAGCTGAAGACAAACTGTTACAACACTGAGCAGTGAGATTACAGAGAGCAAGTCTGAAAGAGAGCAGAACAAACACATCAATAGTCAGACCATCTACAGACACGCACAGTCAGATCAGCTAAAGAAACCCATTAACATTGTGACCGTCTGACTGTACTTTCTCCATTATATGTTCTTAAATACCTCAGGATCTGCAGCTGACAGTTTGGACTCTTCAGTCCATCAGAAATGAAGTTGACACCAGAGTCCTGTAGGTCATTGTTACTCAGATCCAGCTCTCTCAGGACAGAGTTTGAGGATTGTAGAGCTGATGACACAATTTCACAATCCTGATCTGAGAGATTACAGCCAGAAAATCTGGAAGAGATGAAATATTAAATAAATAAATAAAACAATAAAGACATGTACAGTGGGTTTCCAGTTTTCTGCCCTCAGGAACATAGGATCACATGATCTGAACACTGAATCACAATACAATGAGCTCCTGAGAGTGCGATAATCTGATCACTTTATCATTCAGATTAATATCTGAAATCAGATGAGCTCCTGACTGTTTCTTCAGAATATTAGAAATTTTGAAAAATGTAATAAAGTTTGTTTTCTGAGGGTATAAAATATAAAAGTTTTGAGAGACTCTCCAGACAGCTGTGCATTTATTACAGTTTTACCATTTTTTACCATTCAAGATGACGTTGAATAAATGCTTTATAGGTAGTTTAAGCTTTACAGTGATGAAGAGACAGAGATTAATACACTGAGTCACGAATGTGGAAATCAAATCCTTTAAAATTACAATAACGAAATAAAAGAGTTCTTAAAGGGGAATTCACTTTTGCATGGTGTTTGGACATAAATGTGTGTTGGCAGTGTGTGTACACAACCACCCTATAGTGATAAAAATCCACCCACTCCTTTTTTTTAATCCCCATAAATCATAAGCAGTGTCTCAGAACAAGCCATTAACCTGTCAGTGTGATGTCACAACTGTCATAGGCCCCGCCCATGAATGTTGACAGACACTGCTTTGTGAACGAATATTGATACAAAGGGACAATACAAAACAGAGTCTGTGCTGATCTGTCTGTGCAGAGTCTGTGCAGTCGCTCCTTTACGTCTAAAGAAGATTAAGGAAACGAATCCAACGCCGTGGTATGATGAGCACACTCGGGCTCTAAAACGAGCTGTGAGAAAAGCTGAACGTAGTTGGAAGAAAACAAAACTAGAAGTTTTTCACCTTTCGTGGAAAGAAAAAATGATTGAGTACAGAACGGCTATAAGCAATGCTAGATCTACTTATTTTTCAAATCTCTTAATAGAAAACAAACATAATCCTAGGTATTTATTTGACACAGTGGCTAAATTAACTAGAAACAGAGATTCAACTGCTGACGTTTCCAAAGAGCACAGCAGTAATGACTTTATGAACTTCTTTACTTGCAAGATTGACAATATTAGAGAGAAAATTATAAACATGCAACCGTCTACAGTTTCGCTTCAGACAGTGCACTGTAGTGTCCCTGAGGTAAAACTAGAATCATTCGCCGCTATAGGAGAGGAAGAATTATCTAAACTTATCAAATCATCAAAATCAACGACATGTATGTTAGACCCAATGCCGACTAAACTACTGAAAGAAATGCTTCCAGAGGTCGTAGGTCCACTTCTTGATATAATTAATTCATCTTAACACTAGGATACGTACCAAAAACTTTTAAGCAGGCTATTATTAAACCTCTTATTAAAAACCTCAACTAGATCCGAGAGATTTAGTAAATTACAGGCCAATCTCGAATCTACCTTTTCTGTCAAAGATACTAGAAAAGGCAGTTTTCAACACAACTGTGTCCTTTTTAGAAAGAAATGGAATCTGTGAGGATTTCCAGTCAGGATTTAGACCATACCTAGCACTGAGACTGCTCTCGTTAGAGTTACAAACGATCTACTCTTATCATCCGATCGTGGCTGTATTTCTCTATTAGTGTTATTAGATCTCAGTGCTGCTTTTGACACTATCGATCACAACATTCTTTTAAAAAGACTTGAAAACTATATTGGCATTAGTGGAATTGCTTTGGCATGGTTCAAATCTTACTTATCTGACCGTTATCAGTCTGTAGTAGTTAATGAAGAGATGTCGTATCGATCACAAGTTCAATATGGAGTACCACAAGGCTCAGTACTAGGACCGTTGCTTTTCACTCTGTACATGCTGCCCTTAGGAGAGATAATTAGGAAGCATGGTGTTAGTTTTCACTGCTACGCTGACGATACTCAGCTCTGTATTTCCTCGCGCCCTGACGAAACCTACAAATTCACAAAACTAACAGAATGCATAGCTGACATTAAAAACTGGATGACAAGAAATTTCTTATTATTAATTCAGAAAAAACTGATATCCTAATCTTTGGACCAAAAACTTCCTCACGAAAAAACCTTGAATACTCTCTAACACTTGACGGGTGCTCCATTAAATCTTCATCCTCAGTTAGGAACCTGGGTGTGCTCTTTGATACCAATCTTTCATTTGAAAGTCATGTTTCTAGTATCTGTAAAACCGCCTTCTTCCATCTAAAAAATTATCTAAATTACGACATATGCTCTCAATGACAAATGCGGAACAGTTGGTTCATGCATTCATGACCTCAAGACTAGATTACTGTAACGCTCTACTGGGTGGTTGTTCTGCTCGGCTTTTAACAGACTACAGTTGGTCCAAAATGCGGCAGCTAGAGTTCTTACTAGAACCAGAAAGTATGACCATATTAGCCCAGTTCTGTCAACATTACATTGGCTCCCTATTAAACATCGTATAGATTTTAAAATCTTGCTACTTACTTATAAGCTCTAAATGGTTTAGCTCCCCAATATCTAAGCGAGCTCTTGGTGCATTATAGTCCTTCACGTCTATTGCGATCTCAGAATTCAGGCCAGTTGATAATACCCAGAATTCAAAATCAACTGAAGGCAGGCAGATCCTTTTCCTATTTAGCACCTAAACTCTGGAACAATCTTCCTAGCATTGTTCGGGAAGCAGACACACTCTGTCAGTTTAAATCTAGACTAAAAACACATCTCTTTGCTCTTGCATACACATAAACATTATCAATACATTAACATTTTTCAAATCCGTTAAAGGATTGTTACGCTGCAATAATTAGATCGGCCGGAACCGAGAACATTTTCTATAACACTAGATATACCTGTACATCAGAATAAGAATGGCATCTACGCTAATATCAGTCTCTCTGCTTATCTTGAGGTTTGCCGGGTGCTGGATCCAGGCCGTATCCAGATCAGATGGAGAACCTGTGTCTGGACCTGACTACAACGTAGCCCAGGAGACAATGGGCCTACAGATCCAGTTCTGGCTGCATCTATAATTCAGATTTTTAATCTCCGTATCCGCTTACATATATATTTATATATAATCTATTTTTAATCTCTATAATAAAAATGTATAATTCAGATTTTGATCTCCATATCCATTTACATATATTATATATATCTTCCAAGGGGTTTTTTCCCTCCTAGGACTTTTTTCCCAGTGTTAGCACGCTGGGTTTTTCTCCTAGGGGTTTTTTTTTCCACCCCTGGGAGTCAGCCGACATTGGCTTAATGTAGCATCATCTTGTATATGTTACATATTACCACGCTTGCTTGTACAGCTTATTTTTAACCACTTCTCTTTTTTCTGTGCTTCTAATATGTAAAGCTGCTTTGAAACAATACCAATTGTAAAAAAGCGCTATATAAATAAATTTGACTTGACTTGACTGACTAGAATATGCTACTAAGGATATACCAGTAAAAACTGTTTGTGATCCAGCTTAAAGACTCCAGAGTGATACTGGATACGGCAGTAAAGAAGGTGAGAGCACTTTATTATAGTTCATCTGAGTTTATTTACGGATATAAAATGTACCAGTTTATTAAGCACAACCTGAAAAGGCATTTGTTTACTGTTAGTTGTAACGAGTGTTTCTGTGTTCTTCGCTGTGTATGTTGATGATAATACAAGGGAGAGAGAGAGTTTATGGACAATATTTTAATGAATGCTTGCAGTGTTTTATTAACCCTCTGGAGTCTGAGGCTGATTTGGGGCCTGGAGAAGTTTTGACATGCCCTGATATTTTGCTTTTTCAGTTGTTCATACATATTAATGACACGAGTGTCATTACACTGTATTCAGCACAAACTAGGCTACCATAATATGTGAGGAACATGTATGTACATGTTTGTGTTTTTGAAGGAATAACGTTTATGCGTGGTTACTAGGGGTGTGACGAGATCTCGTGTCACGAGATCTCGCAAGACTAAAGTGTGACGAGATTTCTCGTCGAGGCGAAAAGTAGTCTCGTGATGTTGCCATGACAGAGTGTTAGGATGATTAGGAAAGAATATGCCACCGCTACGTTTACATTACGCCTCCACTGTCCTTTTGCTTTGTGTTAAATAAAAAAAACATTTAATTAAGTTGGATAATGGTCGCCGCCGCTCCATATTTACAGAGTACGCGCAATCGCTGAAAGTGAAAGTAAACGCGCGAGCGCGCGCATTCAAACGCGATTTCAATACCCCGCATTTTCAAAGCGGCTCCCTGATGCATGCAAATATCTCTCAATATGAAAGCTATTTTAGGCTGGGCAGTGTAGTTTTAACCATCTCTTAAATCTGTGTCAAAGAAAAAGTTGGTCTTATTTGCACTTTGAATATTGAGAGTGCGATTATGGTTGCACTTATTGTAAAGTGTTACCATAACAGTTTTCTCTTAATCTTATTAAGCACAAACAATAAGGTTTCATTTGTTAACATTAGTTAATGCACTGTGAACTATCATGAACTAACAATGAATGACTATTTTTATTAACTAACATACCGGTAAACAAAGATTAATAATACTGTAGCAAATATATTGCTCATTGTTAGTTGATGTTGGTTAATATGTTAATGTTAATAAATGAGACCTTATTGTAAAGTGTTACCATTTTTATTTATACTGTTTTTATGATCAGTTTGTGGAAAGGAGTTCAGTTAGGAGGTCAAAAGTTGTAGAAGCTCATAAATCATGTACAGTAAGGTCTGAAGGGACTGAAATCATACAGAAGAGAAGTCAGTCAGTTGAGTTTGTGGCAAAACCTTTTACAGTACTTGAGTATTGTTGTCTTTTACTGCATATGATAATTCATACTCAGAAAGTAGAACTGAAATGACATTCATTATAAGATGATTAGTTAAAACATTTCAAATACACCTGCAGAATATTTTTTCTAGTCATGTATTTCGCCATTGAGGATTTCTTAAAAATAGTGTGTAAAAATCTTGTCTCGTCTCGTGAACTCAATCTCGAGTCTCGTCTCGTCTCGTGAGATACCCGTCTCGTCACACCCCTAGTGGTTACTAAAAAAAAAAAAAACCTAAAGTCACTAAAATAAGGCCAAAAAAAGTATATTAAATCTGTTGTAGCATATGCACACGTATCAGGATAGTCAATAAACTTTGGAATGCTCAGAAGGCTTTTAGCATGCTGGACTGTGTTGTAAATTCTCGCTTCGGCTCTGGCCGGTCTGCAAAGGATGTGCACCTTTGACAAGTTTGTGGCCTGGCCGAAACTGACCAGGCGGCCTCATCTCCCAGCTCTGGAGACTTCAAAGGATCAACCCCCTTGTTGTGGGCCCAGAGACTCAGTACCAGATCACATTCCAGCACACACCACACACACACAGGCACACACAGACGCATTGAAGATTGTATTTGTAAAATATAATTATGCCAATATGTACCCTTCGTGTATGCTAAATGCAGTTATGTTCTCCTAGTATGTAGACTTAGTTTAAATGATTGTAGTTGTTCTAGTTTCATTTCTAATGATGGAAATTTGTCTGTAAATTATAACTTCTTTTATATGCTTAGCTTACCTAGCTTAGCTTAGTTCACTGGGTAATAAGGTTACAGTAGCACACGTTCTTGCTTATTCCATAGTTATGAATAACAAAAATACTAACTACATACACAGTCACGCAAAGTTGATGTTTGTAACATTAACAATTCGAGAACAAAGTATAATGATTTGCACCATTGGCAGCGCGATTTATTGTAAAACTTTTTTGAGTTTGTCAGAACAAAAGTGGATGACATGTTACTTCTTCAGATGACATTTTCTGGTGAAACTTCTTATTTTTGGACACATACAAGACGTTGAATCAGTAATTGTGATGTACAGTGAAGATCCACACTGGTGTGTTGCCAATACCCCCCACACATAGCTGCAGCTGCTCCTCAAAACATTAGATTCATCCGCTGAGGAGCCGTGCCGAAGCACAACCCACGTAAAGATGATAATTCCACTAATCACTGCAATTGCAGGTTTCAAACAGAGATGGCGACAAAGAGGCGAAACTTACAGACTGTAGCTTTTAGATCTTTTAAGTGATTGTTTAAAAGTCTCAAAATTATATTAACATTTAATATTTATTTCATTATTAATCATCATCATCTATGAACTTACAGCTCTGTGGAAATGAATTTATGTCTGTGAGTGATTGCATTAATATTTAAAGTATAGTTCTCTCACAAGTGCATATAAATTAACTGGGCAAAATACACATTATTACACACAATAAACTTGTTTAAAAACATACTTCAATGAGGCACTGATGTACGGAAGAGGATTAGGGCCAAGCAATAATAAAAAAATAAAACCATCTCGAGATTAAAGTTGTTAAATTTAGAGAAAAAAAACTTGTTAAATTTCGAGAAAAAGGTTGAGATAAAATGATGAGAATAAACTCGTTAAATTACGAGAAAAAAGTCAAGATAAAATGTTGAGAATAAACTCGTTAAATTACGAGAAAAAAGTCAAGATAAAATGTTGAGAATAAAGTCATTAAATTATGAGAAAAAAGGGCTTCCGGTTTGGTGGGCGTACGAATGGCAGCATAGATAAACGAGCTCCCGACTACAAAGTTGATTAACCCTACATACCTAACTTGAAATTGGGAAAAACTGAATTCAATGAGAACAGGGTATTGTTAGGCATAAAAGATGCCCAAAAAACAAAAGAAAAGTACGTTGAATAATACTGATCGACCTGTGGAAGATGAAGACATATCGTCGCAAGCTAGTAGCAACATGGAGGACGACGTGAAACAGGACGCTAAAGAGAAAGACTATAATGCCAAGTGCGACCAAATACTGAAGGAACTATGTGATTTTAGAAAAGATAATAAGGAACAACTTCATGCGGTGAGAGAAGATTTGAACAGTATTGCTAAAAGAATGGACGAGGCAGAGGAACGGATCGACTCGGTGGAGACCCGATTGCAAACATCGGAGGAACTGCTAATGGAGTTAGCAAAACGTCAAGCTGAAGTTGACATCGTTGATGGATTTAGAGGGCCGCTCACGGCGTGAAAATGTCAGAATATACAGGGTGATCGAGGGCGCCGAGGACAACGCCCCATCGATAATTAGCTTTGTGGAGACTTTACTCGAGAAAGGCCTGGCTCTCCCCTCGCCAACAGCGCTGGGAATTGAAAGGGCGTATCGCGCACTGGCCGCTAAGCCCCCCGATGGAGCTCCGCCTAGATCATTCGTGGTCAAGTTTGCAAGTTACCGTACAAAGGAGGATATAATTAAACGAGCATGGCAAGCGAAAGCGTTTGAATTTCAAGGAAAAAGGGTTCACTTAGACAACGATTACACCCCAGAGGTACAGAGGAAATGAAGAGAATACGCAGCAGCACAGGCGGCGTTACGAGAGAATAACATCCGATTCCAGACGCCCTTCCCGGCCAAGTTGAGAGTACACTACAGCGGCAGGACAATGACTTACAACTCGGCACAGGAGGCAACGGAGGATATGGTGAAGAGGGGGTTGCAGGTGAATTTAATTAAAAATCCCGTCTCCATCCTGGAAAGAGTAAAACAGCAGACTTGGCGAACAAGCGGCGAAAAGGGGAGAAAAGACGCTATGCAGAAGCGAGGCTTTATAGAGAGACTTCAGACATTCCGACACAGGGACAACTCTGTATGAGCGCCTTTTGCCATATTGACGAAGTTCGTATAAGAGGTATACTTGCGCTAAATTTACGATACATACGTCCTGGTTATGGTATTCTGATTCAAAGTTCAAAAAAAAAAAAAAAAACTGGGCATGTTATTGCATTAGTAGTCGGGGGAAATATTTGCACCAGACAATATTGATCCCACAGACTTTTGTTATTGCCAACAGGCAGAAGAGGACGACCATCCACAAGGAGACGGAGCGTTCTATCCCCTACCCATGGCCAATAGTAGGGCCTATTACCTGGAAGCCACTGTGTTCTATTTTTGTTCTTTTTATATTTTTTTGTTAGTTAGTGTTATGATAGAGACACCGGAGGCAGAGATAACAGCAACAAGGATGTTTATTGTGACAATCAGCAGAGTAATGGATCGGTAAAGGGTGAGTATGGAGAAACTTGCAGATGAATAGTAGTAATACTGTCCTTTTCTGATGTATTGCAGATGGAGATGGAAAGCGGCGCTGGAGATGGATGAGGGGAACACTCACACACACAGGTAGGTTGAGACACAAGGAGATCTGGAGACAATGGAGACGATGGAGATGATGGAAGCAGGTTAGTAGATCGATAGGAGTCCTTAGAGTTGACATTCACAGGTTTGTGGTGCAACGAGACCGGACAGTGAGTGTGTGTGAGTGTGCAGGCTTTGTCCTGGTGGTGATTGCGGTGATAACGAGGTGCAGGTGATGATGATCAGTAGACTGGTGATTGAGTGCGTGGATACTGCAGTGAGGTGGAACCTGACGTGTCTGTGACAGTACCCCCCCCTCCCACGGCCCGCTCCTGAGGGCCGAGGACCCCGACGTCGTGGTGGTCGTCCTCTAGGGCGTGGGGGCAGGTCTGTCCGGGTGGCTGGCGTGGAAGGTCTGTAACAGATTAGGATCAAGGATATCATTCTTGGGGACCCATGAGCGTTCTTTGGGACCATAACCCTCCCAGTCCACCAGGTATTCTAGTAGACCACCACGGCGCCGGGAGTCCAGGATCTCTCGAACCATGTAGGCAGTACCGTCATCCAGGATAAGTGGAAGGGGGGGCTCGGCGGCTGCCACGTCAGGTTCTGTGGAGGGAAGAACAGAAGGGTGGTGAGGTTTTAACAGTGAGACGTGAAAGGTGGGATGAATTCTTTTATTTTATTGTGCAGGAAGTTGAAGACGATACGTGACTGGATTGATCTGTCGGATGATGGTGAACGGGCCAATGAAGCGGGGACTCAGCTTCTTGCAGGGCAGATGCATCCTGATGTCCCGGGTGGACAGCCAGACCTTCTGCTCCGGTTGATAATTGGGAGCATTGGAGCGCCGAAGGTCGGCTGTCATCTTGCGTCTGCGCAGGGCTCTCTGCAGCTGGTGGTGCGCTGAGTCCCACACCCTCTCGCTCTCCCGGAACCACTAATCGACGGCAGGAACGTTGGAGGGTTCCCCGTCCCAGGGGAACAGAGGGGGTTGGTAGCCAAGTACGCACTGGAAGGGTGTTAATCCAGTTGTGGCTTGTCGGAGGCAGTTCTGTGCATATTCGGCCCAACCAAGGTACTGGTTCCAGGAGTCCTGGTGGCCGTGACAGAAGGTACGCAGGAAGCGGCCGATCTCCTGGATCTTCCGTTCCATCTGCCCGTTCGACTGAGGATGGTAACCAGACGACAGACTGACGGTCACACCCAGGAGGGAGAAGAAGGCCTTCCAGACGTGGGAGATAAACTGGGGTCCTCTGTCGGAGACAATATCTTCTGGAATTTCATAGTGACGAAAGACGTGATTGAACATTAGTTCCGCAGTGGTCATGGCAGTGGGAAGACCTCCGAGAGGGATCAGGCGGCAGGCTTTGGAGAAACGGTCTACCACTACCAGGATGCATGTGTGACCGTCAGACTCGGGGAGGTCGGTGACGAAGTCCACTCCCAGGTGTGACCAGGGCCTCTCAGGAACGGGCAGAGGATGGAGCTTGCCGGTGGGAAGATGGCGAGGGCTCTTGGAGATGGCACACTCCCTGCAGCCCTGCACGTACCTTCTGACATCGTTGGCCATGTTGGGCCACCAGAAGCGATGTTTAAGCAGCGAGAGGGTCTCATTGACCCCCCGGGTGGCCAGTGCCAAGTGATGAGTGAGCGGTGTGCAGAAGTGGAGTGCGCCGTGTTCGTGGAATGTACTGCAAGCCCTGGGGGCAACCCGGCGGAGTGCGAGAGGAGGCATTGGAGGAGGGTAATGTCTCTTCGGACCACTGGATGGGGCTCATGAAGATGGACTCAGGTAGGATAGTTTCAGGAGATTCATTCTTTTCTTCAGGTGCATGGAGACGGGATAAGGCGTCCGCCTTAACATTCTTGGAGCCTGGGCGATAGGAGATCGTGAAATTAAAACGGGAGAAGAACATAGCCCATCTAGCTTGGCGAGGGTTGAGTCTTTTGGCGGCCTTCAGATATTCAAGATTTTTATGGTCGGTGAGAACTTGGAAAGGGTGATTGGCACCCTCCAACCAATGCCTCCACTCTTCCAGGGCAAGCTTCACTGCCAGCAGCTCACGGTCACCGATGTCGTAGTTGACCTCCGCCGGGTTGAGCTTGTGGGAGAAGAAGGGGCATGGATGGTGTCCCCTGCTGCTGAGAAAGGACCGCTCCCACTCCGGTGGTGGATGCGTCCACCTCCATGACGAATGGTAATTCTGGATTGGGGTGGACGAGGAGGGGAGCGGTGGTGAAGGCTTCCTTGAGGGTCTCAAAGGCATTGGTGGCAGACTGGGACCAGGACAGAGACTTGGGCTGATTCCAGAGCAGGTTGGTAAGTGGACTGACGATGGTGCTATAGTTCTTTATGAAGCGGCGGTAGAAATTGGAGAAACCGAGGAAACGTTGGAGTTCTTTGATGGTGGTAGGAGCTGGCCAGGTTTGAATGGCAGAGACTTTCCCCTCGTCCATGCGGATGCCACTGTGGTCAATCACGTAGCCAAGGAAGTGGACAGAGGGCTGATGGAAGGTGCACTTCGCTGCTTTCAGGAACAGATGGTATTGCCGTAAGCGTTGGAGGACCTCCGCAACGTGGTGGCGATGTTCGGCCAGGCTCCGGGAGTAGATGAGGATGTCGTCGATGTACACCAGTACAAACTTGTGGAGAAACTCCCGGAGCACCTCATGTATGAAATCCTGGAATACGGAGGGGGCGTTGACCAGGCCATACGGCATAACAAGATATTCGTAGTGGCCGGTGGGTGTAACGAAGGCGGTCTTCCACTCGTCCCCCTCACGTATCCGGATGAGGTTATACGCGCTGCGGAGGTCCAGCTTAGTGAACACAGTGGCACCGCGGAGATGTTCCAGGGCCGCTGGGACGAGGGGAAGTGGATAACGGAATTTGACAGTGATTTTGTTCAGTGAGCGATAATCAATGCAGGGCCGCAAGCCTCCGTCCTTCTTGGCCACGAAGAAAAAGCTCGAAGCAGCAGGGGAAGTAGACGGACGGATGTAACCTTGTTGGAGGGCCTCTTTGATGTACTCCTCCATGGCCTTCTCCTCCGGTACAGAAAGGGGGTAGATGCATCCCCTAGGCACTGGCTCACCCGGTAACAGATCGATGGCACAGTCCCATGGCCGGTGTGGAGGTAACTTGGAGGCGCGTTGCGGGCAGAAAACGTCACTGAAGTGGGCGTAGTCAGGAGGGATATCCACTGAGCGCTTCTCGACAGGACTTTCGATGGAGGTAGCATGGATGGAGATATTCTTGGAACAAGGAGATCTTGGAACAGGAAGTACTGGGAAACAGCTGGAGTAGCAGTGGTCGCCCCACTTCAGGACTTCGCCCGTGCGCCAGGAGATGGTTGGGCTGTGCTGTTCAAGCCATGGGTGCCCTAGAACCACGTCAGCGGTGGATTCCTCCAGAACCAGCAGATGGATGTTCTCCGTATGAAGGATACCCACTTGCAGTTGAAGAGGTCCCACACATCGACGGATAGTCTTACGGCTCAGGGGTTTGCCCGTGATGGAATGGACTTGGTAGATGAGCGGAGAGGGCGAGGTTTTGAGCTTGAGTTGTCGACAGAGGGAGCCGGAGATTAAATTTCCTGCTGACCCTGAATCGAGGAGCACCACCACTGGAACAGAAGTATTGGCAGCAGTAAGGTTTACTACAGTGGTGAGTGGTTTCATCTTTTGTAAGGAGGGAAAGATTGCACTCACCACTGGACGAGGAGGACGAGTTGGGCATGCGGAGATTACATGCCCCGGAGAACCACAGTATAGGCATAGATACAGGGTCAGCCTTCTTTGACGTTCTGCAGATGACAGACGGGAATTCTCAACTTGCATAGGTTCACATGCTGGTTCTGGGGAGCTGACAGGTTCGGACCGACAGAGGAAAGTGTTAGAAAGTGGCTGGCCCTGGTGCTCAGAGAGACACGACTGCATACGAGAACCCACGCGAATGGCCAGTTGGATGAAGCGTTCGAGTCCCATGGAGTCCTCGTATGCAGCGAGATGCAACCGCACATTAGGCTCCAAACCTTGACGAAAGGTGGTGATGAGGGCTTGTTCATTCCATCCGCTGGTGGCGGCAAGCGTTCTGAACTGCAAGGCATAATCGGTAACACTGTTATTTCCCTGTTTTAGGTTATACAGTTTCTCACCAGTCAAAGAATCCGCCAGAGGCTTTCCAAAGACCTCACGAAAATGAGAGACGAAAGCAGGATAGGATTTAACAACAGAGCCTTTCTGAGTCCAGAGTGCATCCGCCCAATGGAGGGCCTTACCTTGCAGTTGGGAAATAATGAACGCAATTTTAGCCGTATCAGTTGAATACAAGTGCGGTTGCATCTCCAGGACCAACTCACACTGAAGGAGGAATCCGCTGCAATCCTCCGCCGATCCTGAGTAGGGCGCCGGTTTGGCCATGGGACTGGCGGTGTACACTGGAGAAGGAGTGGTGGCGGTGAATGCGGAAGCAGCAGCGGCGGTGGATGACGGTGGCTGTGAGGTGAGTGCTCGACGCAAAGCGTCCACGAGCTCCTGGAATGGATCGTTGTGACTCATGCTGATGTATAGTTGGTATGGTCCAGTCTTCTGTTATGATAGAGACACTGATGATGATCAGTAGACTGGTGATTGAGTGCGTGGATACTGCAGTGAGGTGGAACCTGACGTGTCTGTGACAGTTAGCAGTTCAGTTGTTGTTCTTATGGGTGTGCGGCTCAATGTTCTAAGAGAGGGGTGGTAACATTAATATCTAATAAGCTACATTTTGAGTGTATACAAGAAATAAGAGATCGAGAGGGTAGATTTGTTTTGATTAAAGGATTTCTACAGGGAACCATGGTTACGATTATTAATGTGTATGCCCCACCCGTTTCGGAGTGGAAATTTTACAAACATATCTTTGAATTGATTACGGTGGAGGCAGAAGGCACTTTGATCCTGGGGGGAGATTTGAACATTAGACTTAATCCCTCCTTAGATTCATCTAATCCTCGCATATTTTAGGCAAAAAATAGAACAACAAAAAAAGTGAAGTTAATGATGAAAGAATTGGGGCTTCAGGATGTTTGGAGATAAGTGAATCCGTCAAAAAGGGACTTTACTTTTTTCTCTCACCCACATTCTTGTTATTCCAGACTTGATTATTTTTTTATGTTTCAGAAAGATTTTCATAGAGTGTTAATTGTAAAATAGGAGTAATGGACTTGTCGGATCACCCCAGTATATTTGGAAACATTCTAAGTGAAGAAAAAAGAGACACCTCTTGGAGGCTGAATACAAGTATTTTACATCCTATGAGGGAACAAATTAGAGAGGATATAAAAAATTATATGGATGAAAATGATAATGGGGAAGTTTCTCCTATAATTCTGTGGGATGCACTAAAATCAGTTTTAAGGGGGAAGATTATTGGATATAGCGCTAATTTGAAAAAGAAAAGGAATGAACATTTAAAGAGACTACAGGCTCAGTTGAAGGTGCTGGAAGATAGACACAAAATTACTTTGAATACAAACTTGAAAATAGAAATGAATAAAAAAAAGAATGAAATTAATCAAATTCTGTCAAGTGAAATAGAGAGAAAAAAATGACATTTTTAAGGCAGAGTCACTACGAAGCTGGAGGCAAAGCATATTGGCTTATAAATTAAAGAAACAAGAATTAGAAAATACCATTCACAAAATAAGAGCCCCCCAAACAAATAATATAGCTTGTAAATTGGACGCTATCCAACAGGCCTTTTTGTTATTTTACAGCCAATTGTACGCTCAACCAAAAGTGGATGAAAAATGTATGTCAGATTTTCTCGATAAAACAATTTTTCCCAAAGTAAGTGAAGACCAGAACAATGTTTTGACCTCAGAAATAACAGAATTGGAAATTAAAAAAGCGATTTCGAACTCTAAATCTAATAAAGCACCAGGGCCAGACGGCTTCCCCTCGGAATGGTATAAGGCAGTGGTCTCAAACTGCCGGCCCGCGGGCCATTTACGGCCCGTCCTCCCCCTCTACCCGGCCCGCAACTAATCTCAAATGTAAAACATAATCCGGCCCGCTAAATTATTATTATTCCCTAGTTGCTACCTGACTTGATATGCGAAGAAAAAGTCGCCGTTCTATGGGGGCATTCACATACCGCATTCTCCTTTCCAATGCGCTTTTGCTCCAGTGGCGTCTGTCGTTGCTATGCAACCATGAGCCGCGCTCTCAACCGCGTCGCTTCTATTATGAGCGCGCTTGCCTAAATCACAGTAAAAGCACTCGACTTTAAGTCACGAGCGTCGATTTAAAACCACCGAAACGCGTCCGATGCAACCATTAAACGTTACCGATGTTCAAACGGCATCTTGGACAAATGTGTCTCAGCTGTGTGAGCGCAAGCACTGCCTGTCTGTCAAGAAACAGAAGAGTGTACAAATGTATTCAGGGATTGTATTTGTTCAGTACAGTGTTGTTCAGTGCAAGATTTTAATGTTATTTAAGCTAACATAAAGTAAGGGAAAATACTTCCACTAAATGTTAAAAACTAATAATGTATGTAACAATGAGAGATTTTTATTTTTTGACAAAATAAAGTTGATATATATAGCTCCAGTTTTTTGTTTATTTCTGACCCCTCCACGCCACAAGTTTAGCTGTTTGTTCCTAAATTACACATTTTTTATTCCATGCACTTTGTTGGATGTGAGAATTGCACCAGACTATTGCAATTAATAGTATTATATAAGTAGGCTATATTAGTAGTATTATATTAGTAATAGTATTATATAATTATATTACACTCTGTAACAATGAGAGAGACACTGCTGTTTACATTTAGTATGGTAAATAAAATATTTATAGTATAGGTATAAAAACATTTTAGTAGGCCTAATGAAAGTAAATGAGAAATAATGCAAAGGAAAGTAAATTTTCTGAAATGTTGTGCTTTCTTGCGCTTGAATGTTAATATGGCCCTCCTATGAGGTGTCAATCACAGAAATGGCCCCCCGCCAATTTGAGTTTGAGACCCCTGGTATAAGGAGATGAAAGATCTCTTGATTCCGATTTTGAAAACCTCTTTTAATTATGTCTTGACAACTGGAATAATACCTCCCTCATGGAATGAAGCATCTATTTCCGTGTTAGCTAAAGATGGAAGGGATAGTTTGGAGTGTGGAAAGCTATCGCCCTATTAGTGTGCTTAATCAAGATTATAAAATATTTACACATATTATTTCTAAAAGACTTGAAAATATTCTCCCTCAGATAGTAAGCTTAGATCAAACCGGTTTTATTAAACAGCGACAGACACAGGATAATATTCGTCGAACATTGCATATAATTTATCATGTAGTTAAAAATCAAAGTAAGATGTTATTGATAAGCCTCCATGCAGAAAAGGCATTTGATCAGGTTAATTGGACATTCTTGTACAAAGTATTAGACAAATTCAGATTCACCAATCATTCATAGAAATAATTCAAGCCCTATATAAATCTCCAAAAGCGAGAATTAAAGTCAATGGAGCTCTCTCAAAACCATTTGAATTAGAAAGAGGAGCGAGGCAGGGGTGTTCAATAAGTCCGTTATGCTTCGCTATTTTTATTGAGGCTTTAAGCCAAGGAGTTATTCAGAACAGTAATATCACAGGAGTAAAGATGTTTGGTCAAGAACATAAAATCTCGCTCTTCGCAGATGACGTTTTAATTTACCTGACAAATCCAGATTCCTCTTTATTTAACCTATTATCTTATTTGGATTCATTTAGCGGTTCTGGATACAAAATCAATATTCCTAAAACTCAGATACTTTGTTTTAATTACAAGCCCAGTCAGATAGTATCCTCTAAATTTCAGTTAAATTGGGACTTGGATTATATAAAATATCTAGGGGTGAATATACCAAAAGATTTATCAAAACTTTATGATGTAAACCTGAAGCCCCTATGCCAGAAAATAAATAAGGATATTAGGAGATGGGATTTACTTCCAATTTTGAACTTTGAATCACGCATTGATACGGTTAAAATGAATATTTTGCCAAGGCTGCTATATTTGTTTCAAACACTTCCAATCGCTATTACCGACAAGCAGTTCAAAGACTGGGACAAATTAATCTCAAAATTTGTTTGGCAGGGTAAACAGTCCAGGTTAAAACTTCAAACCCTTCAATTAGCAAAGGATAAGGGGGGTCTGTCTCTGCCCTGTTTTAAAGACTATTACACATCAGCCCAGTTGAGGATCCTGATATGTTGGTGCAACATAGATTACCATGCTAGATGGAAAGAAATAGAATTAAACATGTCTAGTGATCTTCCAATTCAATCTATACTTGGAGACAAAAAATTAATTAAGGAGCAGATCGAAAGAGTCAATCAGTGGATTTCTTTACCCTTAAAACTTTGGTTAAGATTTATAAATAAAAACAACTGGCAAGAAGAGATTAAAGTATTGAGATGGGTGGCTCATGATCCTGATTTTTTACCCAATAAATTAGATGGAACATATAAAGGCTGGCCTGGGCTAGGCATAACATCCTATAGTTTATTTTTCAGTAGAGGGTCTATAAGAGACTTTCAGTCAATCAAGAGACAATATCAGCTAGATAACAATGACTTTTTTAGATTTTTGCAAGCCCGTCAACACATACAAGGTTTCATGACAAGAGAGAAAAAAATGTCTTTGATTTACCTATTCTTAAGATTTTCATCAAGGCTTATGAATCTGAGCCTGGTCTAAAATTGATTTCGAGGATTTACAAGGACCTCCAAGAGGTTAAAAATAAAAATACGGTTAGTATTAAACAAAAATGGGAAAGGGATTCAGATCTCTCAATATCTGATGACATTTGGTTAAAACACTGTGAATTTCAATGGAAAATCACCAGTTCAAATTCATGGAGGTGTTTTGGATGGAAGAGCCTGTGCAGATATTTTATTACTCCTGCACAAAGCTCTCATTACAAGGGCATCTCAAGTTGTTGGAGAAACTGCGGGGTCCAGGGAGTGAGCCATTTTCACTTGTTTTGGTCATGCCCACTGTTAAAGAATTTCTGGACTACAATCCAGGCTGAGTTGCTTAATCTTCAAAATGCAAATGACAGTTAATTGGGACAAACTATTTTGGCTTTTTGTACACAGTAGACACGAAAAGAGACCAAACGTATATTTGGTATGTTGAGTTTAGCAGCACAGAAAGCTATCACAAAGAAATGGTTGATTCCAAATCCCCCAACATTAGATGACTGGCATTATATTGTATATGCAATGTTTAACATGGAGAGGATTACTTTTCAGAAAAGGCTTCAAAAAGTCTATTTTGACAACATGTGGGAAATAGAGAGTTTATATTCTGCATAGAAGACCAGATTTAGTGTGATTCAATGCTTTTCCTGTAAATGTATCAGTGTAACCCTGTAATATGTACACCCTATGTTTATTGTTCATTTTGTTTGTTATATACACATGTAAAATCCTTGTAAAAAAACAGAATAAAAAATAAAATAAAAAATTTGAGAAAAAAGTTGTTAAATTACGAGAACAAATTCGTTAAATTATGAGAAAAATGTTGTTAAATTATGAGAAAAAAGTCGTTAAATTACGAGAACAAATTCGTTAAATTACAAGAAAAATGTCATAATTTAACGAATTTGTTCTCATAATTTAACGACTTTTTTCGTAATTTAATGACTTTATTCTCAACATTTTATCTCAACTTTTTTTCTCATAATTTAACGATTTCCCGTTTGAGGCCGCAGCTGTGGTCAAAGACGAAGATGCAGCTGAAGTCGATGGGGAAGTTTCTGACACATCTCGGTGCCCATCTCTGCCCTCCATCACTTGGCCGTTTTTTTTATTGAAGGGAACAAAAATCCCACCGCTGCCACCAGTGTAACAACCGCACGAATAAGAGGGCAGAGAACAGAGCACCTGGATGGCAATTAACACACAATTCTTTATTAAACATTAAAAGATAACACACTTCATAAAAACGCACTGAATCAGCATGCCCCAAATCAGTTAGTTAATTATTAATTTAATTATTAATTAAATTAATCATTTAATCATGACCCAAAATAGGCAGTTAAAAAAATTGAATAATATAAAATCTATGGGGTATTTTGGCCTGAAACTTCACAGACACATTCAGGGGACACCTTAGATTTATATTACATCTTGTGAAAAAGGGTTCTAGGGCACCTTTAAAGTGTGTGTATTGTCCCAGTTTCTCATCTTTCAAACCCCTTCACACAATCTTTACATCGTACACAATCAAATATCAAAAAAACCCACACAAGTTACATCACATAATCAGTAGGAAAAAATTCAACTCCGTAATAGTCCACAAAGTCCATTAGATCATTTCTCAAAGTCCGTTTTTAAAAAATCTCTTCCGATTCAGTCCACCTTAAAACACATTTTGTGTAGCCATTTGAACTCGTAGAAAGCATAAGCAGAACACAGCAGCTCAAACATTTAAACTCCTGCTGCTTACCACACCGGTACTTCTGACAGCGCAGCTCACTCGTGGAAATAACGTTTACTCAGTCCAAAGTCCAAAACAGGGCCGACCTTCGACGAAGTGTTCCACGAAAAACGTGAACGTCAGTCCTGATTCACCAGGTATGAGCGGACCCGCGGCCTTTCTTTAGCTTGGTGTTCTCTGAGCCGACACAATCAACACACTAGTTCCATGTCACACTTTTCTTTCGCATCATGTTATAAACCTTTGTTCCCATATCAACTATACAGAGTAAATATGACATGACATGCATACAAAATACATTAAAAAAGTAATTGTCGGCAGGGCTTTTGAAAGGTGGCGTGACCAAAGGGAGATGGCTATTTTTCTGATGGACAGGTTAAGACATTTCAATTGTTCACTGGGTAATAAGGTTACAGCAGCACACATTCTCGCTTAATCCATAGTTATGAATAACGATAATACTAACTACACACACAGTCACGCAAAGTTGATGTTTTTAACATTAACAATTCGAGAACAAAGTATAATGATTTGCACCATTGGCAGCGTGATTTATTGTAAAACTTTTTTTGAGTTTGTCAGAACAAAAGTGGATGACGTGTTACTTCTTCAGATGACATTTTCTGGTGAAACTTCTTATTTTTGGACACATACAAGACGTTGAATCAGTAATTGTGATGTACAGTGAAGATCCACACTGGTGCATTGCCAATACTCCTGACAGCCCCCCCACACATAGCTGCAGCTGCTCCTCAAAACATTAGATTCATCCGCTGAGGAGCCGTGCCGAAGCACAACCCATGTAAAGATGATAATTCCACTAATCACTGCAATTGCAGGTTTCAAACAGAGATGGCGACAAAGAGGCAAAACTTACGGACTGTAGCTTTATGCTCTTTTAAGTGCTTGTTTAAGTGCCAAAATTATATTAACACATTTACTATTTATTTCACTATTAATCACCATCTATGAACTTACAGCTCTGTGGAAATGAATTTATTAGGGATGCGCCAATACCGATACTAGTATCGGTATCAGGCCCGATACCAAGCTCATGTACTTGTACTTGTACTCGTAAAAATCCCCCCGATACCAAAGACTTACACCTCACGTGACGTAACTGACAGAATTGTCTGTGCACAGAGAGACAGACGGCAGCAGAAACAATGTCAGCCTCAGAGGTGTGGAAATACTTCAGAATTAATGATGACAACACACACATTCAGAACTACATGCTTTCGCTATCGATTAGTGACTGCTGAATGACACAAACCAGAAGCTCACAAGATAAACTGCGTTATAAATATATGGCATGTATAAATATAGGCACATAAAAAGGTGATCTACGTGACCTCTCCTCCTCTCTCTCACACACACACACACACACACACACACACAGGCGGAGGGTGAACTCCAAGGTAAAGCTAAGGAGATGCACTTCCCCTTTAAAAACATTAAATACATTTCCTTTAATAGTTTCAATTTACCTGTCGTCACACAACCTACACAGCCCAGCATAAACACTCCTGATAAATCATGTGTTATTAAAGCGTCTACGTTCACAAACACTGTTAACCCTCTGGAGTCTGAGGCTGATTTGGGGCCTGGAGAAGTTTTGGCATGCCCTGATATTTTGTGCTTTTTCAGTTGTTCATAAACATATTAATGACATGAGTGTCATTACACTGTATTCAGCACAAACTAGGCTACCATAATATGTGAGGAACATGTATGTACATGTTTGTGTTTTTGAAGGAATAATGTTTATGCGTGGTTACTGAAAAAACAAAAAACTTAAGTCACTGAAAAAAAGTATATTAAATCTGTGTTTAAAATACTTTAGGATATTGTATGTTGTAGAGTAGAGTTTTTGCTTTAAAATTATGTAAAAATTATCCTTCCTACTTGTTCATATAAAACAATATATTGATTTAGTTTTTGTAAGACACTTTTTGCCAAGAAACACAGTATGCATGGAGGCGTGAATCACCACTGAATAATGGGCCATTCTCACCTGAGAAGACAAAAGAATTGCATAATAATGAGCTGAAATGACTTGCATATTAATGAGGCCTTTCAGTCAGGTAGGCTGTGAAAAAAACCTTCTGTGATGCTCAAGCTCATCATGGTATATGAAACATACAGAAAAATATTATTACAATATAAAATAATGATTTTATTTTATGTACTTTAAAATATAATGTATTTCTGTGATGCAAAGAGTCTGAATATAGGCTTTTAGTTTAAAAGCATGCACATTTGGAGAAATATTGGATTCTCATATGTTTATGTCAATTTTCTATACAGAGAAGTTATATTTATTTAATATTCATTGTCATCACTATGAGCGCTGGTGTTTTCAATTCATACTTGCAGTCGGAGGGCGCTCTGAACACCTTTAGTCCACAAATACTTCTAAAGAAGAAGAGGCTATTCCATGAATGGTGTTTTCAATTCATACTGCAGCCAGAGGGCGCTAAAGAAACAAAAACTCATCTAAAATCCATCTTTAGAAGAAGATACACCGGGAAATAACTGCATGTCTTCCAGATGTCGCTAACCATGGCTTTTACATCCAGATAAACACTTTTCAAGACAATAAATACACGATTGAGACGATGAATGCATGTATTGATCGACCAATATGGGTTTTTCTATAGCCGATGCCGATGCCGATTTTTAGAGGTCAGGGTCAGCCGATGGCCGATATGTGCTGCCGATTTTTAGGGCTGATATCTTGAAGTTTTCCCCTTCATTTGCATGCTAAAATGTCACACTAATAATAAGTGGATGCACAACATTTCTAAACTTAACATTAATTATTGAACACTGACTTGAACCATCTCTCAAATCTTAATCTTTTTGTGCACTGCACTATATTAAAATAAAATATTTATCCAAAGTTAACCAAACAAATCAATAAACTGACCAAGTATTAAATATATAAAACAGGTAGGCTAATATAAACAAAATCTGTCAATCATTTACATAATTTTTAGAGCATTTATCAAGCAGAATTTTGTTGGAACATAAATGTAAACTTAAATAAACATTTAAATAAAATAAATACAACTTTATAAATAAAAATCAATTAAAAACGTTGTCATGTTGCACAGCCTTGTATGCATGAACAGTTCTAAACTCTTACTAATTTCTGACATTCTTGACGGTTAACGTTAGACAGGTTTAATGAGGATAATTGTGCGGCATATATATATATATATATATATATATATATATAGTCATGGTCAGAACATATCACTTTATTAGTCTGATGTCCATTTTTTACACAGTTGATGGAAACACACGCAGATGCGCATATTCTTGAGCTGAATTTTTATTAATGCAAAGTTGGATGGAAACCCGGCTATTGTCTGCATCAAACCATGCTTCCGAACAAATGTCATACACTTCATGCGCAGTGGCGTAGCGCAAATCCGCACGGCCCCCCCGTGAGCCGAAAGTTTCAAGAAGGGGAGCCAATGGATATCACACAAGAAGCAACGTGCAAACTTTGCGGAAGAGTTATGCCGGTAAAAGATCAACCTCGGTCAGTATTCAAAGTGAAAGTAAAAGTGACGGAGCTGCCTGACGCTGCAGTAACGGAGCATTTTCCCTCAGAGACGAATTTCAACATAACATGCTGATAAGGGTAGCCTATATAACTGTCTTAATTTATTCCATTGTTTATCTTGTGGTCCGTACATATAGTGAAACAAATGAGAAGAATAGTATTAAACAGCTTGTTTTAAAATGTTTAAAATTTTCAAAGAGGAGCTGATAGTCTAATCTTTTATTATCCTCACAGCACGTAAAATAACACAGGGCTGCCCGCGGGACGTGCCTGGCTTTAAATCGGCGCTACTAAACACGGATATCGGCCGATGCCGATATATTAAAAAAAGACAAATATCGGCCCGATATATCGGCCGACCGATATATCGGTCGACCTCTAATAAGTATGATTTTTTTGTGATTAGTATTCATAAGTTACAGTTCATTTTCTGAGAACTATCAGATTGGACTTTGTTCAGAGGGAGACGAGAGTTCACGCATCATGTTTGTTTTCTTTATTTTACAAAAAGCACAACATTTTGTTTTTACTCTGAGTGTACTCAAATAAAAGAAGACATTCTATAGTTTAAACTGATATATTACTTATGTCAAAAGACATAAAAATGACGGAGTATTTTAAGTCTGTTTTGCTGCAATGTGAAAAAAATCCTGCATAACGCGCCGCTGCGGGATTAGACTCCAGAGGGTTAATTTGAACAGAAAAATAAGCATACTGTATAAGGAATTTGACATGGCAGAAAGAGCACAAAAGAGCTCCCTCTATAATCACTAAAAAGTTGTCATATTACTTTATCACAATCTCACAAAGTTCTGTTATAATAAATGAAGCTGAGCAAATCTCCTCACACCACACAGCGCTCAAAACGTCAGAGTTTTTGTTCAGTTGTAACTCAAACACCTCTGATTGGCCATTGTGAAATCAACAGATATGTCTGTGATTGGCTACATTACATGTAGATCATGTGCCGCTCTTGGTTTGGCGGGTTTTGGTACCAAGTAGAAGAATGGAAAGTTCGTTTAGATTTAAAATAACTAATCGGGTGATGACACTGAAGTGAAATAATTGCAAACGAATGTCCAAAAAAATTTATTAATTTTTTTTTTCTGCCTAGTTCTCCTATAGTCACGCTCCGGCCCTGCCTATCCTAGACCATAGAGCTGCACAATTAATCAAGTTTGAAATCCTGATTACAATTACGGATGCCACAATTATATCATCGTTCAAAGACGCAATTACAAAAAAAGTCCACTTACATTATTCTGTGTGCATAAGCTAACTTAAGTTAGATAACATAAGATAAAGTTAATTAAAAGTTTCTTCCATTTTTTAATTTTAGTTCTAGTATAACATAATACCATGCATATTTATAATTTATTCATTTAAAGCAACCAAACCAATGTATATTTGACATGTGAGGCTTAATGCTATAGAAAAGCAATAAAAGTTTTTCAGAAAGAGTGTTTTCAGCTTGTTTGTTTTGATATAACAATATGGCATGCAGTCGCTTCAAATAATGGCATAAAGGTATTCAAAGCATCATTCAGTATAAACTGTGATCATTGTAATTAATAATCGCAATTACAATTTCAAGGGAATAATCAAAAATTATGATTTTTGTCATAATCATGCAGCCCTACTAGACCACGACACAAACATTAATAATTCTGATAACCGGCAATTCTAATGTAAATCATTTGTTTTGTTTGTATAATTACTCCAGTGAACGAGCTGTTGTTGTGTTTGTATTAATTTTGATGAACACAATAGAGTTGGGACATGTGGACTTTTCTTCTTTCTTTTGACTGAGTTATTCCTAAAACTCAGAGATTTACATCACAGTTTAGATTTCTCTAGAATGAGTGGCCAACTAGTGCGTATTCCTGGGTTTACCATCATTACAAAGATGTTTGTCACTCAAAAAGAGTATTTGATGGAAGCAAGCTGCCAAAACAACTCTTTTCTACTTCCTCCTGATCACTTCTGGAAGCAGAACGGGAGCAATGAGGAGACAAGGGGCCCTATTTTAACGATCTGAAACGCAAGTGTCAAAGCGCGAAGCGCAAGTAACTTTGTGGGCGGGTCTCGCCGCTGTTGCTATTTTCCCGGCGGGATAAATGGCTCTTGCGCCCGGCGCAAATCTAAAATGGGTTGGTCTGAAGTAGCTTCATTATTCATAGGTGTGGTTTGGGCGTAACGTGAAATAAACCAATCAGAGTGTCATCTACCATTCCCTTTAAGAGCGAGATGCGCTCGCGCCATGGCGGATTGATATTTACATGACGGAATTTGTTGGCGGAAAAGCTGAAATTGCCTGTTAAGTGGCCAGTCAATCTTTCAGTCGTCTGCGTTGGATGCAGGCTTTCAAATAGCTCCGCGCGATGAGTCGGTTAATATATATGTGTGTGTGTATTGGCACGATTGTCCAATTAATTAGCCAATTTCGTTCATCATTATTTGTAATAGCAGGCTGAACTGAAAATAGGTAGCCTAATTCTAATACACGCAATTACTATTCATCATTACATTTTTATATTTATGTAGCCTACACAATAATATTCTTTTACACTATAATCCTTTGTTTTTAATGTTTGGCATGTTTGTGTGATGCGCATCCCTGTGTAATAAGCAAAGTCAACGCGCACTGTGGACGCGCCCAGAGGCGTTACTCTGCCCTACAAAGCAAAAAGGCAGTAACTGCATTTTTGGTCAAAATTAGTTATTGTCATTTTCATGACATTCAAGGCATCCTTTGTTATGTGACAAAACATCTTATCTGAAATGTGTGTCGTTTTGGAGAAAAATGGTAGTTGTTTGTACAGTAACTGCAAAAAGCCCTAGTGAAACAAAGCATAAGTACAGTAACATCCATTACTGTATTCTTGTTATGTTTTACCTAACAAAAATAACCGTGTTGCTGCGCAGTGAAGTTACTGTTTCCATGGTGAACACACACAGCTGATTTCGCGGCATCCTCGCGAGTCGCGGGACGGTTTTTACATTTGCGATTTCACCCTTCTAACTTCACACACATTTTGTTTGAGATGGCACAAAGCCGAGGAAAGAAAATGGTCGAACTGGCGTTGAAAAGAAAATACCCGGAGAATGGTAAGTAACAGTGACAGATTAAACATTAAGAGGCTCGGCTATCACAATATAAGCACTTGTCAGCTGCCAGGGCGGGCCTCTCAGAGGTCCATTCAGATAGCATTATGCTAATTAACAGGCGATGTTTTAAATAGCTTTGCTTACCTGCGTTGTTGTCCAGCAGGAGAATATAACTGTCCATAAACACAGCTATCAGTGTAACGTGACAGGTGTTCAACTTAAAACGCACTCTCTTCACAGCCGCTGTTTGAAGACTATGTCCGCTGTTTAGAGCAGTTAGCGAGTTGTGAGCAAAACTGACATCTTCTCTTTAGTAAGCATCCATGCTTTCAACAAAAAACAAACTTCCGCAGGTATTTACGCCCCCTCCCTCTCCCCCTTAGCTCTCAGACTCAACACATTGGTTCCTGTTCCTAAGCATTTATTTATTGCACGGCTTCTTCTTCTGAATATAAAATTATATGTTTAATTTGGATTCCCCTAAATTATATTAAAATGTTGTCCCTCTGCATGACTGCAAGCTTCTATGTTTTATCCTATTATTGTAGGCCTAATGTAAATATGAAGCCAGGTTGCGTTTTTGTGTGTTGGCTTTATTTTTATTTCATTGAGGGTGCAAATTATTAATTTATTATGTTAGCCTAATTCATGCATTATTTTGTCATATATATATATATATATATATATATATATATATATATATAAAATCTGTAATCTATATACAATCTATTATTAAATGTATGTTTACTAATTTGAAATATCTGTCCCATGTATTCATTTCATTCAGTACTTTTATAAACCTACTGAAACAGATACTGCACCGTATAAAATCAACTTGTTTATCTTAATTATCATCCTAAGAGTTTAAAAAAGCCTTAGAAACACTTAGACACAATTATTTTGTTTTGCTCTGTTGAATTGGAGTTTAACTTGCCTATATTGCTCCAAAGAAAAGTTTTTTTTGGAGTGCTTTAACATTAATGTGATTTGTAGGTATAGCAAATACTACATTACAGATACAGAAACACCCCCAGACACACATTAATCTAATACTCACAAATAATAATGTGGTCCTAAAATAAATGGTCCCCATTTGGACCTTGATACAGCTTAGCATGTGAGACTTTAAGCAGCCGTTTCAGCACCAGAACAGCTTCCGGGTGGAAAATATTGACCTAAAATGGTCAAATTAGTTTGGGTTTGGTATATCCATGTTCAGGAAAACAAATGGTTCCAATTATTTCAAATACAGTGTATCTAAGACACCCATAGCCCAAGTTGTGGCAAAATAGTTTTTGGAGAATCTGTAGTTACTGCCTTTTTTCTTGGTATGGTGTCACGTTTTTGGTAAGTAATACAAAGCAATAATACAGTAACTGCAAAATAGGGGTAAAATATCAAATTAAATATGAGGATTGATATGTACAAAGAATAAGCTAATATAAAGTAACATAACAGCAACATGTCCAATAATCTACCTACAACTACTTAGGCTGGATGACAGGATAACTTTTAAGTCATTTTTCTCAGTTCTGCACTCTGCGTAGTTACTGCCTTTTTGCTTTGTAGGGCAGTACTACCAACACGCTCTAACAAAAAAATATTGCGCCATTGACTTTAGACTAGGTTTTTTCTGGTCAGTGGCGCAATTGTTTAATGGAACAGCAAAATAGCACCAGGGATTGTTTGCGCCGGAACACCGCCTTTTTTGCGCTGAACCGCCCAGGGAGCGCAAGTTCATTCACTAGTTTAGCGACGTGCTTCTGTGGAGGGAAAAGTGCGCTTTGCGCGGGTGCAAAATAGGAATGACACATGCGTCGGTGTACAAAGTCAATTGCGCTGGGTGCAAGATAGGGCCCAAGGAGAGAAACGCAATGACATCAGCCAATCAAAACAGAGAGGCGCAATGACATCAGCCAATCAAAACAGAGAGGCGCAATGACATCAGCCAATCAAAACACACGTCATTTATCATAAACCGAGCGTTTTTGACAGACGCTCACAATGAGGCTGGAGATATTCATGTTTTGAACATGTTTGACTTTTGTGCAAAAATATCTAAACATTAATCAATACATTTACTGTCAGGAGAAAAATTATATAAAGTCTTATTTTCTGAAAAGAAAAAGAAAGAGTAAAAATTGCCAAAGGGCAAGAAAAATAATCTTGTTGTCCCTTTAAGATTATTTTTCTCACCTCATTGGCAGATATTTTTATGTGTGACTAATTCATGTACGTGTGTGACCTGTTGAAATGTAAGTTAAATCTTTTATTTTGACATTAATGTAGTCTCAATGCTGACAGAGTAAATATGTGTTAGAAAACTAGACCTTTATCACTCATAATATTCCCATTCACAGTAATCCACCTTCTCTATCGTTTCATTTATTTTATGGCATAATCACACCTCTTTAAATATATAATAATGTCAAACACTGGCTAGTGCTGTACAGTAAAAAGTAAGACACTTCAAGCACAGCCGTCACTGTAATAGTTCACTGTAACAGTCGTCAAATAGCTGAACATTAAGCATTTATGATGAATAATTACTGAAGATTAAACGTCATAATGATATATTATTATTGCTATTAATATTAGCAGTAATTTATGTCATTTTATCTTCATTCACAAGTGAAAATGTCTCAATTCCAGCTTTACTGATCAATAGTGTCGACCGTCTCTTTGCGCCACCTGGTGGTGATTTCACCAACGAGTTTCACACGTGACTGGGTTGTGTTTACCCGCGGTGATAACAGGCATTTTAGTGACTATCTACTGTATTAAAGAAGCGTGTCGTGACCCTTTAAGATCCTGTACTGAGGAGAAAATCTCTCATTTAGGAACATTTATTTTAAAGATGTCAGATTCATTAAATATGATACTTTAGTTAATGATTAAACACTCACAGAGCTTTTCTGCAGTTGATCACAGCTGGTATCAGTCTTCTTCTCCCCTCATCTGATGTGTTGTATTTCATGAGGTTCAGCTCATCCAGCGGCTCCTCTGACATCTGAATCATGTAGGAGATTGTTGAGCAGTGAGACGAAGAGAGTTTCTTCTCTGAGCGTTTGTCTGATTTCACAAACTCCTGAATCTCTCTGGACAGAGACTGATCTTTGACTTCCAGCAGACAGAGGAACAGATTGATGGATTTTTCAGTGGAGAGATCTTCTTTTTCATCTTTGATCATGTATTTCATGTACTGTGTGATTCTCCTGATGCTCTCTGAGCTGTTCTCTGTGTGTGTCAGTAGATCCTGTAAGAGTCTCTGATTGGACTCCAGTGAGACGCCCAGCAGGAACCGCAGGAACAGATCCAGCTGCCCATTCTGACTCCTGACGGCTTTATCTACTGCTGATGTTAGTAGAGAATACAGAGGGTCTTCATCAGATCTGTAAGATCTGAATTCATCCAGTGGTTTCTTGTTCTTGATCACATGTGAATAAAACACATAGAAAGCAGCGAGAAACTCCTGAAAGCTCAGATGAATGAAGCTGTAGACTTTCCTCTGATGAATCACAGATTCCTCCTTAAAGATCTCTGTGCAAATCCCAGAATACACTGAGGCGTCAGTGACGTCTATGCCGCTCTCTCTCAGGTCCTCCTCATAGAACATCACATTGCCCTTCATCAGCTGATTGAAAGCCACTTCAGCAAGTTTCACAATCACTTCTCTGTTGGACTGCAGCAGTTTCTCTGGATCTCTCTCTTCATACTTCTGGTTCCTCATGTTGATCTGAATCAGCAGGAAGTGGATGTACATTTCAGTCAGAGTTTGAGGGATTTCTGCACTCAGATCTTCTTTCAGGAGCTTCTGAAGCACAGTGGATGAGATCCAGCAGAAGACGGGTATGTGGCACATGATGTGGAGGCTTCTTGCTCTTCTGATGTGTGAGATGATCCTGCTGGCTTGATGCTCGTCACGGATTCTCTTCCTGAAATATTCCTCCTTCTGAGACTCATTGAATCCCTGAATCTCTGTCAGACGGTTGATGTATTTGGTAGGGATCTGATTGGCTGCTGCTGGTCTGGAGGTGATCCAGATGAGAGCAGAGGGAAGCAGCTCTCCTTTCATGAGCTTTGACATCAGCACACCCACTGATGAAGTCTCAGTCACATCAGAAACTTTCTGAGCATCTGAAAACATCAGTGTGATTCTGCTTTCATCCAGACCATCAAAGATGAACACAACTTTACACTCCTCATAAATCTTTGAGTCCAGATCTTGAAGTTCAGGATGAAAGTCCAGCAGAAGTCTGTGAAGACTGTACTGGTGATCTCGGATCAAGTTCAGCTCTCGAAATGGAAGCACAAACATGAAATCTACATCCTGATTGTCTTTTCCCTCAGCCCAGTCCAGAATGAACTTCTGCACAGAGACGGTTTTTCCGATTCCAGCGATGCCTTTAGTAAGAACAGTCTTGATCTGGTGTTTCTCCTCACATCCTGGTTCAGGTGAGGCTTTAAAGATGTCATTGCAGTCGATTGGAGTGTGTTGTGAGTGTTGTGTTCTGGCTGTTTTCTCCATCTGGAAAACCTCATGTTGTTCATTCACTCCTTCACTCTCTCCCTCTATGATGTAGAGCTGTGTGTAGATCCTGTTCAGGAGGGTTTCATTCTCCTGGAGGTTCAGTCCCTCAAATAATCTCTCATACTTGTTATTCATGCTGGTTTTGAGCTGCTCTTTGACTCTCTGGAGTTCATCGTCTACTGCTTGAGGAGAATCCTGGTCTTCAGTCTGATCATCTCTGATTGGAAACAAAATACAAACATAAAAACATGTTCATCAATAAATCATGCAAGGAACAGCAGCACATTTAAGAGAGAAATGTAGCTCTAGCGCAAGTTCTGCTGGGAAGACTCAATTGTTACGTCACTCATTAGTTCAGACCTAACCAATCATTATCTAACACCTGGAGTATAAAAGATTGGTACTTACACTTGTCTGAGTTCGCAGATACTGACACAAACTTCTTAACGTCGGTGCGGGATATAGCTCGTTTACAATCCAGCCTGACTCATTGTTATCCATTAAATCACGGATATTTCAATCTAAAGACCAAGCTTCAGTAAACCACACCTACAGTGTCATTTGAATTCATGTCAGCCTATCATTTCGAATATTCAGAGCTGTTGCAGCAATAGGAGAAAAGATTCCCGTTTAAATTTAGAAGTAGACTATACAGGTTCTCCCTTCACGGATTTCTATTGTTTTCGAATTTCATCTTCACTATATAATCAAAGGGGAAGACACGGCTGCAATCTTCTCCACCCTCGCTTCTTCACGTCAGATTAGCCATTTCATCTCAGTGACAAGTATTTTCATTGTGTTATGCACCTTGGTGTCGATTGTGCGATGAATCGTCTTCCGCTCTCTTTTCACTTTCATAATCAGTACGATGCAAGCGCATGCTTTGTTATAGTTAGAGCACTCGTTAAACATTTGTAGTGCTTGTTCGTATTGTAGCCTTTAGCATGTTGTAATGATCTTCCACATATTTGAAGTACCATTTGTTTAGGACAAAACAAGAATGCCATACCATATCCGGATATCGTTGCAGACTTGGAAAACCCCGTTGTGGTTTAAACCTTAAAGCAATACACCCATATCATTACATTGTAATGTAGTCATTGTGCTTTTTTGCGACCATATGTATGTATATATTATATATATATATATATATATATATATATATAATAGGTAAAACAGCTCTTATAATTTTAGTGTGTTGAAAATGATGTTATACCGTTATTCTGTGCGTTCGCTCGTCAGCTGCTTCGAGTCACTGTTATACACTGTAGTAGATAGATCGATTTTAGAATATCATTGCTGGATGTTTTGTGTTGACAAATGGCATGCATTTCATTTTAAAACGTATTGTATGATGTAGAAAATGTTTTATTACTGTTAGATTAGATTTAAACAATGACTATCATGTTGAGCTATTTAACATCAATTGGTTTTATCTATAGATGTATCAAAACCGTTGTTCCCCATGTTCATTAAAATGTGTAATATTAAAGCGTATTTGGTGTTTTCATCGTTAAATAAAACCGGAAACCGAGGTTATCGTGGGTATGATACAGGCGACTCCTCGCACATCCCGGAGCCTTGGTTAAAAATGTAATTTAACAAATGCTCATCATTAATCAGTAATTTTCTGCAAATACTGGTGGTGGTGGTATGTTTCTCGTTTTTATCATTGCTTCTGTATTTTTTAGCTTCTATAGCTTTAATGTATTTGTCTCTGTGGCCTATGGTGGCCTTGTCTCCGTGTGGCCTATGGTGGCCTTGTTTCTGTGTGGCCATTGCGGCCTCGTCTCCGTGTGGCCTATCGAGGCCTCGTCTCCGTGTGGCCATTGCGGCCTCGTCTCCGTGTGGCCATTGCGGCCTCGTCTCCGTGTGGCCTATCGAGGCCTTGTCTCCGTGTGGTCATCGTGGCCTCGTCTCCGTGTGGCCGATCATGGCCTCATCTCCGTGTGGTCATCGTGGCCTGTCTCCGTGTGGTCATCGTGGCCCGTGTGGCCATCGTGGCCTCGTCTCTGTGTGGCCCATCGTGGCCTCGTCTCCGTGTGGCCATTGTGGCCTCGTCTCTGTGTGGCCCATCGTGGCCGTGTGGCCGATCGCAGCCTTGTCTCTGTGTGGTCCATCGTGGCCGTGTGGCCGATCGCGGCCTGTCTCATCGTGGCCTCGTGTGTGGCTCGTGGCCTCGTCTCGTGTGTGGCCATTGTGGCCTCGTGTGTGGCCCATCGTGGCCGTGTGGCCGATCGCAGCCTTGTCTCTGTGTGGTCCATCGTGGCCGTGTGGCCGATCGTGGCCGATTGGCTGTGTGGCATTGCTTGTCTCTGTGCTCGTGGCCGTGTGGCCGATTTTTTTTTCTCTGTTTCAGGAACCGCAATATTCATCTCTGGTGGGTATACATTCCCTCTCACAATTCTTGGGGGAGGTGGGCTCCATCCTGGTGGTCACATCTCATCACTAATTTTTGGGGGTTGGCTACGCCCCTGCCTTCAGCTTCAGGCAGGAAACGCAAAGTCTGCAACCCTCAGGACGTGAGCTACGGACGGGGCCTACGCCAAAGATCATTAACTTTATACATTCTGCTTTCTGTTTGGTAATAAATATCTCTGTTACGTCATCTTGCCTCCTGAGTCTTTCTGGTAGAAGTGTCAGTTTAACAGACTCCTGTTATATTCCACACATTTATATTAAACTTTAACATATTTTCTGGAATTTAGATGACATTTTCTATCATCTGAAATGTGCTGCATCTTATATTTGTCTGGTTTGGACTCTTATGTAGAAGTTTTGGTTTCTTAAGATTCCTGTCCTTGTTTTGTCTTCATTACTTGGGCTTTAAAAGACACTTAATATTCAGAAATATTATTGATATGACGGCGCTGAAACTATCAGATGAGAATAAAACATGAACTGAACTGAGCTGATTAATGCCACGACTGTCTTCTGTAGAGCTGCTTTATAGCTGTAATAATAATATATGATGCACAGATTTAACTTTTACATATTTTCCTCTCAACAATGTAATTTTTCACCATTGTGACTTACAGTCAGGTGTGATTTATTTTCTGAAAAATACTTTAACCGTTTCCATGACAACTAAAATGCTTTCTGCTTAGACCTATACATATTTGTACATTTCATTATATTTATCTTGCTATACAAGTAAACACTGACATTGTACATTGATTTTCTTATAAATAAGTGTCTCAATCTAGTTTCACAACAGCAGGAAACTCACTAAATAATGATGAAGATCTCTTCCTCCTCCGGAAGATACTGAGATATAATAATAATTCATATAATCTTTACGCTGTAATTAACATAATATAATTAATTCAAATGCTGTTGTTTAAAGGTGCCCTAGATTCAAAAATTGAATTTATCTTGGCATAGTTAAATAACAAGAGTTCAGTACATGGAAATGACATACAGTGAGTCTCAAACTCCATTGTTTCCTCCTTCTTATATAAATCTCATTTGTTTAAACGACCTCCGAAGAACAGGCGAATCTCAACATAACACCGACTGTTACGTAACAGTCGGGGTGAACGCCCCAATATTTGCATAATGCCAGCCCATGATGTTCCCAACATTATAAAAAGGCATTAGACAAGGGCAGCCAGCCAGTTAACACAGCCGAATCATCAGACTAGGTAAGCAAGAACAACAGCGAAAAATGGCAGATGGAGCAATAATAACTGACATAATCCATGATAGCATGATATTTTTAGTGATATTTGTAAATTGTCTTTCTAAATGTTTCGTTAGCATGTTGCTAATGTACTGTTAAATGAGGTTAAAGTTACCATCGTTTCTTACTGTATTCACGGAGACAAGAGCCGTCGCTATTTTCATTTTTAAACACTTGGAGTCTGTATAATGCATAAACACAACTTCATTCTTTATAAATCTTTCCAACAGTGTAGCAATAGCCGTTAGCCACGGAGGACAGCCTCAAATTCACTCAGAATAAAACTTTTAACATCCAAATAAATACTTTACTCACATAATTCGAAGCATGCATGCAGCATGCATGACGAACATCTTGTAAAGATCCATTTGAGGGTTATATTAGCTGTGTGAACTTTGTAAATGCGCTGTAATATAGTCGACAGCTCGTGTGGCAGGAAGCTCGCGTCTTAAAGGGGCGGCGCCGAGTGTAAATCAGTGCATTGTTAATGGTGCCCCAAAATAGGCAGTTAAAAAAATTAATTTAAAAAAAATCTATGGGGTATTTTGAGCTGAAACTTCACAGACACATTCAGGAGACACCTTAGACTTATATTACATCTTGTGAAAGAACGTTCTTGGGCACCTTTAAGTCAGTCTATTGTCTCCAGTACAGGACAGTGTCTCACCTGGGGTCAGAGGTCACTGGTCCATCAATAAATCCAGGAGGATATTCCATGGATTGATTGCTCTTCAGAGACACACAGCTGGGATCTGGAGATGAAGATCTCTTCCTCGTCTCAAAGTCTGACATCTTTCCTGTATATGGAAACACTGGGAACATTACATTAATATTACATTTGCATTTAGCAGATGCTTTAATTACAAGTAATTTACAGTGTGTTCATTTCAGCACATATCCCAGTGAACAACATGTGCTCTAAGAATGTCTTGATACTAAGTTATGAAAACATTATTTCTAAATATTCTTTGAACGATCAAAATGTTTCTTAGTTAGGTTAACACTAAAGGAATTTTTCATTTGATCATTCTGTAAACATTAAGGGAACGATACTTCTGAATGTTTTCTGAATGTCCTGATAAAGTATAAGTTAAAAAGAGACATTCATCTAACATTTGACACTAACAGATAAAAAGTTACTGGAAAGACGTTTGTGCATGAGTTTGAGAGAACATTAGTCTTGTTATTTGGTATGTTCTCTGTTAACATCAAAGATAATATGAACACAACAAAGAACTGAATCATCAAATGAATTAAACTACAGCTGGGCGACATATATTTCATATCAGTGGATATTGATAATCATCAGGATAAATGTCAAATCTTTATTTCTTTCAAATAAAGGCAGATTTCTGGTGAACATTTCACACATCTGAGGTATAATATTCACAACATTTATAACAATAAAAAATACATAAAAATATGCAGGAGTAAACTTTAGTAAAATCATTTTTCAGTCCTTTTTTCCTGAAAAAAAATTAAAGAATCGACCCTGCTTCATTCCCTGTATAGGATACAACGGGGCTAAAGGCACCTTATGAAAAAAATGTGCTTTTCATTACTCTCAAAGTATGATTGCGGGGAAAAATATACAGTGGGTACAGAAAGTATTTCAGACCCCCTTAAATGTTTCACTCTTTGTTATATTGCAGCCATTTGCTAAAATCATTCATTTTTTTCCTCATTAACCCTCTGGAGTCTGAGGCTGATTTGGGGCCTGAAGAAGTTTTGACATGCCCTGACATTTGTGCTTTTTTCAGTTGTTCATAAACATTAATGGAAAAGTGTCATTACACTGTATTCAGCACAAACTAGGTTACCATAATATGTGAGGAACTGTATGTACATGTTTGTGTTTTTGAAGGAATAACGTTTATGTGTGGTTATTGAAAAAACAAAAACTTAAGTCACTGAAATAAGGGCAAAAAAAGTATAGTAAATCTGTGTTTACAAGACTTCTGGGTATTGAAGGTTGTAAACTAGAGTTTTTGCTTCAAATTATGTAAAAATTATGCTGCCTACTCCTTCATATAAAACAATATATTGATTTAGTTTTTGTGTAAGACACTTTTGCAAGAAAACACAGTATGCGAGGAGGCGTGAATCACCACTGAAAATGGGCCATTCTCACCTGAGAAGACAAAAGAATTGGATAGTAATGAGCTGAAATGACTTGCATATTAATGAGGCATTTCAGTCAGGTAGGCTGTGAAAAAAACCTTCTGTGATGTCTCAAGCTCATTATGATATGAACATACAGAAAATATTATTACAATATAAAGTAATGGTTTTATATTATACTTTAAAATATAATGTATTTCTGTGATGCAAAGAGTCTGAATATAGGCTTTTAGTTTAAAAGCATGCACATTTGGAGAATATTGGATTCTCATATGCTTATGTCATTTTCTATACAGAGGAGATATATATATATATATATATTATATATATATATATAATATATATATATTATATTTAAATTCATTGTCATTACTATGAGCGCTGGTGTTTCAATTCATCCTTGAAGTCGGAGGGCGCTCTGTGCATTTTTAGTCCACAAAAATTCTCAAAGAAGAAGAGGCTATTCCATGAATGGAGTTTCCAATACATACTGCAGCCGGAGGGCGCTAAAGAAACAAAAACTCATCTAAAATTCATCTGTAGAAGAAAAGAAAACAGGAACTAACTGCATGTCTTCTAGAGCTCGCTAACCATGACTTTTACATCCAGATAAACACTTTTCAAGACAATAAATACACGATTGAGACGATGAATGCATGTTGCCTCTGAATTTGCGTCTGAATAGCGCTCGCTGTGGGCGTGGCCGCATAGCGGATATGAGCTGAATCACGGACTTCTGACATGGCTCTTTTCATACAGATTACAAAAACAGAAGGTTTGTTTTCGATTTGACTTACACGATTTAAAACCTGACATCTTAACGTTTTTTTAGACATAAGTTTAATTTTTCTGTGATTAGTATTCACTAAGTTACAGTTCATTTTCTGAGAACTATCAGATTGGAGTTCGTTCAGAGGGAGACGAGAGATCACGCATCATGTTAGTTTTCTTTGTTTTACAAAAAGCACAACATTGTGTTTTTACTCTGAGTGTATACAAATAAAAGAAGATATTCTATAGTTTCAATTGATATATTACTTATGTCTCTATGACAAAAAATGACGGAGTATTTTAAGTCTGTTTTGCTGCAATGTGAAAAAAAACCTGCAAAACGCGCCGGCGCGTTTTCAGACCTCAGAGTGTTAATGTACACACAGCACCCCATATTGACAGAAAAACACAGAATTATTGACATTTTTGCAGATTTATTAAATAAGAAAAACGTCTCAGGTTACGCAGGTAATCATGGTTCCCTGAGAATAGGGAACGAGACTCGCTATGGGGAACGTCTCACGTGACAGGTGTTCGAAATGCCTAGAATCAAACAACTCCAATCCTATTGGCCGGCGACAGCCTATGACGGCGAACGGCGCGAACCGTGACGTATAAAGGGAGCGCCTGAGGAAGCAGCCAACACCTTTTCGTCTTTGAGGGACTGTTCAGCAGGCATCCCGAAGCATGGCAGAGAAGCGCAGAGTCTTGTTCCCTGTTCTCAGGGAACCATGGTTACATGTGTAACCTGAGACGTTCCCTTTCGAAAGGGAACTTCAACTCTGCGCTAGACTGCACTATGGGGAACGATATACCAACGCCGCCATGCTAGAGGAGAGTGCATGCCCAAAATGTCTGGACAAACGTCCGGCAGTTCCAGGGAAAAACCGAGAGCAACTTGTCCAAGGCTGTCAGTGACAGCATTCCCTATGGCCAACAGCCCAAGCTGAGCCTAAAAGAGGCCTTCCGTGAAAAGCCTACAGAGGAATCCCGGCCAGTCACTAGGGGGGAACAATTCACCTCCAACGCCACCAAGGAGGCCTTACTAAACTTAGCGAAAGCCAAACCTAGCCTGGCCAACCTTGTCTGATACACAGAATCTCCAAGCGCAAACTCCAAAGAGGAGACCAGGAAAGAGCGACTGCAAAAGGCAGTAAGCAACTCAAACCCACACGCAGAGATGGGCATCCTGGAGAGCGGAACTCAGCTGAACGCTATAAACCCTTATATGAGGGGAGTACAACCACTCATCCTAGGATCTACTCAGCTTCTGACAAAGTGCTGAGGAGGCTGTGCGCTAAAGAAACCCTGATACAGGGGAGCACAAACCAGCCTGGGGCCAGTCTGAACGGGAGATTTCATAGAAGTCTACAACCAATGACCAGCTTAGGGAGCTAAGCACAATTACACAGTCAACCCAAAGGGAAGTACGAAGCTCAACCTAACAGACAGACCGTGCTGTAGGCACATAACCATGGAGGCCGACCAGCGGGGCCTAAAACATAGCTAAGAGTTCATACAATGAACTAGCATCACAAGCTAACGCCAACATACAAGGTGGTATTCAGGTTGGCCCATAAGGTCAAAGAACTGAAAAAGTAGCATGCTGAGCGCATGACCAACCAAGTGATCGGTAGCAGTGAGTGCCCACAAAACAGCCCATCCAACACAATCCAACGAGCAGTGTACTCTGTAAAAGCACCTTTTTACTCTTTAAGCAAGAGGAGTACAACGTACGCCAACGCGCGCTAAAGAAGGCCCCATGGGCCTATAACCTCAGCAGACACGTGGCATCAGCTCGTGGCAGTGTTATCGAGGCTCAGGCTAAACAGACCGACTACACGAGAGGTCATTAGCCAGCCAGAGCCCCAGCCAGCCTGGCAACCAAGGCCAGCTTAGGGAGCTAAGCACAATTACGCAGTCAACCCAAAGGGAAGTACGAAGCTCCACCTAACAGACAGACCATACTGTAGGCACATGGAGGCCGACCAGAGAAGGCCTACAACATAGCTAAGAGTTCATACAATGAAATAACATCACAACATAACCCCAACACACAAGGTGGTATTCAGGTTGTCCCATAAGGCCAAAGAACTGAAAACAAAGCATGCTGAGCGCATGACCAACCAAGTGATTAGGTAGCTGTAAGTGCCCACAAAAACAGCCCATCCAACACAATCCAACGAGCAGTGTACTCGGTAAAAACACCCTTTTACTCTCTAAGCAAGAGGAGTACAACATATGCCAACACGCGCTAAAGGCGGCCCCAAAGGCCTATAACCTCAGCAGACACGTGGCATCAGCTCGTGGCAGTGTTATCGAGGCTCAGGCTAGACAGACCGGCTACAAGCCAACCTAAGCCCCGGCCAGCCAGCTACATAAGAACCTTTACCGTAAGTAAAGTCAAAGTCAAAAAGGGGGAAAACCCAGCATGCCTACATAGGAGGCCCTCAAGCCTTCCTGTCACATGTGGTGTCAGCTGGCGGCCCTAAAGCTCCAGGAGCTAAATAGACCCGAGAAACAAACAGGGTTGTTATTTAACTCGACTAAAGCCAAAGGAAACAGGCTCAGAGCAGCAAAAGCATAAAACCAGACAGAGAACTGGTTTAAGTACAAAAGCTTACTCCGAGAAGCAACCACTTCGGGGATGTACTCAGTAAAAGCACCTTTTACTCTCTGAATGAGAGGAGTACAAGAACTGAACTCCAGCGTGACACGTAGGAGGCCTGTGAAGGCCTACAACCCGTATACATGCAGCGTCAGCTAGTGGTATCATGACCATCCATGGTGAAAACGCATGGGAACCCACACCAAACTGTGCCAACATGCCGGTAGAAAGGAGGCCCCAGCGGTGGCCTACAACCTCCAACAGCACATGGTGTTATCCAGTGGTGGTTTCCTGCCCAGGCCAGTCTGTAGGCCAGGTACTCGAACAGCCCTCAGGCAGAAGGAGTACAAAGCCGAGCTCCGGCGTGATGCATAGGAGGCCGATGAAGGCCTACGACCCGTATACACACGGCGTCAGCTAGCAGCCTACTGACCTAACCACACTAAACTGTGCCAACATGCCAACAGAAAGGAGGCCCTGACGAGGCCTACAACATCCCAGAGCACATGGCATCAACCAGTGGTGGCTTTGCGCCAAGGGCCAGCCCGCAGGCCGAGTGCTTGAACAATCCTCAGGTATGAAAAGCACAAACTACGCCACAAGCGCAACGAAAGGCCTAGCTTAAGGCCTATTCGCTTAGTAGAGATAGGCTCGGCCGAAGGCAACGAGACTAAGCTCACAGCAAACATGGAAAGGTCTACAAACCCCAGCTGGGCCAACACAGTATAAAAGGAGGCCTGGACAGGCCAGGCCTACAACTTCTTACCACTATGTGGCGCCAACCAGTGGACATAAAGGGACCAAGCTCAAGGGACCAGTTCTTACCTACTAATAGCTGAAGGGAACTAGCTACACAATATGAGCTTCAGCCCACATCCGCCAACAGGCAATGTACCTCAATACATAAAGAGCCCTCACGGTCGAGGGAAGGCCGACCAGGCCTCTAACCCACAACCGTGTGAGCAAGCCTGAGGGAGTGCTAAATATGTGAGCAAACTCATGATCATAACCAACAGTGTCAAACACAAGCTGTGCTAAGAGAGAGAGGCTCAAAAGAGAGCCAACAATCTAACAGCAAAGCCAGTGACTGCTGCGATAGTGATCGACTGGGAGCTAGCAGAGATATATTAACCTAGAATAAAACTCTCTACACTCAACCTGAGTGTGCAATCCAACAGGTGATGCACTCAGTGAAACACACATATCCTAACTGGGGAGTACAACAAAACACCATGTTCATAGATAGAGGTTAAACACAGCCTGCTATCACAGAAACAGGCGTCAACCTGTGGCAGCACATGAGTAAGCTCACATATGCATGTAGGGCTAAGGCTTAGAACGCAAAGCAAGCATGAATGCCTTGTAGTACATGCCATCCATACAGGATAAATGTCTTACAGAACAGAGCTGGAATCTGTAATGAACCCTAGAAAACTAAAGCTAAAATACTTAGCATCGTAATCTGAAACTTGAATATAATTCAAGGGGTTCGTGTGAAGACATTAAAAAAACATAAAAAGTGGGGCCTAGCAACACTGCATAACTTATCTTCTCAAAGATAAGGGCCTACCACCTGGGAAAAACAGCACCAGGAAGGCTAATAACAGCCTATAACCTTAGCCGTTAACCTCAGCCATAGCACCTACATTTTCACATCGAAGGGGAAAATGGGCATACGGCCCACAACTCCCTCAGGAGGAGACCAGAACTAGGAACTATACAACCTCACAGGGATAGTAATAATAAGGGTGATGTAACAAACAAACACCTAAACCTAGCTCTAGCCTAGCCACTAGCTAAGGCCTACTGGGCCAAGCAAAGCTTGGGCTTCATTTTGAAACCTTCAAATATGAAGAGAAAATGAAGCACTGCAAGCAAACAGTGTCAGGCAGCCGATAAGCCGTCCTGTACACCAATAACTGAAGCAATGAGTGCTAACTCAAATCAAACTAAAGTATTAGCTGAGAAGCTACTCTGACATAGGAGGCTACAAAATAGCGGCCACAAGCAGCCTGCATATTTTGAAATAGCCAACCTAATGCTACAGTTATTTTGCCCAAAAGAACCCCTCAAATTTAGGAACTACATGCTCAGAAAAACTATACAGGAAAACAAGGTCTCATTTTAAAACATAAAATAGACCCATCTCATATTCCTGCGGCTAAAAAACCTGAAGATCCTAAACTCCTTGTTTTTACATAAAAAAGGAGAGAATCCAGGGTCCTTTTAAGCCTAAAAGATCCTCTCACTATCAAACCGAGAAAGCGGACCAACAAAAATAATTATTATGGGCCCAGCCATCAGTCCGACCATGAGAAGTTCTGAGCATGATAAAAAATATATATATACACATGCATATAAATACATACATTCTATATATGTATACATATTCACACACACATACATATATATATAAACGGGAGGTGAGAGAAGAAGAGGGTAGATATAAAACGCCCTTAAAATAGCTGGGGGATCGAAATAAACACATCGGTGTTTACAAACGATCACCCATCTCACTCTCGCTTCTTCCTCCTCCCGTGTGTCTGGCCCAGATCCAAATCTGAACGGCCAGGGGGTTTTCCATGCCCTCCCGATCTCAAACACAGATCAGGAGAGAATGGAAAGTCTATGGGAGCTGCAACATTCATGGACAGAAAGGAACCGTTGCCGAGCCATCCGCGCGCGGCCCCCTTCTTAACGCGCTCTCACGGCAGCTGCAGCCTGCCGAAAAGCGCGTTCCACAAACACAGCAGCTCACACACCCAGCAGCCAGAGGAGCGCTCGTTATTGGACGCGGTGACATCAAACGCAGACGTGACCGACATCCAACATATCCTCGTCAGCCCCCGGGGAAGCGGAGAGAAATAAAACTCTCACAGACTTCCCAACGAGCTCACCTGCGAGTCCTATGATTACAGCCACCGTATTGCCTCAGCACACACGGGGCTACAAACACAGGCACAGATGCTGACATCTCCTCCCTCGGGAAGAGTGTCAAACGAGAACAGAGTGTCCGAATAAAAGAGACACTTGCAGTGAATAACAAACAAACACACATAGATGCCGCCCTCAAGCGTCATCTATGCGTTCGCTCCTCTCAGACAGAAAAACGCCAGAAACGTGCATATCAAGTGTCAAACCCCTGGGACATGGATGAACACATTCTCTTGGACGTTTGCAGACATAAAAGGAACAATTTCCTACCAGAATTAGTGAGATAAAGGCACGAACAAGACAGTCCCGAAAAGACAAAAAGATGTTGGCTGCTTCCTCAGGCGCTCCCTTTATACGTCACGGTTTGCGCCGTTCGACGTCATAGGCTGTCGCCGGTCAATAGGATTGGAGTTGTTTGATTCTAGGCATTTCGAACACCTGTCACGTGAGACGTTCCCCATAGCGCAGTCTAGCACAGAGTTGAAGTTCCCTTTCGAAAGGGAACTGAAATATCACATTGTCCTAAGTATTCAGACCCTTTGCTGTGACACTCATATATTTAACTCAGATGTTGTCCATTTCTTCTGATCATCCTTGAGATGGTTCTACACCTTCATTTGAGTCCAGCTGTGTTTATACTGATTGGATTTGATTAGGAAAGCCACACACCTGTCTATATAAGACCTTACAGCTCACAGTGCATGTCAGAGCAAATGAGAATCATGAGGTCAAAGCAACTGCCTGAAGAGCTCAGAGACAGAATTGTGGCAAGGCACAGATCTGGCCAAGGTTACAAAAAAATTTCTGCTGCACTTAAGGTTCCTAAGAGCACAGTGGCCTCCATAATCTTCAAAATGGAAGACGTTTGGGATGACCAGAACCCTTCCTAGAGTTGGCTGTCTGGCCAAACTGAGCTATGGGGGGAGAAGACCCTTGGTGAGAGAGGTAAAGAAGAACCCAAAGATCACTGTGGCTGAGCTCCAGAGATGCAGTCGGGAGATGGGAGAAAGTTGTAGAGAGAGAGCTCGCGCAGCTATGAGACAACGGTCATTTTAACTGTATAAGTAACTAATGTGCTAGTTTTCATACAAAATAAGTAGGCTATGTAACATAATTAGGTATTTTAGTTAGTATTAACACAATAACGCAACACATGTAGGCTATACGTTTCTCAACACTGAGAATAAATAAATAAAAGCCTATTTCTCCAGACTCACGCTTTTCATAATCACTAAGCCATATAGCGATTTCAATTTCATTTAGATTTGTTGTTCAACATTACTTGAGCATTTTATACCCGTTTAACTCAAGGAGTTAGAAGTACCATGACTACTGTACTGTCCTCGCTTGAGAATTCAGTCACTGTCAGACGGCGGGAGTGGAAGGAGGGATCGAGTGGGATTTTGTGTTGCTGTCTCTTTTTATTGATAGGCCGTACGCATTTGTCAATCATCCCCTCTTGCTATTTGGGGAAATGAACCCAGCGCTATGATTGGTCGAACACTTACTTTTGCTGGATTTGAGTACTACGCGTGCCCAGAGGACTCACCAGGTTTTTGCGTAGTATAGAGACAAATCGTACCAGCGTACTTTGAGGTCAAAATGAAAGCCCACCTGAAGGACTCCAAGATGGTGAGAAATAAAATTTCTCTGGTCTGATGAGACCAAGATAGAACTTTTTGGCTTTAATTCTAAGCGGAATGTGTGGAGAAAACCAGGCACTGCTCATAACCTGTCCAATACAGTCCCAGCAGTGAAGCATGGTGGTGGCAGCATCATGCTGTGGGGGTGTTTTTCAGCTGCAGGGACAGGACGACTGTTGCAATCAAGGGAAAGATGAATGCGACCAAGTACAGGGATATCCTGGACGAAAACCTTCTCCAGAGTGCTCAGGACCTCAGACTGGGCCGAAGGTTTACCTTCCAATGTTGGGAAAATTCATTGATCATTAACGTATTACCAGTAGAGAATAGCTTGTATGAACAACACTGGAAAGCACCAGGTTTTCTGCACAAAGAGCATCAAGCGTAAATGAAATATAAGTGTATTCAATGCAAATTATAAAAGCAAAGTTGTGGAAAGTACCAAAGAAACCATTAAAACATGCTTTTTTAAAAAAATATAGCGGCTGGCGATCCGCCACCATTAAAACCAAAGCTGAGGGGTATTCATAGATAATGGTGGCAAAACGCCAGGGTGGAGCTAAAAGAAAAGATAGCTAGAGGAATCCTTATTGGATCTCTAGCGATAAGAAAAACATATAAAACGGGCTGTTTAATGCTGTCTAGATTAGATGTGATGCCTGATGGGAAGCTGACATCTCGCTTTGTTGCCTGGCAATAAAGAATATCTTTTGGAGACCTGGAACTTCTGACTCTGAGAGATTTTTTGAGAAGGAAACAGAATTATCTTAGAACACTGCAGACTGGCCACAACACCAACAAGACAATGACCCTAAGCACACAGCTAAAATAATGAAGGAGTGGCTTCATAACAACTCAGTGACTGTTCTTGAATGGCCCAGCCAGAGCCCTGACTTAAACCCAATTGAGCATCTCTGGAGAGACCTAAAAATGGCTGTCCACCAACGTTTACCATCCAACCTGACAGAACTGGAGAGGATCTGCAAGGAGGAATGGCAGAGGATCCCCAAATCCAGGTGTGAAAAACTTGTTGCATCTTTCCCAAAAAGACTCATGGCTGTATTAGATCAAAAGGGTGCTTCTACTAAATACTGAGCAAAGGGTCTGAATACTTAGGACCATGTGATATTTCAGTTTTTCTTTTTTAATAAATCTGCAAAAATGTCAACAATTCTGTGTTTTTCTGTCAATATGGGGTTTCTGTGTGTACATTAATGAGGGAAAAAAATGAACTTAAATGATTTTAGCAAATGGCTGCAATATAACAAAGAGTGAAAAATTTAAGAGGGTCTGAATACTTTCCATACCCACTGTACGTTTGTATTGAACATTGAAGGAGCAGCAGATTTTGAGTGAAAATAAATAATAAAAGTGGTTAATTAAGACTTGTAAAAGTCTTATAAATGTATGAGGTGGTGAGTGGGGGTAAAAGGCTTCCCAGCATGGGGTAAAAATACTTTAGCTGAAATGGGGGTGCCGCAATATACTGATATTGATGAAAACCGTGATATTCAAAGCATGAAATATCGATATCGTGTTAATTTAGGGTATTGGCGATAACCACAATATTTAAAATGAATAGGACGCTTATGATCTCATTATATGTAAATACTCCAGCAGCAGTACCTGGTTGACCTCTCAGGTGGCAATATTGCACCGACATCTGTCAAACAAGAAGACGCAGCTATTCCAAGAAGAAGAACCATGTCTAAGGCAACCACTCTCCGAACGAGAGACAGCCCAATCCGCAGGATTTGCCTAGCTACAGTCAGTGCGAAGGGTGGCAACACCACCAACCTTTTTACCCACCTCCGTGTCCAACACCCTGCAGATTAATGTTACGCCATTTTACAGAGTAAGTTGTGATTATTTTACTAGTCATGGAACGGGAAATGTTATATTAACCTGTTAACAGCGATTTTCTGTGTTCATATACTGAAATAAAGGGTGATTATTTTAATAAGTAGCCTACCGTGTTTTTTTTACTCGTCTTACTCAGCGTGATGTAGCTATGCATGCAGTTATATGCCCTCAAAATTCAAGATACACGGGTTTGTCATTATATCATATTATAAGATGTAGTTGTTTTACAATATCACACAAGCAAGAGTACCGTTTTCCCCAAATCAGCACAAATGCAACGTTCAGGTACGGGCGCCTGCATGATTTCATCTGAATGATTTTTTTAAATCTGAAAACTAAAAGCAACGAAACTGTCAAACATCCATTAGCACGTCCACAGAGAAAAACGGCTGAGTAAGTGGAGGTGGGGCTAATTTGCATATTCATTGATCCGTGTATATTAAATGAGACAAGTGTTTACAAGCTAATTTAAGGCATGAAGAAATTTTCACTTGAATATTTTTTTAAATATGTAATTTTGGTGATCAAAGATGAGTTTAATATGAGGATAATATATTTTGACTACAGGGGGACTTTAAGGTATATTTTAATTAAAGTTAATATTAGAAAAAAATCCATATTTAAACAATTAAATTTATGTAGACAAATTGTAAATGCTGTGTAAATATATTAATGGCACTTCTCATTCTGTCACCTCTGTATTGCAAAGATGGATTTTGTTGATAATGATTTCATTTGATTGGTAACAGCCATAATGTACAGGATACTATGCTAGTATTAATTTTTATTTCTTCAGGTCTTAAAAAGCCTTAAATTTGACTTTTAAAAAAATAAACAAAGTAAAAATTTTTTTCCGCCCAAGGATTCTATAGATATCGTGAATTATTTGGCCACAATAACTGTGGTGTGAAAAATCTAATATCGTGACAGCCTGAAATATGTTTTTAATAATTTCTAGGTTAATATGTGTTGAAAAGAATCACTTTAGCAAAGTCTGTACTATTTTCTGTTTATTTTGATAAAGAATTCATTTTTGTTCAATAAATATACTGTCATTAAAATAGGCCAATGTTAATATAAAAATATTTTAAAAATAGAAAAAAAAAAAAAAAACACTTTAAAAAGTAAAGATTCTGAACACATTGAAGGAGATCCCATAATATTTATTATAGATTTATAGTAGTAACAATAAATGATATTTTATACGAAATTATAATATATATATATATATATTTAAAGGTGCCCTAGATTGTTTTTTACACGATGTAATATAAGTCCTAGGTGTCCCCTGAATGTGTCTGTGAAGTTTCAGCTCAAATAGCCCATAGATTTTTTTTAATTTTTTAACTGCCTATTTTGGGGCATCATTAACTATGCACTGATTTTTTCAGCACGGCCCCTTTAAAGGTGCCCTAGATTGTTTTTTTACAAGATGTAATATAAGTCCTAGGTGTCCCTGAATGTGTCTGTGAAGTTTCAGTTCAAATACCCCATAGATTTTTTTAAATTTTTTAGCTGCCTATTTTGGGGCATCATTAACTATGCACTGATTTTTTCAGCATGGCCCCTTTAAGAGATGCGTTCCCTCTGCCCCACGAGCTCTCGACTATATATACATCGCATAAACAAAGTTTACACAGCTAATATAACCCTCAAATGGATCTTACAAGATGTTCGTCATGCATGCTGTATGCATGCTTCGAATTATGTGAGTAAAGTATTATTTAGATGGTTACGTTTGATTTTGTGTGAGTTTGAAGCTATGCTCTGTGGCTAAAGCTAACATTACACACTGTTGGAGAGATTTACAAAGAATGAAGTTGGTTTTATGCATTATACAGACTGCACGTGTTTAAAATGAAAATAGCAACGACTCTCGTCTCGTGAATACAGTAAGAAACGATGGTAACTTTAACCACATTTAACAGTATATTAGCAACATGCTAATGAAACATTTAGAAAGACAATTTACAAATATCACTAAAAATATCATGATATCATGGATCATGTCAGTTATTATTGCTCCATCTGCCATTTTTCGCTGTTGTTCTTGCTTGCTTACCTTGTCTGTGCACAGATCCAGCCGTTAATACTGCCTTTCCTTGTCTAATGCGTCGAATGGGCTGGCATTATGCAAATATTGGGGTCATACATATTAATGATCCCGACTGTTACGTAACAGTCGGTGTTATGTTGAGATCCGAGTGTTTTCCGGAAGTCTTTTAAACAAATGAGATTATATAAGAAGGAGGAAACAATGGAGTTGAAACTCACTGTATGTCATTTCCATGTACTGAACTCTTGTTATTTAACAATGCCAAGATAAATTCAATTTTTCATTCGAGGGCACCTTTAAGAGATGCGCTCCCTCTGCCCCACGAGCTCTCGACTATACATCGCATAAAAAAAGTTTACACAGCTAATATAACCCTCAATGGATCTTTACAAGATGTTCGTCATGCATGCTGTATGCATGCTTCGAATTATGTGAGTAAAGTATTTATTTAGATGGTTACGTTTGATTCTGTGTGAGTTTGAGGCTATGCTCTGTGGCTAAAGCTAACATTACACACTGTTGGAGAGATTTATAAAGAATGAAGTTGTGTTTATGCATTATACAGACTGCACGTGTTTAAAAATGAAAATAGCGACGACTCTCGTCTCCGTGAATACAGTAAGAAACGATGGTAACTTTAACCACATTTAACAGTACATTAGCAACATGCTAATGAAACATTTAGAAAGACAATTTACAAATATCACTAAAAATATCATGATATCATGGATCATGTCAGTTATTATTGCTCCATCTGCCATTTTTCGCTGTTGTTCTTGCTTGCTTACCTTGTCTGTGCACAGATCCAGCCGTTAATACTGCCTTTCCTTGTCTAATGCGACAAATGGGCTGGCATTATGCAAATATTGGGGTCATACATATTAATGATCCCGACTGTTACGTAACAGTCGGTGTTATGTTGAGATTCGCCTGTTCTTCGGAGGTCGTTTAAACAAATGAGATTTATATAAGAAGGAGGAAACAATGGGGTTTGAAACTCACTGTATGTCTTTTCCATGTACTGAACTCTTGTTATTCAACTATGCCGAGGTAAATGCAAATTCTGATTCTAGGGCACCTTTAAATATGATGTTTCATAAATATGGGTATTATCTCTAAGATGGATACTTAATTTGATATATGATATTGCCATCTGAATCTAACCATGTCATGTCAAGAAATGGAAAAGTAGACAGCTATTCATTATGTTAATTATTGTGTCTTTTGCCCCAACAGCAGCGGCGCGTTTTACCCCAAATATCACACTTTTACATATTCTTCTGTTATGCTATTGAAAAACTATTGCTTGAATTACCTTCAACAAAACTGAAAATCATTAAGAAGACCTTTATCTGAAAATACAAACATTAATTTAATCGTTTCTCATTTGCTATTTAAATCAACACCATTTTAAAAAACATAAAATTAGATAAAACCTCAGAATCAACTTTGCGTTGCTGCCCGAGATCACGTTAAGGATTAGACAAATTTACACGTGCATTTTGAAAAACGGATATTTAGTAAAGTGCTGCGGCAAGTTTTGTGCCATTTAATGGTTTACAGGAAAATAACATCAAAGGCGCCTTTTGCTCTATTGTATAACGTCATAATTATTGTTTTATCGCCTGACTCTAACATTTTCTTCTCTTCTGATTTCACAGAGGTCAAGTTACAAAACCTAAATATATCTTCAGTGTAAATATTTTAACGGTTTTGATATAATTTGGGTAAATATTAGAAAAGTGAATGACGCAGATCGGTTATATGTAGGCCTACCTTCATTTTATGAGCGTCAGTGTTTGTTGATGTCAGTGAACAAGAGTGTGTCACGATCATATAAACACACAGAACAACATCATATAACAACATGACACGATATTAAATAAAGCTGATAACTGAACATACCGTCAAACTCACTGATGTTCGTTCAGCACCGACACTTCAAGCTCGAAACAGAAACAATCATCTCTCAGTGAGACCTGTACAGGTGTGCTGAAATATCCGCTGTCTGAGAGAGATTGACGGTGACAATGGGCGGAGCTCACATGAATATTCACGAGTTTCTGTTTGTGTTAAAGCGACAATGAACATGTCAGTGCTGTCCTTGATCACACAACTGTTTTCGGTCACCTGATTGTGTTCGATTGTGATCTGGCATACGGTGGTTTTCTGTATACGCATGCAAATGCGCATTTTTCCCCCCGCTGCTTATTGCGATTAAATGAACAAAAATGAACAAATACACACAAAGTCGTTTTGACGGGTATTCACATTAACATAGTCGTTGGTGTCATAAATGAACTAAACAGTTGAGAAAGAAATCTGATGCGTGTCAATACATTATTTCTATGCAGTCTATAACTTTAGTGTTAATGATAATCAACAAAAAACAAGAAAAAAAAATCACTCACTGCTCTTGAACGAATAGCATTTGTAGCATTTATAAGAATTCACATAATGCAGTTTTAGTTTTACATTTGCACAATTTATGTAGTATTTCCGGTAAAAAATAAATATGATTATCATGAATTATATGATATATCATGATATTATGGCCATATCGCCCACACCATTTTTGAGCAAAACAATGTATAGGCTACCGCATAATCAGTTAACAGTAATGTTATCACCAGTGGGTCTAACAGTGTACCTATTTCAGCATCTATGGAGAATGTTGGCTCATGATGTGAGGTTATTTGTAATGTTACTGAAATAATGCTACTGCTTAATGTTTTTAATCTTGATTTTCCGATCATGAGCATTTTTAAATTTGGTCCCACTTATATTAAGTGGCCTTAACTACTATGTACTTACATCAAAAATAAGTACAATGTACTTATTGGGTTCATATTGAATTGCAAAACACTTTTACTGCTATTGAGGTGGATACGGGTAAGGTTAGGGAAAGCTTTGGTGGTATGGGTATGTTAAAGGGTAGGGGTAAGGGTTAAGGGATGGGTCAACAGTGTAATTATAAATGTAATTACAGAAATTAATTACAGATGTAATTACATGCAGGTGTTTTTAAAATATAAGTACAATGTAAAAACATGTATGTACACAATAAGTGCATTGTATCGAATGATTAATTGAAATGTAAGTACATAGTAGTTAAGGCCACTTAATATAAAGTGGGACCAAATATTTAATATTTTTTAAATATTAAATATTTTAATATTTATTTTTAAAAAAGAGAGTGTGAAATCTACCACTAGAAGAGGAAGACACAATTAAAGAGGTAGCTAAATAGGATAGATAGCATAGTTAGAAACAATAACCAAACAGATTATTCATAGGCTTTTGACAAGAAATAAACTGGAGTAACTCATTGTAACGTTACTAGTTCTCCTTTTCAGCAGAAGAGACAGTACATGGTCAGACAGTCAAAGAGTGGCAGCACAGGTCAGGAACTTCCCACAGGGTCAGCAGAGACTTCCCCTGAGAGAGGGACAGCAGAAGAAAAGTGCTGTAGGCCAGAGTTGTATCAGTAGTTATTTATTTTCTTTACACCATCAGATGAACACAAACACCGGAAATCAGGGTGGAATCCTGAATGGCTGCAATAGACTCTATGCACAAACTCTGCTTACGTATTTCCGGTAGAATCTCAGACCGCGTCTTTACTTCCGCTTAGCGCATTCTACAGCTAAGTGTACTACCGGCAACACTCATTCATAACATTTCTTATTCATAAAACAGTGACTTATAATTTAAGTATTATATATATATATATATTATATTATATTATATTATATTATAGTTAAGCATTACTAATGGCTTCCAGAAAGTTTAAATATCAACGGCGTGAAGACAGTAGTTCGACTGACCATTGTTGTGTCCCGTTATGTGTGGACTCAAAGTTCAACTCTGTACTGAGTTTCCACACCTTTCCTGTGGATGAAGAAACACGCAGAAAGTGGATTCACAGCATTCGACGTGAGCGATTTAACATCACATCTCATACAAGGGTCTGCATTCGTTACTTTATAAGTGATGACCTGATCGAGCCATCGACCCCTAAAGGGCGCCGCTTGCTGAGGAAGGGAGCTGTACCAACCTTATTCCAGTGGAACGGCTACTCCGTTGCTGAACCAAGGCGCACCGGGGTATGGCAAAGAAGGGAGGATTACACTCCAGTGGATGAGGATCCTGTGCCAATGGATGCCCAGCATCTGGAACATGATATTGTTCAGTTCCAGAACCCGCGGCAGTTGATAATGCACTGAATCAAACTGAGGATCTCCGTAAAGAGGTGGAGCGACTATGGAGACAGGTGGAGGAGTTGTCGGTCAGTCAAAGGTTTTGTTTGGGGCAATTTGCTGCTTCTGATGATGATGTAAGGTTCTACACTAGGTACGATTTAAACCCTATATATATATATATATATATATATATAGTGTGTGTGTATGTATACGTGTATATGTATGTATTACACAAACACATATATATGGTTACACTTTATTTTAAGGTGTCATTGTTACAGTGTAATTATATAATATAAGTATATAATTAACAACATGTACTTACTATAGTAATAACAGTAAATTATGCAGTATTTAAGTACTATAGTAAGTACATGTTGTTAACTAATATTACTACTAATATTATAAATTACACTGTAACAATAAAAAAGTGTAACCATATGTGTGTGTGTGTGTGTTTTCTTTCAAGTAATTAATTTTAGTTTGTGATTTTATGATTTATATGCATTTAAAACATGTCCTACATCTCATTTAGGTTCGTGACTTACAGCCATTTAATGGCTTTCTGGAAACTCATTGAACCTGCATCCCACAACATGATTCGTGTGTCAAGAGCAAGAGCAAGAGCAGCTACAATAAGGAGTGAAGCTGGAACAACAGGCAGTGCATGGGTAAATAAAGAAATAGAAGAATAAAACTTAACTTTACATTTTCAGTATAAGCCAACACATTATATGTAAATAAATTGCAAACCTTGTTATTTTTACAGGGTCAGTCTCTGCAGCCCATTGATGAGTTCTTCCTCTTCATGGTCCACCTCTCAGTTGGCCTAACACAGCGGGATCTGGCCCACAGATTCAACATCCATCAGTCCACAGTTAGCCAAATTATTACAACCTGGGCCAATTTTTTGTACACTGTTCTTGGGTCTGTCCGCATCTGGATGTCTGAGGAGAAAGTCAAGGCTCATGATCTACCCAATGAGTTCCAGGACTACCCAGACACACAAGTGGTGATCGACTGCACAGAGCTGCATTTCCAAATTCCATCCTCTCTCCTGCTTCAAAGTGAAGTCTTCTCCACTTACAAGTCCCACTGCACCTTCAAGGGATTAATCGGCATGGCACCACATGGTGCAATCACCTTTGTGTCATCCCTGTATGCAGGTTCTATCAGTGACAAAGAGCTTTTTAAGCAGTCTGGGATTGTGTCTCTGTTGAAACCTGGAATGGCAATAATGGTCGACAAAGGTTTTCTTGTTGATGACTGTGTGCCATGCAAAGTCTACATGTAAATATAAATAACTTTTGTACAGTGTTGCCGTCAACGCCTGTACCTTTGATCATTGCAATTAATGTAACATGTAAATATAAATAAATACAGTGTTCTTGCAACTAATGTAAACTTTTGACAGTGTGCCGTCATATGTAAACATGTAATATAAAAACTTTTGTACAGTGTTGTGTCACTGTAAATAAATAACTTTATAGTGTTGCCGTCAACGCATAATGTAAATGTAAATAAACTTTTGTATAGTGTTGCCGTCAACGCAGTAATGTAAACATGTAAATATAAATAACTTTTGTACAGTGTTGTCGTCAATGCAGTAATGTAAACATGTAAATATAAATAACATTTGTACAGTGTTGCCGTCAACGTAGTAATGTAAACATGTAAATGTAAATAACCTTGATAAACATTTCCTGTACAGTGATGTTGTGTAAATACAAAAAACTTTGATACATATTAAAACACTATTAAATGATTGTTTTTTGTTGTTTTGTTTTTTACATCTGTAGGCATCTTGGCAGGTAAAAGTAAAAAAAGAAATGGTCAGCTTTCTCTCGAATGTTCTGAAACATTTTGATGTCTTTGTAGATGCGCTGGACCATCTTGTCATTCTGTGCATAAATGACAAAATCACACCAGTCCAATCCCGAGATCAGCATTTGTCCTTGAACTTGCCAATAGTATGCATGTTTTTGTTTCAGTTCTGGTGTGCCATTGTTAAATTTAAGGTAAGGACAGTCCACGTAACTTTGACATTTGATTTCTAAAAGACCAAAAACATTGTGCTCTTTAGGGTCAAAAATAATCCCATCAGGAGAGGCCCCCAGCCAAGGTGCATCGGGGTGAATTAAGAATCCACAAGGGTGGTAGTTTACTTCTCGCAGCAGACAGTATTCCTCAATTGCAGCAGATTCCATTTCAAGACCTCTCTTCATGTCTGCTGTCTGGCGAGTTCCCTTGTAGATTCTTTCAGCCAGGTGTTCAGCTGAGCTCTGGCCACGCACATGACAAACTTCCCTAAAACGTGACGCTGTTACCCGGGGCTTTCGGACAGAGTGCCAATCAAGCGATGCACTCTGTTCTTTGGTGGCATGCTCTATCTTGTGTGCCATATCCAAACTTACTGCCAGTGACTTCATGTGTGGTTGTTCATGTTCACTATGGACAAACAAGCAAACAGATGTGTCAAGGCTATAACCAACTAGTGGCAGAGGTGGCAGTGGTGGGGCATCTTGATAGTGAGTAATGTTGCGTGTTGTTGCTGCTGGCTGCTGGTATGACAGCACACTTCCATACTGAACTTTGCCAAAGGCAGAATCAACCAAAGGATCATCACGTGACATCTTGATAGTGGTGACCAAAGGGGCTACAGCACTGGCAAAGTTCTTATATGACTCTGCTACTTGGAGGACTGAGAGGTCAGGCAGCTCACTGGTGACACCCTTGTAAAGGGTACTCCTGAAATAAAAAAATAAAAGTATTAAGCAAAGTATCAAGTACATTTCCTTAGTTTTAATCTGTCTAATCTTTCATATTTTTCATTTTAAACTTAAATTTTTCAAATGTTTCATTTTATATTCATCTTCTTTAGTATGAGCTGAAGAATTTGACATGAATAGATGTTAGTGTCTTTTTATACAATAAAAAAAAAACATGCCCTTACAATGCTGTTAAAAATCAATTCTAAGCTAATATTGCTCCTTATGGCTATCTGCAATACTTGATTCTAATAGTATAATATAGTTGTTGTTGTAATAATAAAATATTTCAACAAAAATCAATTTGTGTCCAATTATTTACTTATTGTTTACACTTATTAAAGTGTAAATGCATAAAAAAAGTAAAATACTACATTGAAGAATTTTTTTGCTGTACCCTAACCCCTCGGTCTTGCAGACAGAACCACCATTCTATTGACAGGACCAGGCTTGACTCCCTAGAAAACACACAGGAGCCATACAATTAATAAAATCATTATTACAACAAAATTTTGGAATACTAGATTACAGTATTTCTAAATAATCACTGTCCACAGAAATGCTGTTACTGACTAGTCATGTAGAAAAAGTGTTTCTTAAAGAGCAGTGATTGTTCATTCATAGCACTTACAAAGCTAATAAAAAATCAACTTAAATATACTCATTGTATTTATTGCATTTCCAGTGTTCTAGGTTTGTGCCAACTCTGCTCCGTTTCAGTACAGCTGTGAACTGGAGGATCTGCACTGATGCCAAGCTGAGAGTAGTGGGCTGTTTGGTAGAGTAGTGCAACAATGTGGTTGCACAGTGCTGTCCCAGCAACACAAGAACAACTGCTCTGTGACAGTATTACAGGATGAGAGTCCTTTAATACAATCTGTGAATATAATTAAATTAAACAAAAACAAGAATTAGGAATTAATGTTATATGTAAATAGATTCTAAACATACCCATATACTGCAATTACTACTATCATTAAATTGAAGCACGTATGAACCCATTACTGACTATGCCTGTCTTTGTACAGCTGTAGAACCCACAAACAACTTCTGTTTAAAACATGCATTTCATTTAGAGTTCAGCTGTCTTTTGTGTCCTCCTACTCTCAATCTATGGGGCTTCTCTGACTTCCTCATCGACCTGAAACATGTCTGATCTCTCCTGTGAACTGATCCTTACTGGAAACTGAGAAATTACTCAAAGTCAGTAACAATTATTTTTCCACAATTTGTATGTACGCTGCACAAACAAGCACTTTAGGCGTAAGGGAAAACACGTAAAACTATATGTTTATGTTTAACTAAATATATAAATAATACAAAGACTGCGATGCACCTGGTGTCGGTGGTGTAACACCAAACTTTCGGCAAGATCACCTGCAATAATAGAAGATGCAGCTCATCAGCAGCTGATCCCAAGTGTATAGGTGGAAGCTGTTGGTGTATGTATTTTAAGGTGCTTTGCAAATGAATGAATGGTGGTTGTTTCTCAGCAGAGTTATACAATGGTGCCGGTGTGTGCCGAAATATCAGATGTAGGTGGCTTCAGGTTGAGATGTAAGTTTGAAGTGTAGTTGTGGTCAGTGACAGATGGATCCTCCCAGTGTGTTTCTGCATCACAGTTCAGGGCCATGTGGATATGATCATCTTCACAGTTGATCACTGATGCTCATCGATGCATCTGTGGAAAAATATAACCATACACTTATTTTTACATTTCTTTTTGTGAAAGAAATTAGTACTTATTCAGAAATGTGTGTTAAATGGTTAAAAAGTGATAGTAAAGACTTACATTGTTAGCATTTTTTTCAAAATCTTTTCTGTTCTTTATCAACTTTTTAGTCAAAGAATCCTGAAAAAAGTATCACAGGTTCCCAAAAAATATTAAGCAGCACAACTGTTTCCAACATTGATAACGGAGCAGCAAATCAGCATATTATAAAGATTTCTGAGGGTCATGCTACACTGAAAACTGCTGTAAAGATAAGCTGTAAAAAGCCCCGGTCCTATCAGGGTCTAATGCTTAATGAACCACGTGAAAACAAATGCCCTAAATTTCCAGCTGGTCAATAGTGTGATTTGTCCAGGCACCAAAGAAAGCACCTACCGAAGGAACTGTGTATGTGTGTCAGTCCTCTTCATACACTGCAGTGTTTAAAGAAGGTGTGACATACTTCATAAAAAAATCACACCATGTCCTCCTGATACAGGCCAGAACATCTGTTTGTTGGGCAAAACACGGCAATCTACGGAACCTCTCCCCTCTCACTGACAGAGGAGGAAGAGAGGCTCTCATTCCTCCATCCCTTGAAGTCAGGCTAGACCAGGACCTTTTCCCAGGGGGATACCTTACACTTGAAGGGATGGTGGAAAATGTGAATAATTTCAACCTTGTCAGAACTCTATCAAACACACACAAAACAACAATAACAAAAGTTATTTCTAAACATTTGTAAGTTATCATATTGACTTTTAATGTACCATTATTTTATAGCTGCAGGTTACGAGGATGACCACTGTTGCGGGCACAGAAGTCCCATCTTGGATTTTGACCATCCAAAGTGGATCTAAACGCCTGGACGTGTCCCTGTGGTGTGATCAGGCCCTGAACAAGATTCACCTGAACGACAAACTGAAAATTACTCGCCTGAAGGGGAACAGCAAGTCTCTTAAATTCAACTCGACAATGTACACAACCATAGAGGTATGCCACATACAGAGCCCTCTGTCCTGAAAAATCATCAAACACCTGCTTGTAAGTTTCAAGAAAAACAAAAGACTTTGGCTAAAATTTTATGGAAGTTAATTAAAGGTGGTACAGAGGATGTTTTGTTTTATATATTTTTGCAATATTACTTGAAACTGTCTTTACTAACTGATAAAAGACTATTTATTAGGTGCACTGAAAGGAATAATATTAATATACATCATCTGTGCACGAGGTAGGGCCTTAAAAACATCAGCCAATCGCGATCATCGCGTAAACGATTGGCACCTCTGGCTTGTCAATCACTGCCATGACGTTCCTTGTGAGAGACGCGCGGCTGCACGCTCCAGTAACTTTCCACACTCCACAGGCGCCGCATGCAATGTTTTTGTCAGGAGACAGGAGTAACAACTGCAGATTATGAGTTACCTGCGGTGAGTCCGACATAATGAATCCACTAAGTGTGCGCGCGGCTTTAAGTCGCGCACACACTTAACGATTGTAAGGCCGATTATGAATGTAAATTGATACTTATGACTGATCGCGCTCAAACGCGTCCAGTCAGAGCCAGTTGCGTTCAGTCTGCGATTACAGTCGGTGTTCAAATTCCATGTGAAAGTATATAAATCTGCTTCAGTCGCAGGAAACAATCGCTGTATGTTGAGCATAGTCAGAATGTTTTAGCTAGTCGTTAAAATTAAAGTGTAACATTGTGTGTTTGAGAGAGTAGGGAGCATCACTGTTCGACCTGACACCTAGATGAACACTTTACAGTTGGTTTTGTGACTGTAAGTTATTCTCTTTAAACGCTACTGAAGGTAGAAACGTGAATACCAATGTCATAACTTCAGAGACGGTCCCTAAATTTGTGAATATCAAACGTTCAGCGTCAAACTAACTTTATATGCCAATATCTGCTTTCTTGAAGTCTATATAGTATAACCTACATCACAAATGAGGTGCGAGTTTGGTCTTTTATATCACTGTGCGAGTCCATTAGGCAGGGGAATCCTATGATGAATGAGGGAAACCCATGCGTCTGTCCTTTGTGCGGCATTTATATTCACAGCTTAGAGAAAACACTGGTCACGGGAGAAAACGTCGATCTATTCGCCAGTTTTGAGTCTCAAAGGGGAAACTGAAAAAGTGAGTTATTTCAGTATTACAGAATATCTTCAAGTCAACAATTATTCTAGTTATTCTGGTTATCAGGATGCATTTCTCTCTGTAAGTAAAGGCATGAAAATCAAGATGAAAATGATGTCATGTCATTTCAAACCAACTTGACTTCCTTCAGCAGAACACAAAAGAAGATGGCAGTGCACTGTACCTCACTTTAACAATTAGTAACGTACCCAAGAGTGTCAGCAAAACCACATGCTGCTCGGGAATGTAAAGCTGCTGTAATGAGAGCTAAAACATCTTATTTGAATCACAGGCATGTCACAGCTACAATCTGAGTTTTCCCAACTGCTAGAAATCATTACACAATATTTAGACAACTTAAATAAAGGACCTAGGGGTGGGCAATATGGTAAAAAAAATGTCATATCAAGATTTTTTTCGATTCATGATTTTAATTTTTAACTTTTTTCAGTATGATTTTACAAGTAGTACAACTGAGCAGTACAAACTCATTTCCCCATTTTAAAATTGTAGCCTTAAAAGGTAAAAAAAGAGAAAAGAAAAAAGAATGACAGACCATTGAGCCAAAGAAGGAGTGATCGAAGATGACAATTATTTCATTATTTTCTTTTTGTTTTTAAAACCAGCAATGCAGGAATATGAAACACTGCTGTATTACACTTCTGTAACATTTTAGTAGTGATCCAGACAAGTCCAATATCAGTGTTGTTAATGTACCTCTAGTACTATAACTGCTGAGCTGTCATTAACAGATACAACCAGTGAGTATGACCGATGTGTGCAAGTCAGCCATGTGCCCATCCTGGACCTAAAGCTGCTGAAGTTTCTCTCTGGAGAGACGAGGCTCTGTGTGAACTCTGTCTCAAAGACGAGGTGGAGCTCACACACCTCAAAGTCTTTCTTTTGGGGAATATCACTGAGGTCACTGAGGCTCATATTCATAATGCATTTAAAGGGATATTTCAACTAAAAATGAAAGTGGGTAAATCGCTATTTTTACTTTAGTGAAATCTCTTTAACAGGATGTCAAGCCAGATTATAAACTGTATTTTCTTTATAATGGAGTGTATGGACATGACAACGGATCCCTCACTCTCCTCTGCAGCGATTTTTCTTTGAAAGCTTGCTCAAGCTTTTTGAAGAATGGATTTTCATTTCTGTGGTACAGATGCAGATGGATTTGTGTTAGGGCAAGCAGCAGCAGTGTGGTCCTGTGTGTGAATTCTGTGAAAACAGCACTTTATAATTGTGAGAGATGAACTTTGTATACATACTGGATATTTTGAAACAGTACATACCTTGTTGGTAATAATAATATTGTACACCTTGACACTTGTGTAGTTTGAAGAGTCAAACTTTCTAGTGCCTTTTGGCCTGATGTTTGCCTTAAGGTGGGTGAGCTCCACATGGTCCACCAACCAACACTTCATCTCTCCATAATGAGACCTCTTGGAGTTTGGATCCACACCTCAGAACAGGTCCAGGAAGGATAGGATCCTGGGCCCGAGTCATCCTGGCCACTTGCACCTGAAAAATGTTAGTGTCACAGATGAGGACAATACCAGAGTGTTTTTCAGTCCTAGTCCAGGAACCCCAACACTGAATATTTTCAGAGTATTCCTTATATTGTATTCCCAATCAAGGTTAATTCAAGGTGTTATGGGACTCAAGGTCCATGACTGAGAAACACAAGTACAATAGCTTACAGTTGCCTTGGGTAAGTGAATCAGAATAATGTACAAGATATTAATTTATGCTCTTAAATTCACTCACTTTTTCAGTCTTTCCCTCCAGACTAAGATGACCGGTGTTTGAGAAAATGTCTTCACCAGTTATACATTGGGAAGGGGGTAGAGGGCCTCCTTAGCAGCTCTTTCTACTGACTCCGCGACAGCCAATGGAGCTGTTCTGAATTTTGAAAGCACGGCCGCCCATATTTTCTGGAGAGGGTGTAGTTCTTGACTACGTATGACCCACCCTCTTCAAATTCTGGGTCGCTACCATTTTTGATGGACATATATACATTCTCTCCATCAGTGAGTGCACATGTTGTGGTCGTCTTGTCTGTGCCTGTCTATTTTACTTACAAAATCTCTTTGGCTTTTGCAGGTTGCGGCGACTATAGGAGGTTGACATCCTAAGAGAAATGCAAAAATAAATAAAAAAGTTATAGTTTAAAATAAATAAATAAAAATACAAAATGTGCTCAAAATTACTATTATAATCTGTCCTCTCTATTATAATCTGTCCTCTCCAGAGACTGTCCAACTATAAAATCCTTTTAAAATTATTTCATTTAAATATATGCATTATAATGAATACAATTCATTTAAGTTATTTTAATACATAAATTATAATAAAAATCATTTCATTTCAATAAATACATAATTATAATAGGTGTCCACTGTACTGTAGGCATGTGCCTTGGTGTTATCATCTGATTGGACTGCTGCCAAGTTCAAGACCACTGACCCCCACTCATTTCATCATTCAGCAGCAACAACACCCAGCTGAGGTGAGACTTTTTACTTTTCTACAAACTGTGTAAAAGTTATAACTTCACAACTAAAAAATTTATTCTTCCAATAAAATTAGTGATAGAGGCCTGTATGAGAGTGACAAGACAGGCTGACATCTTTTACAAAAAATTAGTTAAATTAATGAGAATTTTGTCTGAGATGAAGTTTTCTGACAGGAAAGTGTTTTCTGAAGTAATTTTTTTACCTCAAATCAAGTTATATTAACAATTGTTTAGTGGGAAATTTCCATATAAAATATATTCTGACAGGATTTGGTCTGAGAGGAAGTTTTCTGACAGGAAAGTGTTTTCTTAATAATTTTACCTCAAATCAAGTTATATTAACAACTGTTTAAATGTTAGTGGGAAATTTCAATATAATAAAATGTATTCTGACAGGATTTGGTCTGAGGAAGTTCAAAATCAATGTGTATTTCCTCATATCCTCCAGAATGTCAGCTACAAGCTCGCCATATAGCTGTCCCACTCCCACCAGCCTCATCTGCGTGGACAACCGCACAAACCACCGTACGAAAACCTATGAGGTGTCCACAGGCAAAACTGAGATCTTTTAAAACAACCACTATAAGTGCACCAATGGTGAGAGAGCATTTATAGCTGCAGTTGATGGGGACACCCCACTATTTGAAAAGGAGGAGGCTTATATTATAAAAAAGAAGAGGAAGATCTGTTCACAAGAGGAGGATTTATCTCCCTGAAAGGAGAAATAGAAAAAGTGAGTGAATTTAGCTAATACATTTTTTATTCAATAATTAGATTCAACTTTGTTTTGCCCATAACCACACATTTTGTTCATTTGCTTTCATTATTAAAAACTCATGTGACTGTCTTTCTCCCACTTATTACAAGCCCTCAGTGAATCTTATCGTAAGCTCTTCCATCTATAACAATTTATACATTAATTGCCTCCTACCTTTCTGTGCATCTATCCTCTTCATTTTTGTTGCATTTTCTTTACATAAATAAGTTAAAGGTCACTAAGGCTCTTATACACAAAGGTTGAATTATGATAATTTTTTGAGGTGTCTTGAGCTGAGTTTGGGAGATCAGGTTGAGATTTCCCATCTCAAGGCGACTCTCAGACCTGCTGCCAGATTTAATTCGTCCAGTTATTTAACTGTGGAGGTACACAACATACATTATCATCATGAAGCCACATTATTCTCTAATTGATTTTTTCTTCATCTTTCTACTCTTGTAAGCGTGTACCAAGTGCATAAAAGGCTTGAAATTGTGACCATTTTGGTTGTGCATGCACCTGAAATTTATTCTGTGCAACCTAAATTTATTTGGAAGCATTTGTGCAAGTGAAAATAATTGTTGAGGTGTGACCGGTTTTCATTTCTCTACAAAACGTTTGCTAATTATTGCACAGTATGTGTCTGCTGTGAGCTGATACAGTGACCGGTCCAATGTTTTATCCAAATGTTACATAACCAGTGTGGGGGGTAACACATTACAAGTAACTTGAGTTATGTAATCAGATTACTTTTTCAAGTAACTAGTAAGTAACATTACTTTTTCAATTTACAACAAAATATCTAAGTTACTTTTTCAAATAAGTAACACAAGTTACTATTTCCACATTTATTGACTGACGGCTCTCCTGTCCCCATATTGAGAGAAATAAATTGTTGTGTGCGCTGTGTGAACATGATGGGTATTGTAGTTTTAGACTAAATGTGAACATGCGTTTACTCATCTCACTTGCACGAAAACATTCAGTATTCCTCAAAATGAATAAAAACAGTGAAATGCAATCTCAGAATTTTTGCAAACCTGTAATAATAAACTATATTAAATTACACAAATATACTTTATGTATTTAATCTCAATTATTAACCAATGTCTTTGCTGCTGACCTTCAATATACCTAATTCAACCATACTAATAAGCAAAAAAATACTTTAGATTAGATTTAGAACTAGAACTTTCTTCTCCTGTATCCTATTCTTCTTTTGTCAGGAAATGAACACGGAGAGAGGATCCAAGTGCAAGTAAAACAATATTTATTGACAGAATACGCTGTACAATAACTTCACTCCAAATGGGCAGTCGTTGCAGTGACTGAGGCGTGCTGAAGCAATGGCGTGTGGTGGCAGATGAACAGGGTGGCGCAGGGCTGCAGCGGGTATCAGAAACCAAGGATAATCCAACCCAGACGCGGGCACAAGACGACAGTTCATATAATCCACCCAGACGCGGGCACAAGACGATAGTCCAGAAATCCAGGAAACGGGAAGTGAAACACGGAACACACGACACCGGGACAGCCTGCAACGAACTGACAAAGACACCATGTAGACACGCACATTAAATAGCAAACACTGAACAAGATACGGCTGGCAGCACATCACAATCAGACAGGTGGGTGACACCCACACAATCACTCACTCACAGGCAACACACACCACAACCACACGAGGGCGAGTAAGTGAACCCATGAACCGTGACATCTTTAATCCAGAACAGCAGCACAGCTGAAGGGTGTGTTTGAGTTGCGCCCTCTACTGTACAGGTGTAAATATGCATTTCCTTCGGCCTGAGGCTTATTCATTTCACTTTTGGTGTGAAAGGGCCTTTTTTGCCAAAAACAGAACTTTTTTGTTGTTATTAAAAAACAAACAAGCAAGCCCAGCCCCGATGAGAAAAAGTAACTCAAAAGTAATGTAATGAATTACTTTTCATAAAAAAGTAACGAAGTAATGCAATTAGTTACTTTTTTAGGGAGTAACGCAATATTGTAATGCATTACTTTTAAAAGTAACTTTCCCCAACACTGTACATAACCGATTAAAATTCATTTTTACATTCTTAACTTTAATGCAGATTTAAAACATTAGCAATCACTCCCTTTCTTTGAGCTCCTTTATCATGTTGAATGATGAAAAGAACACAGAGACAAAGTAACTGTGGATCCACCAGCAAAAGGAAATAATGGCTGAAAGACTCTGAATGGCTCCGCTATGAAAAATGGCACAATGCAATGCGTTCACTGTAAAGCCTGTGGGACAGAGGTTGCAGGTACCACAGAGCTCACCTCTGAATCCACACGTTTTAAGCACGAGAGCTTGATTAAACACGGACAAGTGTGTGGCAAAGAATTCAGATCAGGTTTGATTGTTGAAGCTTTTATTCTGCCCAACTGGCAGAGAGCTGAATGTGAAACTTAAATTTAAAGAAATCTGTTAATATACCATTTTGCTGGTATTCTTGAAGTTGGGGGCACCAGTAGAATGCGCACTGAGGGACATTGCTGAGACACAAGAGATGAACAGAGAAATGAAGAGACGATGATTATGCCAACCTTCACAGACCAACAGTATTCAGGAATGACATTCAGCATTAGCAGTTAAATGTCTGAAAACTTGAAGGCACACTTTTTGTAATTTCTTTCTTTCAAATGTTTCACCCTAAACAAAATAAATAAATAATATTTTTAATATGTTATAATGTTATAAATATCATGAGATGAAGACTCCATATCAGTAACTTAATGTACAGTAGCTTCCTTAAGCACAAAAGGTCTGGGCAACATGTATAGTCATTGTAGCAACACAGAATGGGAAAACTGTTTTTTTACTTTCTTCTATCTTTTATTAACATGTAAAGGCATGTGAAAATACAGAGAAAGAAAATTAAAATCATTTATATTTCATGGATTTGCTGCAGTCAGTCGTGTGTTCCCAACTAAATAAAGGTAGCAAAACTTCTGTTCTAAAAGCATAAACCTTTTTCATAAGAGACTATTTTTTTTTTCATTCTCCAAATCGAATGCAAACAAGATCACAGAAAACCATCAATTGAAACAGAGTGCACTGAAAAACGCTTGTTTAAAATACCCAGTGCAACTAGTATCAACTGTGTTTGTTATAAAAAGACTGAAACTGTAGTGAAGGAGTTGTAACGATTTGTACAGTTATTAATCAATTTATGGGTGGAATATGAATATAATAATTCATAAAGCTTTATGAATTATTATGCACATACCGACCCAAGGGGGAATTAAACATATATTGTGAATTAATTGCAATGAATTATAATCAATTACATATATGCTTAGTTCTGGTTTAATAATTATGTAGAAAACTATCGGTCCGTCCAGCAAACCATTAAGTTATCCACAGACTATTACGACAGAAATGTTATCCTCTGGCCACGAGGATAAATTCCTATGATAGCATCCAAACGTAAAGCAAGGATATAGGATCAAAACGTTAAAGTGACCTGGCTTTGTTGAAATGAGCAAAAGGAACAATCGAACATGAATAATGTGTTTAATATACGGAACGGGTAATACAAACTACGACTACAGAGGTTATACGTCTAAAATAAATACAGAAGGTATACACATATGTTTTGGTTCAGTATACTAATGTGCCTGGCCAACATAAACAAAACTGTCTAACTGACATGTCAGCATGAAATAACCTATACAAAAAAAATCAGATCAACAACAAAGTCTTACCGCACTTATTGTCTATCATAAACATAACCAAAATTCAAGTTTAAAAAAATGGCACCCTCTCCCTACGGTAAATAGAGATTAAACACAACACTATACGGAGGCACAAAGCACAGCAGTCAGACAGGAACCGGAAGCAGACGAAGATCTTCCTTCATCACATCGTTCTCACTGATAAACACTCATCTCTTAGTGACAGGTTACCATCATATTCACACCGCACACTGCTTAACATTGATCATACTTGATAAACAGGCAACTTCCATGTGTTTACAGACACTCTTCTGCACATACAGTCCCGTTCACACCTTCAATTCGTCACTCTCTCCACTGATGATGACTGATGGAAAGTAGCGCAGGAACACGGCCATTCTAACACACCGTTTTCTTGTTTCTGCTTATTTCATTTCAATTTGAAAGGCAAAATGAAAACATACACTGACCCACTTGATACACATTTACAGTTTTTTTGCAGTCACTAGGACACATTTCTCAACACTTAGTTCACTTTTTCAGAACTCTTCACACAGTTCTCCTTACCAACTCTCATCTTAACAGGGAAGTTACAGGTTTACTCTTGACCAACTCTCATCTTAAGACTGCGGTTACAGTTTTTAAATGTTACACACAGTTCCTGAAACTATGGCTCCTTTTCTCAAAACTCTAAACCACAAAACACACACAACATGCAAAACATCACATATATCTTGCAAAAGCAAACACTTCTAAAAATAGTATTATAAGACAGAAGACACTTTTCACATCAGTGTGTTGGTTTTTCTTGTTCAGAGAGCAGTGGCGTGGACAGGAGTTTGTCACTGACAAAGACACTGTGTATATGGGGGTGCATACGTGCATACGGTATGGGCAGCTTGCATGTTTTGAAAGGCACTATGAATGCTGAAAGGTATATAAAGGTTTTAGAGCGACATGTGCTCCCCTTCAGATGACGTCTATTTCAGGGAAGGCCTTGTGTATTTCATCAGGACAATGCAAAACCATATACTGCAGCTATTACAACACCATGGCTTCATCATAGAAGAGTCCGGGTGCTGAACTGGCCTGCCTGCAGTCCAGATCTTTCACATATGGAGACCATTTGGTGCATCATTAAACTCTTCAGCAGCTGGAAACCTCTATCAGGCAAGAATGGGATCATATTCTAACACCAAAACTCCAGAAACTCATAACCTCGATGCCCAGACGTCTTCACACTGTTTTGAAAAGAAGAGGAGATGCTACACCATGGTAAACATGCCCCCGTCCCAACTATTCTGAGACCTGTAGCAGGCATCAAATTTGACATGAGCTCATTTTGTGCATAAAATTCGACACACAAAATATCAGTTTAAACATTTATATTATCGATGTTCTATTGTGAATAAAATATTGGCTCATGTGATTTGAAAGTCTTTCAGTTTTCATTTTATTAAAATTTAAAAAACCTGTATCAACAAACTTGAAAAAACACAACTAAAAAATTCAGTTTAGTGAGAACACACATTTCAGAGAAGAGTTAGTGTGTTTGCTGACGTCTGACTGTCACTGACACTTGAAAAGCAGTTTCACTTCCTTTATTTCAGAGAAAGTGAACAATTTCAGAGCCGCTGTTCAACACGACAGTTCAGAAGAGAAAAGAAAAGTCTTCAAATATTGTTTGAGGTGAGTGTTTCATCTTTCTTTTTTTGTTTTCATCTATTTTCAAAAATAGATGAAAAAGAGTGTACATAAATACATACAATATTTTCACTTTTGAATGCAGATCTGTGAAATGTGAGATGGAAAAACAGGGCTGAATAATAATGATTTATAATTAACTGACACATAATTTGTGCTTTCACACATGTGCTGAAAACTACGGAGCCCCGTGCATGACACGCAGGAAAAAAATAGTATGCTAAATCGCGCGCACGATTTATAAACCGAGGGAACAACTATGAGAAGCGTGCATCATGTGCGGGGCTTCATAAAAACATCTGAAGCTTAGAGACGTTTATCTGAAGTAAACCCTGAAACATCTTCTCTGAGATACAAACCTGCTTTCTGGAAGGCCTGTAAGTATATGAATATACAGTCAAACCAAACATTATTCAGACACTAGATATCATTTTTGAGATATATATATATATATATATAGAGAGAGAGAGAGAGATATATGTGTACTACTATTTATTTATATATATACATACTACCGTTTGGGATCGGTAAGATTTTTAATATTTTTAAAAGAAGATTTGTCTGCTCACCAAGATTGCATTTATTTAATTAAAAATACAGTAAAAACAGTAATATTGTGAAATATTATACAATCTAAAATAACTATTGGAATACTATTGGTTTTCTATTGGAATATAATATAAAATGTAATTTATTTCTGTGTTGGAAAAGCTGAATTTTCAGCATCATTACTCCAGTCTTCAGTGTCACATGATCCTTCAGAAATCATTTTAATATGATGATTTGATGCTCATTTATGACATTTATGATTATTATCAATGTTAAAAACAGTTGTATACTTTTTTTTTCAGGATTCCTTGATGAATAGAAAGTTCAAAAGAACAGCATTTATCTAAAATACAAAGCTTCTGTAGCATTATACACTACCGTTCAAAAGTTTGGGGTCAGTAAGAATTTTTATTTTTATTTTTTTGAGAAGAATTTAAAGAAATTCATATTTTTTTTTTTTTAGCAAGGATGCATTAAATCAATCAAAAGTGGCAGTAAAGACATTTATAATGTAACAACAGATTATATTTCAAATAAACGCTGTTCGTTTGAACTTTCTATTCATCAAAGAATCCTGGAAAAAAAGTATACAACCGTTTCCAACATTGATAATAATAATAAATGTTTCTTGAGCATCAAATCATCATATTAGATCATGTGACACTGAAGACTGGAGTAATGATGCTGAAAATTCAGCTTTGATCACAGGAATAAATTACATTTTATATTATATTCCAATAGAAAACAGTTATTTTAAATTGTAATAATATTTCACAATATTACTGTTTTTACTGTATTTTTAAATAAATGCAATCTTGGTGAGCAGACAAAACTTATTTTCAGTTTTTTTTCCAGTTCATTTATTTAAGTAAGGATAGCAAAATAAAATAAACTGTGACATATTATACCCAAAAATACTTTATACAGTGGATTAGCAGGAAGAGTTATACAAATTTGGGACCAAAAATTATTCAGGCACTTTGACCTGACCATGTTTTGCTGAAGTGTTATCTGACATAATTAAGATTAATGTTTTCTGACACAGTTTAACTCTGAGATCTTGTCATATTTTATTACCATTTTTTTAAACTATAGTGAATAAACTGTAATAATAAATGAAATGTTGAAGGTGTCTGAATAAATTTTGGTTTGACTGTATATATGGTTTACGAGGACACAACTGTGTGTAATGACATGTGTATTACAACATAAACATGTTTTATAAGAACACTTCATTTGTCCTCATAAACCAAATGACTTAAAAAAAAAACCCTACTAACCAATGTTTTATTAAAAAATGTAAAAATGCCTACAGTTTCCTGTGATGTGTAGGTTTAGGGGTAGAGGTAGTGTAGGGGGAGAGAATGTACAGTTTGTACAGTATAAAAACCATTACACCTATGGAGAGTCCTCACTGAGATAACAAAACAAACCTGTGTGTGTGTGTGTGTGTGTGTGTGTGTGTGTGTGTGTGTTTGTGGATGGGTGTGTGTGTGTTTTAAAAAAAAAAGTGACAGGAAGAGCAGCACATTGACTCTCTCTGGTCTGAGGCTGTGTAACACCCTTCTGTTTGCTCCACTGAGATGTGGAAATCTCACTTAAAAACATCCTTATTTTCTATGGCTTTGAATTGTTGGTGTTTTTGTGGCTGTATTTTGTTTTATGTTAATGTTTTGATGTATATACAGTATCTCATACAAGCTGTACTCTCACTACTTTACATTGAAGAAATGACACTTTGCTACAGTGTTGTCACATGAAAAGATATAGTAAAATATTTACAAAAATGTGAGCAGTGTACTCCCTTCAGTGAGATACTGTATTCGATGTTTTATGGTGAAAGTGCCAAGTGCTGTTTTCTCTTGCAGCTTCTTCTGTCTCTGTCATCATTGGTGTTTCAAAGGCTGGGATGTTGTCTGGACTGATGATGTAGTTTGTCAAAACAGCTTCACAGTGATAAAAACAGGATCAGTCATGGAAACAGCTGTGGAGACGGTTCAGATTCTGCTGTAAAGCGGCTCTGAAAGACAGTAGTGTCGTTATTCAGCTCAATCAGTTCAGTGTTGATTCAGATGAACTATGAATCATATTTCATTTATTATCACTATTTCTTCTCCTCTCGAATTATTAAACATACTCGTGTGTGATGTTTACCTGCTGGTTATTTATCCTGAAAGCGTTTCATTTTATTTTGGATTTTGCGTTATCTTGCATTGATATCAAGCCTCCTCGATTTTTCATGGTTTCTGTTGTCAGATTTCATATATTGTGTCTGATCTGTGAGTTGATGATTGTGTGTCTGTGTGGATCTGTTGTGTGTGTGAGATTTTCACTTCATAGTTTCAAACCAAATGTAAAAGAATAGATGAAGAGCTGAATGAAGATCAAATTCACATCAGTACAGCAGGTGGCGCTGACAACCAGTTTACTCCCATCTGGACTGTTGAAGTGACAGCTTTAATACTGAGATTATGAGCATTTATTTTTAAATCAAACACAGATGGGATGATGAACACAATTAAAGTCATCTGCACAGTTTTTACTATCTTTAGGACATGTTTCTCAATACACTTCTTCAAATCTCTTTACTCAGCTCTCCTCATCAGCTTTCAGATAACTTTATGTTCGAGATGCACTAGTACTAAACTACCAAACACTTCTACAGTTTTAATCAGTTCATTCTTTCTGTAGTCACATTTTCAAAACTCTAAACACTATCAGCACAACATCCGTCTGTTGCGATCACACCATTAACACAATAATGCTAACAATTCAACCTTCTGCAAAATTCAAGGCGGAAAAGTTTTGTCTTGGAATGAGATCTTGATGGTCGAAGAGCATGTAAATGTACAAGCAGGACTATTTTAAAGTAAGCCTGAATCAAAGTGAAAGCCAAGCAAAACTGCTTGTCATTGGGTTTTAACAATCTGACCCATCCCCATGAGTATTTATTATTATTATTATTTTAATATACAACACACAATTTGACTTTAAGTAGACAATAATTTGATTAAAAACTGAGCAGAGCAGACAAATAAGTAAAGATGCTTTATTTATTATTTATTTAATTTTAAAGTGAAAGTATTGTTATAATTCAATTTAAATTTAATTCAGTTCCTTGTTGAAAACTGGTGACTCCATCTGCCTTTGCTGGGCTGCCTTTAGGACCTAAAAAGGTTTTCAAATAACTTTCTTCAGCACAATAATGATAAAACTAAAATAATTATTTTTGGTCCTGTGAAATCTAGATGTTTCCTGGTTAACAAGCTTGGTTATTTTCTTTCACTTTCACCCCAGCTAAGAAATCGTGTCATTCTTGACTCAAATTACAGATTAACTCCATTAATAAGAAAAGTTCCCTTTCAAAGTGGACCTCAACACCAGTGGTGGAAAGAGTACTGAAAATTTGTACTCAAGTACAAGTACTGTAACATTGCTGAAATAATACTCAATTACAAGTAAAAGTAGGCCTACTGGTGTCAAAAAAGTACAAATTACTCTTCTAAAAACTACTCAAAGTACTAAAATTACTAGTTACTTTTTAGCCGGCGATATTTAATGAATTGCCAAACAATATTCAATCAATCAGTAGAAAATAGCTACTTTCAACAAAGCACTTTCACCTTGTTCATGAAGTGCATGAAGTAGTCACAATGCTGGAATTTCAATACAATACAAATGATCAATATTCAGTATCATTTTAAGCAGCTGCGCGCGCATAGTGGTTGCAGAAAAATAGCGGTAGCAATTGGAGGAAAATGTGCAAAATCCACAGAATAAGAGAAAAATGTTTTGTTGTGCCTCTGGATGTTGGAATCAGAATGCAAAAAATATAGTCTTCATTTTTAAAGAAAACCATCGTTGAAAACGTCCTTTGAAGCTAAACGGAGACGTTTCACAGACTGGACTGATGACACCTGCAATGATTAGTCTACTATTAAAGCAGGAATTTGATGTAAACAGTAAGTCTACATAATATTCACATATGCAGTTCAGAGGGCATACATACATAGCAGTTACAGCATTGAAATAATATTTAAACCTATAACATTTCACATATATATCTTTTAAACAGTCTATACAATTTTAATTTCACAATTCTGACTTTTTTTGCATTTGCGTGTTTATTACTCCCAGTTCGGACTTTATTACTCGCAATTGTGAGTTTATTTCACAATTCTGAGGGGAAAAAAGTCAGAATTGCAGGATAAATTGCAATTCAGAAAAGACAGAATAACGAGTATATCTCACAATTCTGTTTTTCTTTGTAAGAAATGTGAGAGATAAACTCAGATTTGCGAGAAATAAAAGTCAGAATTGTGAGATATAAACTCGAAATTAACTTTTTATTCTTTTAATTCATGACTTAAAAAAACAAAACAAAAAAAAACAAAAAAAAAGTTGTACGCGTCAAGAGACTTATACGCTTTTAGCTTCTCCTGAGTATAGGCTATACACTTGAGGTGTCAATCAGGTAAATATATATCTCTGGCCACTGGATGCTTGGCCATTTCGTTTCGTCATTTAACCACTGACAAGGTGCTATGGCACGGATCCGTAAGCTGTATCCCACTCGGTAATGTTAATTTTTTTTAAATAACAGTGCTTATCGCTGGGTGAAGCTGCTGTGATATGCCGACAACATTTAAAAAAAAATAACAAATCAAAATATTCTATAATGTTTCTAAATCTTAACTACTTTGAACCGCTTCGTCGTAACTCTAGTCGTACTGGTTATCACTCCCGGGTTTTCTGCAACCATGATGCGCGCGCATCCCGAATGTTTACAAACATTAAATAGGCCTATAACATTGATCAATTACCATTACAGTAATCTCACTTAAATATTTGCTCACTCTGTGTATTTCTGTGATGTATTTCAGATCGTTTTGATGAAATCTGAGCGCTTTCTGACCCTCCATAGACTGCAACATTATTACCACTTTTTATGGCCCAAAAGGTAGTAAAGGCATAGTTAAAACAGTCATGTGACAACAGTGGTTCAATCCTAATGTTATGAAGCAACCGGAACACTTTTTGTGCACAAAATAAACAAAAAAACCCCCACTTTATTCAACAATTTCTTCTCTTCCATGTCAGTCTCTGACACTGTTGACGTAGTAAACACAGTCGGCTCATTATTGGCCGGATTCTGCATCAGCATCACATGCATGCGCTGTGGTGCTCACATGAACAGCATCAGAGAGTGACACGGAGAGAGGAAACTGTTTAATAAAGTCGTTATTTTTGTTTTTTGCACACAAAAAGTATTCTGGTCGCTTTATAACATTAAGGTTAAACCACTGTAGTCACATGGGCTATTTTAACAATGTCTTTACTATCTTTCTGGGCCTGCAAAAGCTCCAATTACGTTGCAGTCTGGGGTCAGAAAGCTTTCGGATTTTATCAAAAATATCTTCATTTGTGTTCTGATGATAAACGAAGGTCTTACGGGTTTGGAACAACATGAGGATGAGTAATTAATTACAGACATTTCTTTTGGGGGGGGGGGGGAACTAACCCTTTAAGAGCCATATATATGTTGTTCATTTAGATAAAAAAGAACATCAGAATGGTTTGACCTTTAATGTCTGTATGCAGTGATGCAGTTAGACAGATTAGGTTATTTTTATGTAAAAATCATACAAATGCCCCATTCTGAAACATACATGTAGGCTACACTGAAAAGAAATTAAAGATCCACCTTTGTTTGTTGAGACTTTGGTGTATTTCACTTTTAGCCAATAAGATTTGCTGTAGCATTTTTATCGGTCAGGCATGGAAGTCTATTCTGATTGTTTGATAACGTTTGGCAAAGTTTAATTTAAGAGCACAGAGAGATTCGCGATTGCACACTACACAGAGCGTGCAAGAGGAGAGGCAGTTCACTTGTATATTGAGAGCTTGCGTCGTTTTCTGCCATTACATGAATGTGCTCTCGCGTTACAATAATGCGCTGTAACTGAAACGAGTGACAGGAGGAGGAGGAGCGGGTGTGTGTCAAACTCGCTGTCGGGGAGACGAGAGAATGAGAATGCGCCACTGGTAAAATATCAGGGTTTTCATTGGTCCGTTTACGATCGGATAACTTTATTGGCTACCAATATGCTGGTCAAAGATTTCAATATTAATTCAAATTGTTGGCGTAGCTAGTAACGGAATGTGATTTTACAAGTAGCGAAGTAGATTACTTAGCTTAATTTGTACTTAAGTACAAGTAGAATTATAGATTAAAAAATGTACTCAAAAAAGTACAAAAACCCGAAAAAACTACTTAATTACAGTAACGCGAGTATCTGTAATTCGTTACTTCCACCTCTGCTCAACACTGAGTCTTGGATCGTCACAGTGGGGAACGGCATCAGTGTGACCGGTGCCTGAAGCACATGTCCACACCAGAGATGGGCACTCCAGTTTAACAGACTTCAGACTAATTTTAAAGGTGCCCTAGAATCAGAATTTGAATTTACCTCGGCATAGTTGAATAACAAGAGTTCAGTACATGGAAAAGACATACATTGATGTAGCGGAACACTGGATGCACCACAGGATGAACACAGAATGAGGACAAACACCAGTAATGCCTTTTCTTGGGTGTTTACTGCAAACATGAAATGGGACAGTGTTACAACAATCAAATCATCTGTTCTGGTTTCACAATCTCTCTTCAGAATGTTTCACGCAGACTCAAGTTACAGGTTGTTTTCTTTACAGTATCTTAAATTGTTCCACTCAATAAAATGAATTTCACCAAAGGCATATTTTGTTTATATAGAATTAGAATGATTTATGAATACTGAATCAATAATCAAATGATCCATCAATAAAACAATAGTAAAACAAAAACACAATAACTCATACCTGCAAACATGAAATGGGACAGTGTTACAACAATCAAATCATCTGTTCTGGTTTCACAATCTGCAAATACATCATTTAGTACATTGCCCCATTTTTCTAATATGCAGGTGACTTACAATACCAAAGTAACAATTCACAGTTTCAATTTCTTCTCAACACATATAACATGCTTTGAGTCATAAACTACATTACCCAGAATGCACCGCTGATTACAGGCGCGCATTTTACATTGCGCAGCAAGGAATTAACCACTCGCGTCATCAAAATGTAATGAAATGAAACTCAGATGAACGTTAATAAACTTCCTCATACTCATGAGAATGAACATAAGACATAAACTGATATTTCAGATGATGTGCGTTCATAGGATTACATCACATTCACACGTTTTAAGCTATACAGTTTATGTAAAGTATTAAACATGCACAACCTCTAATTTTACACATAACAGGGTCAAAAACAGTATTACCAAAATATTTTGTTCTGATTTCGTTGTAACTTCTATTTAATATGCTCTAAAAACATGTTCGAGCTGTCCACTAACAGAGACACGTCTGGGTATGCACGTGCATATGGGCCTGGGTGGATTGGTGGCCCGCTATATTACGGGCTTACGGGCTATACCTCTCTTCAGAATGTTTCACGCCGACTGAAGAGCGCGGCACCAGGGGAACATACCATTGACCGAAGAGAGGGGTATACCACATGAGCAACACAAAAGAACACATAACATTTCTCCAAACAAACACATGCAGCACGAGAAGGCAGCGTGACCACATTGTTCGATATACACCAATATTGAATTCTGTGTAAAAGAGTCTCAATTTCCATCTGCATAGATTATATATATATATATACTCCCAACCCCTCCCCATAATGAAACGATGGATCATCCCTTACCAAGTGTTTCTGCACCTGGTTTTTCTTAACAAAAGTGACAAAGTTTGATGAATTATAACACTTTTTACACTATTACATTGAGTTTCAAACCCCATTGTTTCCTCCTTCTTATGTAAATCTCATTTGTTTAAAAGACTTCCGGAAAACACTCGGATCTCAACCAGGCCCGGTACTAGGCTTGTTGGACTGGGGGGGCAATCACAAATTTTGGTAGGGCAGCATATCCCCCAACAAATACTGCTTCATAAAAAAAAAAAAAAAAAAAAATCAGTCTGATTCCTTTATTTAAGAAGCCCATAGGTTCATGAACTATACTAACACATGAACTATATACTATATGAGCATAAAGCAAATACTGGCTAAACTAGCTATGTACATCATTTGTTTTACTTTTACTCTTTCACAGAACAAGTCTTCTGCTTCTCATGGCAAAAAGGTCTACAAATTTCTCCATATCCAAGTTGTTAGTAATTGTTTTGTCATGGGCCAAAATGACTAAGTTCTCTTTTCTCTTATGTAGCATTGTGCGTCTGAAAGGAGTTAGAATCCTTGCCAGCGTAGAGAAGGACCTCTCACATGACGCAGAGGACACTCCAATCACTAAAGCTGTTACATACAATCTATGCAACTCAGGAAATGCTTCCTTGTACCCCTGCATGTGTTTGCACATTGCTGAAAGGTCGGATTTAGTGGGAAACTGTCTCAGCAACATGGTTTGGCAATACACATTTCATTTCTGAGACCCTCTCTTTCACTACCAGCAAGAAGCTGGAGTGGGCTGAGCGTACCCAAATCTAGAAAAGATGCAGACTGTGGGAGAAGTGAGTTTACCGCCTTTATCAATTCAAGATTCTTTACTGAGAATCTACTTTCCATCTCAGCAATAGCTCTGTCCAGAATATGCAGCAATGATCTTTTCAGGGGCATACTTGGATCATTAGAGGAATCTAAATCAGTGTGACCAACAGAGGTGAGGACAACGCTGTCTGACAGGTGTTTGTTAACTGTTCTTTTTCTTTTTTGGCCAGGGATATCTGCTGTCATTTCAAACTGATCCATGATGGATCTGTTCGCATGTCTTTTAAAGCCTGCAAGCAAGCACTGATGACTTCACTTGCTGTACACAGATTTACAGTGTTACCTTGCAACATAGCATTTGCAGGTTTTAAGACTCCAAGTATTTTCACAAGGAAATGGCCAATGTCAAAGAAGTTATGTGTTCTAATCTGCACCATCAAACCAGATGCTTCTGTTCTGATATCCATTGGTGCAGTACTACTGTGTGAAACTTCAGAGAGAATGGCCAAAATATCCTCTTTATTGTCTACAAGGCACTTTGTCACATCATAGTGGCTTGTCCACCTAATTTCCAGCAGCCTTTTAAGGCAAGGGATCATAGTTGTGTATGACATACTGGCGATGGAAAAGTGAGTGAAGTGCTGAAGACAAATCAAAAATGTTCTTGCACAAGTTCTGCTTGAATGGCATGCACTACTGCTAAGTGAAGCTGGTGGTTGTAGCAGTGTATGTACGGTATTTCTCTACCAAGTTTCTTTTGAATCAGAGCTTGCACCCCACCTCTGATACCACTCATGACAGAGGCACCATCATAGCACTGACTGATTATCTTGTCAGTACCATAGCCTTGATCATCTAGGGCTGTAAGAATTTGTGAGGTAATGTACTGTGCATCCAACTGTTTAAGATCAAGAAGGCCAATCAGGTGTTCCTCTGGAACTGAGTTACACACAAACCTTATCATTAATGACAGGTTCTCCACATTACACCTATCTCGAGTTCCGTCACTTTTTATACAGAATTCTGGTCTGTCTGCGCTTTCATATTGTCGTTTTACCTCATTCAGCACACACTGTGCTAAAGTGTCAATTATTTCATTTTGCATGTGGTTAGAAGTGTTTAGCATTTTGAGGTATACTTCTTGCAATTTCGGCCAATTTTGTGTCTTTGTTCAAGGTACTCAAAAAGTTTAAGGAAAAGCCCAGTGCTATGATCTGCATGTTAGATTCACAAAGGGTCCCTTCAGAACTCCCACGAAATGCAAGCTCGTTGACAGAAAGGAACCGCACAACTTCAGCCAATGACTTGACATAATAGCGGTTTTTCTCCACATGTGATTGCCCTAATAGACTGGATATAGTTTCACCACTGGCCTTTCTGCTCTCATACTCAGCCCATGATTTTGCAGCAAGTATGTGTCCATGGCAGGATGCATGCTTTTGAAACCCCTTATCTTTCTCCAGTGCTGACTTCCAATTTGTGTATCCACGACGAGTGAAAACGAGGTCTTTGTCATTTCCCATTCCAAATTTGCGACAAGGGAAACAAAAGCATGCATCCAGCTTCACAGAATATTCCAGCCAAGGCCTTGAATGATACCAGCCTGAATTAAAAGATGGCAATGCTACCAAACATGCGTTTTGGGTAAGAGTTTAACACTGGCTGTGTTGGTACAGTATCTTTCAGCCCATAGCTAACATCATCGACCCATTCATTTTGCGCACGCGCAGGCTGCACACTAGCGATCGGTTCAGACGTGCTTGAAGTCGGAGAACCTTCTAAATGAGATTCAGCAGGCACAGCTGTAGCATGACGCAAGCTGTGCTCCGATTCCGAAGAAGCAGCCCCTACGCTATCAGTGCTTTCTGCAGGTTTTTTTAGAGGTATTAAAAATTTTCGCATGGTCACGAGTGAAGAAAAGAGTGAATGACAGATGGTGTGCTAGCTAGCCTAGCTAAGCTAGCACAGATTTGAAGCAAGCTGTGCACTTCAATCAGGCAGAACAAAAAAATAAATAAAACGAAATAAGCAAATAAAGATGTATTCTGAGATTTATTTAAGAAGCTGTATACAATAAGAATAAATGAGAACAAGAGAGAGTATGCTATCTGAGAGCGGCTGCTAATGAGAGCTCCAGAGAGAATATCCAAGAGCGATCAAACCGTTATGACAAATATAAATGCGTCGCGATGGTTTATTTGGTCGAACTGACCAATTACAATTTAGTAGGCTCGAGCTCCATTTCCTGATTGGCTAAACATTCTGTTTAAAAAAAACCGACTGAGTTTCAAAAAATGCAGTGTCATTTATTCACATTTTTTTTTTTTTTTTCTCTTGTCAGAGCCATTGAAAAACAACAGTTTATTTATTTATTTATTTATTTGCTTATTTATTTATGGTTTATTTATTTATTTATGCTAAAAGGTCACCTTTATTTTTTATAGTTTTATATATTTTATTGTTTGGTCAAATAAACTAACGTCTAACGTCATATTTAAATTTGTCATAACGGGATGGATATATAGGCTACAATTGCTTTTACAATGCATAATGCTGATGTGACCAATTCTGTATTTATGCATAAACAAAAAAGAAAATGTAATTATAATAGGCCTAGTTGGTAATAATGTAGTATTTTATTAAAATATATTTAAAACGTTGCATCCTCTTTTGCAAAGCACATGCGTTTGAAGTTTCTTTTTCAGTTTTACTGTAAATGCATGAATGGGAATAAAGAAAATGTTTTATAAAATAGGCCTATATTGTACATAATAATGTAGTGTTTTATGTAAATACATTTCTCTTATTATATATATAAAAACGTTGCGTCGCGTGTCTTTTGCAAAGCACTTGCATTCGATCTTTCTTTTTCGGTTTTTACTGAAAGAACATGCATGAATGAGAAAATAAAGTGCGGGATGTGTTTTATGTTATAAAGATTTATTAAGGTAAAAAAAAAAAAAAAAAAATCTCAATGTGTCGCTTACTGACACTTCGCATTCGCAAAGCCTACGGCATGTGATCTCGAATTCAGGTCTGTCTTTATTTGCGAATTGCATTTGTCAGATAGGCCTACACTGCACACAGTACTATTATTTCAAAATATCCGTCTTTCTTTGCGAGCATTCGCGTATGCATACAAGGAAATAAATCTGTTGTGTTAATCTGTGAATTAGGTCTTAATATAGCTAATTATTATTAAGCCTGATATATGCACTGTTAATTTAATTATAGCTTCTTTCTTATAGTCACTTATACTGTTTGTTATTCGCATCTTTCTTCTTTTGTACTGGCTATTGCTTAGTAGTCTATGTGAATTATTTATGGACATAATGTACGAATTATTCATTGTTATGGAAATTACTGAGGAAAATGTTCGCTGACAGCTATCTCAGCATGCAGAAAATATGACGGCTCATCGTGATATTTTTTAGGCTACTTGCTTGAAGATTAGGTGTGCACTGACGTGTTTTCTGATTAATGTTCGTTACTTCCCAGTTCGCATGTTTTTGGATTTTAAGTCCATTTTTATGAGATTAAATATCATTATAAGCATAATATTCACTTTTTTTTCTGTGAATAAAGTGGCCTATCCTTAATCAATAGATAAGACGTTTTTAATGTTTATGTAGGCCTATTGATTTTATTGTTGGCTGCACATTTTTGGGGGGGCACAAGGAAATTCTGGGGGGGCAATGCCCCCCCTAGCCCCCCCCTAGACCCGGCCCTGATCTCAACATAACACCAACTGTTACGTAACAGTCGGGATCATTAATATGTATGACCCCAATATTTGCATAATGCCAGCCCATTCGACGCATTAGACAAGGAAAGGCAGTATTAACGGCTGGATCTGTGCACAGACAAGGTAAGCAAGCAAGAACAACAGCGAAAAATGGCAGATGGAGCAATAATAACTGACATGATCCATGATATCATGATATTTTTAGTGATATTTGTAAATTGTCTTTCTAAATGTTTCATTAGCATGTGCTAATACTGTTAAATGTGGTTAAAGTTACCATCGTTTCTTACTGTATTCACGGAGACGAGAGTCGTTGCTATTTCATTTTAAACACGTGCAGTCTGTATAATGCATAAACACAACTTCATTCTTTATAAATCTCTCCAACAGTGTGTAATGTTAGCTTTAGCCACAGAGCACAGCCTCAAACTCACACAGAATCAACCGTAACCATCTAAATAAATACTTTACTCACATAATTCGAGGCATGCATACAGCATGCATGACGAACATCTGTAAAGATCCATTTGAGGGTTATATTAGCTGTGTGAACTTTGTTTAGCGATGTATATATAGTCGAGAGCTCGTGGGGCAGAGGGATCGCATCTCTTAAAGGGGCCGTGCTGAAAAAATCAGTGCATAGTTAATGATGCCCCAAAATAGGCAGCTAAAAAAATTAATTTAAAAAAAATCTATGGGGTATTTTGAGCTGAAACTTCACAGACACATTCAGGGGACACCTTAGACTTATATTACATCTTGTAAAAAAACAATCTAGGGCACCTTTAAAGGGTCATGAAACCCCAAAACACTTTTTGAAATGTAAACAGATATGTATAGGCTCTACATCATTGAAAACACTAAAGGTACTCATTAATGTTATTCATAAGTGAAAAATAGTTATTTTTGCATTTTTCAGATAGATTTCTGTCTTCCGGTTTGAAAAGCTGAGTCAGAGCAACGTCACAAAATCTGACGTCATTGTGTACTTTCGAACATGCTGACGTAGATTCTCGACATATATTCATGACATAAAGCTCATTCAATCCAATCACTGCACTGTTTAGTATGCATACGATTATAATTGCGGTATTATGCATGAGGAAGTGTCACTTCTCTCGCCTCTGTCTCTTGTCATTCAGAGACATATCGTTGGTGTTCGTTTCCTCAGTGCCACAACACAATGTGTTTTCCTGCGATGCGACCAGAGCAGAGGTTTGTGTGCATGTGGATTGTTTTGCTGTAATCTACCAGCACAAATGGAAAATATGTTCCCATAAGATCGCATTACAGCGGAGAATTCAAATGTCCCAAAAGTGCGGCTCATTCTCCTCTGCCTGCTCTAGCTGCGTTCAAACACGCGAGCCGTAGGCTGTTTACCTCAGCACAGCACGTGTATTGTTTGTATTTTGCTCACAATGTGGTCATAACTGGAGTTTGAATACGAACACATGAAAAATACGATTGTTTTTATGATATACAGGCGGAGCGCGCATATGCTCTGTTTCAGCGCGGAGCTCCGCGATGAGTTTAATAACACTAGCCACGTGACACATGGTTCATACAGAATAAAGTATCCGTGTTTAAAGTTTTTATTTCACACATTCTCCTGCACCAAACATTAACCAGCACGGTGTAGTTATGCACACATATTTCATCAAGTCTTCTTCAAGTGAATTATATGTGTGCAAACTGGACACTGATACAGTGGTGTAGCCTATCTGAACACAACGACACGATTATTCTAAAAGACTGATTTTGAGACTGCAGTGCTCGTAAACGTAATCAAAGTAGCCTATTATTAGCCCTATTAAGTATTCTTTCGCATTTCTCCCTTGTGCTTGGGAGTTTGTTGTCATTTTCTCCGTGCTCATATATTAATATTCATTATTCTGTATAATGAGTGTGTTGTAGGTCTGTGCTTCATTGGTTGTTCTCTCCCCTCTTCCCCCCTCTACACTCCCACTTTTCCAGAGCTTTACACACCCATTTTAACAGACTTTTTGAAACTCAGAGGTGTGAACGACCAGGCTAAAACAGGGGGGTTTCATGACCCTTTAAAAACAACTCAAACTTTTTACCCTTAACTACTGATATAATAAATAAAGAATTTGTGTTGTGTTCGAATGGTTTTATAATATCTGCGTCACATATTTTCCCTACATGTCATGATAGATCGGACTCTTGTCATAGAATTTGATTACGTTTGTCTGTGTATTGCGCGTAAACTCTTAAATGTCATCATAAGAGTCCCATGAAACATGACAGGAACCACCGTGCAAATTTTCTTTTGTTTGGGTTTATTTAACATGTCAGAATGGCTAGATGCACCTGCTGGAAAATAATTAAAGACACAAGAACAACATTTTATGAGCGAGTGTGATTCTTAAACAGCATTTCTGATCATGCGCTCTTCAATCTTTGAGAGAGAAACTATCACTCAACAGCTTCATGTGTCTGCAGACAGTTTTGATGTAATACTGGGTATTGTAATGATCTTGGTCTTGTCATGTGCAGTTTGACTCTGAATTGACTCGTACTCGAACATATTAGGAATCTGACTCATTCCAAAGTCCACTCGAGTCCCATTTAAAATATTTCATGATTATAACTGTTATTATTTCTGTAAATTGATGTTTGATTGACATGTCCAGTGATTGGTGATTTTCGTGTGTGCAGCTGCGCATGACTTGAGACTAACGTTAGTGCAAAGGCAGCAGGACTCAGGTCAGGATGTCATGTGGAGCCTCCAGCTCTTAACTGCGTGTTGAAAATGTCTGCTATCATCTATTATTCAGTTTGCATATAAGAGCCACAAAGAGTTCATATGCAGTAAGACTCTAAAAAAGAAACATTCTGCGATATGTAAAATCTGCTGTAAATCAATTACTGAAGCAAAGGGAACAACTTTCTATTTTCATGTGGAACAAAAGCACAAAGAAAGGTAAGATTAAGAACACATATAATTTCTGTATTTGCATAAAATTTCAGCATTTTGACAGCTAATGCTTAGTTCGGTGTATAAGTCTGCAAGGGATTATACTTTCACATTCACACTTTTGCATTGCAAAGGATATTTCTGCAGTCACTCTTGTGCACACTCTCCATAACTCAAAAGTGAATCAAATTGAGTTCTTATGTTGTTTGTGGATTTTCCACAGTTCTGTTTGATCATGTGGGCTTATTACCTCAAACACTGGATTATTATTAAGGTTTTCAACTAGTGTGTAGATTTTATTTTTACCCCGTATTAAAACACACCATCCAGTGAGATTAAAGCTTTAGATTTTCTGCTGCTGTTATACAAAGTGATGAGATGGTGGCGCTAAAACACAGAGTGGCTGCACACAGAACTCTTAAAGGGGTCATATAATGGTACATGCACTTTTACAAGTTGATTGTACTGAAATGTCCATCCTATAATGATAAATATCCATCCAGTGTGTTTTTAAAAATCTCCTTCTATGTTTTCCCGTCTCAAATCGAGCCGTCTGACTGTGTGACGATACACAGTCGGACGCCCCTCCCACGATTGTTAATTGACAGCAGCGTTTTAACACAGACCCGCCCTGAGCGAGCTGTCATCATAGAATCAGAATCAGAAAGAGCTTTATTGCCAGGTATGTTGTTTACACATACTAGGAATTTGTTTTAGTGACAGAAGCTCCACAGTGCAACAGAGTAACAGCGACAAGACAAGACACATAATAAAGAGAATAAAATAATAATATACAAATTTACAAGATAGACAAAGTGCAAAAAAAGCAAAAGACAACATATATTATAGACAATTGTATGTACAATTATGTGTGCAAATTGAGATATAAATAAGTGTTTTAAGTAAATAATGTGTAATAGTGTTGTGTGTTCTGTGTTTGTCAAGTGTTCATGAGATGGATTGCTTGAGGGAAGAAACTGTTCCTGTGTCTGGTCGTTCTGATGCTCAGGGCTCTGTAGCGTTGACTGGATGGCAACAGTTCAAAGAGGGAGTGTGCTGGATGTGAGGGGTCCAGAGTGATCTTCTTTGCCCTTTTTCTCACTCTGGATAAGTACAGTTCTTGGAGAGTGGGGAGGGTTGTGCCAATGATTCGCTCAGCAGACCGGACTACCCTCTGTAGTCTTCTGAGGTCAGATTTGGTAGCTGAGCTGAACCAGACGGTAATTGAAGTGCAGAGGATGGATTCGATGATGGCAGAGTAGAACTGTTTCAGCAGCTCCTGTGGTAGGTTGAACTTCCTCAGCTGGCAAAGGAAGTACAACCTCTGCTGGGCTTTTTTCACAATGGACTCGATGTGGTTGTCCCACTTCAGTTCCTGGGAGATGGTGGTGCCCAGGAACCTGAATGACTCCACTGCTGCCACAGTGCTGTTCATGATGCTGAGTGGGGGGAGAGCAGGGGGGTTTCTCCTGAAGTCCATGATCATCTCCACTGTCTTGAGCGTGTTGAGCTCCAGGTTGTTAAGACTGCACCAGCCAGCCAACTCGTCACCGTCCTGGATGAGGCCGATCAGTGTAGTGTCATCCGCAAACTTCAGGAGCTTGACAGAGGGGTCTTTAGAGGTGCAGTCGTTGGTGGTGGTGTACAGGGAGAAGAGCAGTGGGGAGAGAACACAGCCCTGAGGGGCGCCGGTGCTGATGGTGAGGGTGCTGGATGAGAATTTCCCCAGCCTCACTAGCTGCTGCCTGTCTGTCAGGAAGCTGGTGATCCACTGACAGACAGAGGTGGGCACGGAGAGCTGAGTTAGTTTAGGCTGGAGGAGTGATGGGATGATGGTGTTAAAAGCAGAGCTGAAGTCCACAAAAAGGATCCTCACATAAGTCCCTGGTCTGTCCAGATGCTGGAGAACATAATGCAGTCCCATATTGACTGCATCATCCACAGACCTGTTTGCTCGGTAAGCAAACTGCAGGGGGTCCAGTAAGGGTCCAGTGATGTCCTTCAGAAAAGCCAGAACCAGTCTTTCAAATGACTTCATGGCCACAGACGTTAGAGCCACAGGTCTGTAGTCATTTAGTCCAGTGATTTTGGGTTTCTTTGGGACGGGGATGATGGTGGAGCGTTTGAAGCATGAGGGGACTTTGCACAGCTCCAGTGATCTGTTGAAGATCTGTGTGAAGATGGGGGCCAGCTGGTCAGCGCAGGTTTTCAGACAGGCTGGTGAAACGCTGTCTGGGCCTGGTGCCTTTCTTCTCTTGTTCTTTCTGAAGACCTGTCGCACGTCATTTTCACTGAACTGAATTGCAGGTGTGGGGGAGAGGGGGGTTGATGGAGGTGTGAATGGTGATTTTTCAAACCTGCAATAAAACCCATTCAGATCGTCTGCCAGTTGTTGATTCTCCACAGAGCTGGGGGATGGTGTCTTGTAGTTGGTGATAACTTTCAGACCTATCCACACTGAAGCTGTGTCATTAGAAGAGAACTGATTCCGAAGTTTATCAGAATAATTCCTCTTTGCCACTCTGATCTCCTTTTCCAGTGTGTATTTGGCCTGTTTGTACAAGACTCTGTCCCCTTTTCTGCGAGCATCTTCTTTGGCCTGACGGAGCTGGCTGAGTTTTGCAGTGAAACAGGGTTTGTCATTGTTGTAAGATAAATGAGTCTTTGTAGGAATGCACAGATCCTCACAGAAACTGATATATGATGTAACAGTCTCTGTGAGCTCGTCCAGATCGGTGGCAGCAGCTTCAAAAACACTCCAATCAGTCCATTCGAAACTTGTAAAGCCCACTCTGTTTCGGTGGTCCATCTCTTTACAGTCCTTGCTACAGGTTTAGCTGATTTCAGTTTCTGCCTGTAGGTTGGTATGAGATGAACTAAACAGTGATCAGAGAGCCCCAACGCTGCCCGTGGGACAGAGTGATATGCATCCTTTATTGCTGTGTAACAATGGTCGAGTATATTACTGTCTCTGGTGGGACAGGTAACATGCTGTCTGTATTTGGGCAGTTCACGTGAGAGAATTGCTTTATTAAAGTCCCCGAGAATGATTAGAACAGAGTCCGGGTGTTGTTGCTCGCTCTCTGTGATCATATCAGTGAGTAACTGTAAAGCCGAGCTCACGTGCGCTTGCGGAGGAATGTAGACGCTCACCAGAATGAATGAGCAAAACTCCCGCGGCGAATAGAACAGTTTGCAGTTAATGAAGAGTGTTTCAAGATCGGGACAGCACATCTTCTTTAACACCGTTACATCTCTGAACACCACCTTTCGTTGATGTAAAAGCACGTCCCGCCGCCACATGATTTCCCCGTTGATTCTGCGTCGCGATCTGCTCTAAACAGCTGAAAGCCCGGCAGACTTAACAAGCTGTCCGGAATGGCGTCGTTTAGCCAGGTTTCCGTGAAGCACAGAGCAGCCGAGTTCGAGAAATCCTTATTTGTTCGGGAGAGCAGAAGGAGTTTGTCCGTTTTGTTGGGCAGAGAGCGGAGATTCGCCAGATGGATGCTAGGCAGTGGCGTTCTTAATCCGCGCTGTCTGAGCTTCACGAGGGCGCAGGCGTGCTTCCCCCGTCTGCGCGTCCTGAAGCGTCTAAACAGCGCTGCCGCTCCGCTGACTACAACATTCAACAAAACGTCTGAATAATCGAAAACCGGTAAAAGATTTTGGGGTGTACTGCCGAATGTTCAGCAGTTCATCCCTGGTAAAACTGATGGTGTTTGAAAAACAGAAAACAGGAAAAACTAACAAAAACAGAACAAACACTGAAGAGCTAAGCACTGTGGCTGCCATGCGCGGCGCCATCTTGATCAGTCCGCCATTGTTGATACGCTGGAGCAGAATGGCGTCTAAGCGATTGTGGTGTTTGTTCTTGGGTGTAATAACGAACACAGCAGTCATTTTGATGTTCCTAAATCCGAACTGCTGAAGATGCAGTGCGTGAGTTTTGTTTTCGAAATGGAATATTCCTCCCTATCAACGTCAATGCTTTCATGTATGCGCGAATCATTTCTCACCAGACTGCTTTATAAAACGAGGCTCAGTATAAAGCAGGTTTTGCTAAGAAGCTGCTCCTGAAAAAAGGATCAGTACCAACTATTTGTGTTCCTGCTGCACCTCCAGAAGAAGGGAGTGTAACGTTTTATTAACCTTTATATTAATCTTTCCAAATCGCTTGCACGCTTCATGATGAATGCGGCTAAAGTTTACACTCAGTGTACATTACGGCATGCTTTCTATGTCTGACGTTCTCAATATAATTCATAATCCCACGTTTATAATGAACAACGCGTTATGGTTATTGTTTTTACAAATTGTGTATGCAGGTGGTAAAGCTAACGTGGTAACAGTACACTAAGCTTACTTTTGTAGATGGTTTATAACGGTGTCTGTTACTGATTAAGAAGTAATGTCAAAAAAAAATAAAAAATCGTGTTGTAACAGGTTATTACTGCATGAAGATGAATGGTAACTCAATACCTGCAAAATACTGTTGCATCCTGCAGATGTGTCCTCAGAGACTCCCGCTGCCATTCTCTAAAATATGCCCTTAGCTGTTGTCAAGGCAACACTCCAGTGTGTTGTGTCAAAACGCCCCACAGAACAGAGGGGCAGGGTGAGCAAAGCTCATTATCATTTAAAGACACATGCACTGAAATGGCTTGCTGAAAACAGAGCTGGTTTTGAGCAGGTAAAATGAGTGTTTTCTTACAATACTAATGAGAATTTTTAATTAAAGTATATTACAAACTTTTCATTTAGACCCTAAAGAATCATATTAACTTGTACAAAAATGGCATTATTTGACCCCTTTAACAGTAGACAATAGGCAGTACCATACTGCCAATACAGCCTATTTCTATTATTTTTTATTGTATTATTGATTTATATCTTGAAGAGAAATTATTATTTGGTTGGCAATCATCATATTTTATATAAAAAATTTTTTTATAGATTCATATTTTTTAAACCAATATCACTAAGTAAATAAAATACAATGTACATGCCATTTTTGATGTTCTGTTTGAGTATGGTGCCAATTTTATTGTTTCCACCAATCATATTACATATACTTGAAGATTTCTTTAGGCCTTGTCTGAGACTCAACCTTATGTGGACTTGGACTTCCCTTATGGAACAAAAATATGTGGGAATATACTGCAAAATATAATGTGATATATTACATAATACATTTACATATATGGGAAACTAGTGCTTATATTTTTCAGTGGGTTAGGGTCTGCAATACATGAATTGAACATGTATGGCTATATATTGATAAAATACTTATAAATGAAGACAAAGATAGCATTATATTCATGAAGTTTTAACTTGAAAATATGAAACATTAAAATTGTATAATTGTAAATTGTATAATTATAAAATATAAGAATAATATGAGCTGGCCTCGACTGCAACACTGTTGTTCAGTTTTAGATCCATGAAGTGTGAGACTGGAAAGGCTGAATAGCTTTATATTATCATAATAATGATTATAATGAATTCACACATAATCTGTGCTTTCATGCATGTGCTGAAAACCTCTGAATCTCAGAAACGTTTATCTGAAGTAACCCTGAAACATGATCCAGAGACATAAAGCTTCTTTCTGGAAACCCCTCCAGCTGTAAACAGACTTTCAGCACAAACCGGTTTCATTTATTTTCCTGAAACAGCCCCGGTTTAACTGGTTCTGAAGATGAACATATTTCTGCAGTGGTTACAAAATCAGCAGTTATTAACTATCACAGCGAATCATTTATCTTCCCCCCAAGTAAATAGAAATATCAGAAACAGTAAGAACATATTCATGGATCATTTCTACTCATTCTTTCCATTTCACCATGTTTCACTATGTTGAGCTGCTGTTCTTCACACTGTAAACTGTAAGGGTGCGTTCACACTTGTCATGTTTGGTTCGATTAAAACGAACCCTGGTGCGGTTGCTCGGTTAGTGCGGTTCTTTTGAACATGTGTGAACGCTGCCATCCGAACCCTGGTGCGCACCAAACAAGCGGACCGAGACCGCTGAAAATATGGGTCTCGGTCCGCTTCCAAACGAACTCTGGTGCGGTTCGAATGATATATGAACGCAACACGGACCAAAGACATGTAACCGAACCAAAAACAGGAAGACGAGACCCTAAAAAGGACAGAATCATCGCGCATGTCGGTTTTTCTCTCGTCATAGTCGCGAGTTTGCCCATCACAGGCATCAGACGCGCGTCTCCACGCAGCAGATCATTTGTGTGTGTGTGAGACGGATGGATTCCCGCCGGTGTTTTGACTACTTTACACATTTTATAAGCTCTTCACGAGTTCCCAGCTGGCCAAAATACCATCACATGCAGGCTACACACCGTTACGCACACACAACGAGCGCATTTACCTCAGCAAACAGCACTGTTTTGGATGTTCGGTAAGTTCCGTCTCAAAATAGGCAATACGTCATAAAATCCGACCAATCAGGTTGTGAATGTATCCCTATGCCTTAAGGTTCGGTATCTTTTGGTTCGGTGATAAAATTGCCAATGTGAACGCTAACCGGACCAGGACTAAATGTTTTTTTTTTCTTCTTTGGTCCGGACCAAATGAACCAAACGAACCGAACTACAAGTTTGAACGCACCCTAAGACAGTTAAATGCTGTTGAACTGCAGTCCATCAGTACTCCAGTACAGTACAGTACATGTGAGTAAAGTTTACTAGTTTACAGCTGCAGTCAGTGCAGTATAATTATCTTGGATTTCACATAGACACACGAGAAAGAAAATGCCTCATTTCGGCTCAGACTTCAGCTGCACAAACTTTCATAGACTCCTAGAGATGATCTCAAACACAGGAGAGCTTCATGCTGAGTCTAGATGAACCATCAGCACAGCTGTCAAATCTAACTCACATAGTTTGCCATTAAAATACAATGATTTGGTACAACTATATATGTATGTACTGACTTCACCACAGGCTTGAAGATTGAATATAGCCTATGCTTCATATAGAGAAATAATAATATAGATAACCCTTTCCATTTGCACTGTTTTTTTCTTCAAATACTAATTCAAACTCATCGATGCCACTTTCTTCATTCTTAAAATGAACATTTGCCTGTGATTAGATTCACTGTTTTGGACTGCCGCCTTGAACTTGAGAACGTGAGTACAGAATGACGTCGCCCATCCAGTGTGTGACCGGCTAAAAAAGTGCTATATAGCACTAAAAGTGGTTCTTGGCTCAAAGTCATTGGGGAACCACTTTTGGTGCTATGTAGCACCATATCTTTAAAGGTGATCTACAGCACCTTTGTCAAATGGTGCTATGTAGAACCCATTAGAGGTGCCATATCGCATTTTATTTCTTCAACAAAAATGGTGTTAAACAGCACAAATGCTGGTTCTTTGGCTCATAAAGAACCTTTAAAAGGGCATAACAGATTCGTTGTATGGCAGTGGTGCTATATAGCACCTTAACCACGCCAAAAACACACTGAAGATCCATACAGGGCCTTAACAGGTTCTGTATACGGTAGTGGTGCTATATAGCACCTCAGTCATCCTAAAGAACCGGTGAAGAACCACTGAAGCACCAAGATTTGGTGCTATACAGCACTTAAAGTGGTTCCCCTATGATTACGAGCCAAAGAGCCACTTTTAGTACTATATAGCACCATTTTTTAGAGTGCAGGAGAACACATGCTTGCAAACACATTCTGACCAGAAGGGCACAGAAATGTTATCATCATTAAATGATATGCTGGGTTATAATTGTCATTGTAGTGGTAAAAACAACTTTCAATGTTCCCAATCTTTCCTCTTGTTTTTTGTCCACTGTGGGAGATGTTGATGCAATGATCTTGACATTTGCAAAGTAACATCAATGTTTCAGACAATAACTAATATGTTTAATAAATAAAAATAAAGATGAATCACAACATAAAACAAACAAATAACTTGAAGGCAGCTTGCAAACCTGGCTCCATGTGCATGGTCAAAAGAGTGTATGCTTTTGCACCAGTGCCCCCCTCCTGTCAGGGGTGGCATATCCTTTTAAACATCTTTCCCCTCTCACCTATAGAGGGCACACAGTCAGAGAAATAAACACCATTAACAATATTGCAACAAACAGGTATTTAAATGAACACATTTATAAAAATTTAATAAGGTAGTAAGTATGGCTGCTACAGTCATCATGGCATGATATTTTGGGGCATGATTTTCATTATTATTATCACACACCTTTGGAGTGAGAACGAGTTGGCTTTTTTGAATGGATGTCAACGGTCGAGGCTTCAATACTTTGAGTTCAGTGAAGAAACAGCTGATCACTTCATGAACAAACAGCCTGTCTGCTGATCTTCAACATGTTTACCATTCAACATTCCCGACATGTGTATATACAGCTGACTAATCAGAGGTCTGTAATCTGGGTGTGTATTTAATGGTGTTTATTGTGTTTTAACTGGTTTTGAAAATGACACACTTGGCATTGTTCAAGAATCTCAGGTGAGAGAGTGTCATGTTTGATGAGAGTGATGAAAGGAAAGCATGAGAGTAGATGAGACCCAATATTAATATAGTTCCTTTTTAATATAGTTCATAGAATTTAGTACCTAATTTATTTTTGGAAAGTGTCTAGTAACAGTGGAGCTATTTGAAACCTTTTTCTTCATGTCCAACAGCAGTGAGTCAGTGAAGGACGATTGCATCTGTTGATCAGCATTGAGACACACTAGATGAGATGGAAGAAGACGAGCTGAAACACAAGGAAGGTGAGAACACAATGAAGGAAAGAATATCAATAATGTTAAGTTGTCATTTAGGAAATTCCATTAATCTCTGTCTCTATTCCAGTCCAGATGAGCAGCAGCGCTCACACTGGAGTCAGTGTTGATCTGAATGCTCGGACGGGAGCAACTGTAAATGCTCCTGTACTCACTGGAAACACCTTCACAGCCCCAGTGAACATCATCATGAACCCTGCAGGAAATGGTACTATCTGTAGTGTATTGAGTTAAATACATAAACCCAGGAATAAGCACTGTTGGCCACTCGGGGTTAGACATTGGTTGGCCAGTGAATTGTCCAATGAGACACCTGTGTTAACAGAGTTCGTATTTCAGAGATTGCACAGTAAAAACTAAAAGAAGAACTGCCCATCGTTGTCCTGACTTTTATTTGTGTTATTCGAACAAACACAACAGTTGGCGACGAGGATTTTACAGATCATATGGAAGCGCTTTCTCCTAGTTTTTTTTTTTACGGATGGGCGTTTTTTTTCCCAGGGGAAAAACGAAAAAGGGAGAGAAACTCAGACTCACGAAGACTGAGGGGTAGATTCAGCGCAAAATAGTAAGTGAAAGCAGAAAGATGGCAGGATATATTGGAAAGATTGATGCATTTGACAATGCTACGGATGATTGGACTTTGTACTATGAACGAATCGAGCAGTATTTCAAAGCTAATGACATTGATAATGACAAGAGGGTGTCGGTGTTGTTGAGTGCAATAGGAGGGAAAGCTTATGCACTGCTAAGAAGCCTCACTGCTCCCACAAAGCCTGCCGATCTTAGTTTTGACAATATTGTGAAAGTAATGCAAGAGCATCTAGCGCCAAAACCGCTGCTCATTGCAGAACGATTCAGATTTCATAAACGGAATCAAAACGACGGAGAGTCAATCGCAGTTTATGTCGCCGAATTAAAGAAGTTGTCAGAACACTGTCAGTTTGGGGATGGACTGAATGATGCGCTGAGAGATCGTCTAGTCTGTGGCATTTCACAAGAGAGTATACAGAAGAGATTGCTCTCTGAGGCAGATCTAACATTCATCTAACATTCAAACGTGCAGTTGAAATTGCTGTCGCCATGGAAACGGCTGCCAGAGACACAGTTGAGCTGCGATCAGGAGTAAAAGTGTCTGTAAATAAGCTGGCCACTGCAGGTAAACCTAAGACAGTGCAGAAAGTTGAACTGTGTTACCGTTGTGATCGGGGTTGACACAAAGCAAATCAGTGCAGGTTCCAAACTGAAATATGCAGAAAGTGCAATAAAATGGGTCACATACAAAGAGCATGTCGATCTGATGTACAATACAGTGAAAAGGAGAGACGGTACAAGATTCAGAAAAAGAAAAGTAGGAATGTGCATGTTGTCGCTGAAAACTCAGATGAAGAAAGTGATAAAGGGTTGGCGAATTTAGAACTCTACAGCCTGAAAAGTGACTTGAAACAAGCAATCTGGCTTACACCTCAATTGAATGGACAGCCAGTTAGAATGGAATTGGACACAGGTTCCGCCATTTCAGTGATGTCACAGTGCGAGTTTGAAAAGTTAAAGCCATCGCCTGTCAAACTGAAAACATATACTGGTGAGCCCATAATTCCCCTAGGAGTGATGCCCGTGACTGTAAAGTACAATAATCAACAGAGTGAGTTGGATCTGTACATAGTACGAACAGAGGGACCAGCACTTTGGGGACGTGACTGGTTGAGAAAGTTGCAGTTGGACTGGAAATCCATAAAAAGTCTGCAAATCACAGTCCCTGCGTCATCTAGCATGCAAAAGAAACTGGAAAAAGTGCTGGATGGGGCTTCAGCAGTGTTTCAATTGGGAATAGGAACTCTGAAACATATCAAGGGGAAGATAACCTTGGATGAGAACACTCTTCCGAAGTTTCACAAAGCAAGGCCCGTTCCCTATGCTATTCGCCAGAAATTGGAAACTGAACTGGATCGGTTGGAAGCTGAAGGAATACTTTCAAAAGTTGACTGGAGTCCCTGGGCCACTCCTGTTGTTCCTGTCGCGGAGAAAGACGGAACTGTAAGATTGTGCGGGGATTTTAAAGTCTCAGTCAACCCTGTATTGCAGGCAGAACAATATCCACTACCGAGAATAGAGGATATTTTTGCTACACTCTCAGGAGGTCAGCTTTTTAGCAAAATAGACTTGGCGGAAGCATTTTTACAAATGGAAATGGAGGAGGACTCAAAAGTGTTCTTGACTATCAATACTCACAAGGGCTTGTACCGCTATAACAGGCTTGTTTTCGGTGTCGCCTCAGCACCGGCCTTATGGCAAAAGGCTATGGATCAGGTACTTCAGGGTTGCCCTGGTACCCAATGCTACCTCGATGACATCATTGTCACAGGTGACAGTGACAGTAGTCACTTGGAGAACTTAGCACGAGTCTTGAAGAGATTGGAAGAGTATGGACTGCATGCAAGACGTGATAAGTGTGAGTTTTTCAAGGAAACAATCACATATTGTGGGCACAAAATCGATGCAAATGGTCTGCACAAGTGTCATGACAAGCTAAGGGCTGTTGCAGAGGCTCCACAACCGAAAGATGTCTCGCAATTAAGGTCCTTCCTTGCATTTATCAATTACTACAACAGATTTTTGCCAAATCTAGCCACTGTTCTCCATCCTTTAAATGCCTTGTTGCAAGCAGGAAAGAAATGGATGTGGTCAAAGCAATGCATGCAAGCTTTTCAGGAAGCAAAGAAACTGGTGATGTCAGATACAGTTCTGACTCATTTTGACCCTCACAAACCATTAAGGGGTTAGCCTGTGACGCCTCACCATACGGAATCTGAGCGGTGTTGTCGCATGTGATGGCTGATGGAACGGAACGCCCCATAGCTTTTGCGTCACGCTCCCTTACTGCTGCAGAGAAGAACTACGCACAGATCGACAGGGAAGCTTTGAGCCTTGTATGGGGTGTGAAATGATTCAATCAGTATCTGTATGGAAACAAGTTCACCTTGGTTACAGACCATCAGTCGCTGGTTTCCATCTTCAGTCCTCAGAAAGGAGTTCCACTGACAGCAGCAGCACGGATGCAAAGGTGGGCGTTGTTTCTGGGAGGACATAGATACCAGATTGAATTCAAAAGAACACACAAACATGCTAACGCTGACGGGCTATCAGCGGCCTACCATTGGATGGGTGTGATTCAAAGACAGAGAATGTAAGCACACCTTTGGATGTTTTTACAATTGCTCAGCTTGAGAGTTCTCCTGTTACAGACGAAATGATTCGGAGAGAAACCAGGAGAGATCCTGCATTGTCCCAGGTATATATAGCTATACTGTCTGGCTGGAATGCAGAGCAGAAGCTTCGATTCACACAATTCTATCAGCGCCGTGATGAACTCACTCTAGATGGTGGTTGCATCATGTGGGGTTTTTAAGGGTTGTTGTACCACCTAAGTTGAGAACTCGAGTCTTGGAGGAGCTACACATTGGACATCTTGGGGTGGTAAAGATGAAGTCACTTGCAAGAAGTTTTGTATGGTGGCCCGGTATAGATCAGCAGATCGAGCAGCTCGCCATGCACTGCCACGGTAATGCAGGCCATTCACAAGGATGTAGCGGTGCAGGTTTTGGCATCTTTTGCACATATTGACATCCTGAGCAAAGGATCCATGTTGATTTTGCGGGTCCTTTTATGGGCACTACATTTCTGGTTGTTGTTGATGCATGTTCAAAGTGGCCAGAAGTGTTCAGCATGACCTCCACAACTGCCACTCAAACTGTGTTGGTTCTGAGAGAACTTTTCTCAAGGACTGGTGTACCAGAACAGCTGTTGAGTGAGGAGTTCCAGATCTTCCTAAGGAACAATGGTATCAAGCATGTGACCTCAGCGCCCTACCACCCAGCTACTAATGGCTTAGCTGAGAGATTTGTGCAAAGCTTGAAGAATGCACTGCGAGCCATGACACATGAGAAGCTCACACTAAGCCAAAGCTTCACAATTTCTTGTTTGCATATCGAAATGCAACTCATGTCAATACAAATCGAACACCTGCCATGTTGTTCCTTGGTAGACCCTTACGTTCAAGGCTAGACTTGCTGAAACCCAATTTGAGAAGAACCGTACATGACAGACAGATAAAACAATAACAAGGGGGAGGAGAAACGAGAGAGTTAGAAGTTGGAGAGAGTGTGCTAGCTAGGAACTACAGAGGAGATCACAAATGGACACCTGCAAAGGTCAAGAACAGGACCGCTCTCATATACAGTTAAGATTGCACCAAATACCATCTGGAGACGGCACATTGATCAGTTGAGAAGATCAAATGTTTCTCTGGAAAGTGGTTTTGTCAGTGTTCCATTCAGCTCTACTGATACTTTTACCAGTGGAAGTGATGCAACAACACCTCCAGATGGCACTGTATCTTCCAGTGACACACCACAAACACCAATTCCAACCTGTGAAGAGAAACGTTACCCTACCCGTATACGGAAGCCACCAACCCGTCTTGATTTATAGAAGAGACAGAGAAAAAAAAAAAACCTTGAATGGGACATTATAGTCATAAGTAGCATAAGTTTATTTCTTTTGTATGTGAAATGTTTTGTTAAAGGTGAAAATGTTTTTTTTTTTAGGTTTTCTTATCTAAGGGGGGAGGAAGTGTAGTGTATTGAGTTAAATACATAAACCCAGGAATAAGCACTGTTGGCCACTCGGGGTTAGACATTGGTTGGCCAGTGAATTGTCCAATGAGGCACCTGTGTTAACAGAGTTCGTATTTCAGAGACTGCACAGTAAAAACTAAAAGAAGAACTGCCCATCGTTGTCCTGACTTTCATTTGTGTTATTCGAACAAACACAACACTATCACTACAGCTGTGCTCACTGAGACACATTAGCAGAAATTTAATAGCTTGTTGAGTGAAATAATGCTCAGTGATTGTGAACCTTTTTCCTATAAAGTATGTAAGAATGTAAGAATTAGATTTCACTTCCTCTTCAGTCAAGATTCAGTAGGCCTACCTCTCAGTTATCAATGGTCAGCAGCTGTGGGAAGAAATTCGAATCATCATGTGAACATAGTCATGTCACAAATCTTCAATCTTTATTGAGCAGTTTACACAATTTATACTTTCCTAGAAAACTTCCTAGACATTTCCATCCCGGATGTCCTCCAGAGGGCGCACAAAGATAAAACCATAAAAGGAATCATTTCACAGTACAAAATTACAAATATGAAACACAACCTTGAACATAGAACAACAGGAACAACAAGGTGGCTAGAAATAAGAGGAAAAGAAACATATTAATTGAAAAACAACTTCTTATAAGGCAGTTATGGAACAATAAAAAAAGAGGCTATGTGACATTTTCTTCACTCATGCATATTCTCTATGGTGACTGAACATAAAAGAAGTGAATGGTGACTTTTATATATTAGATTCAGGAAGAGAATAAAAGGGCTGTAGGAGGCCTCTAAATCTCACAGTTGATTTTAAGGTCATATTGTTCACAGGCAGACATACTTTAGCTACAGGATTTTCTTTTGTGTATCTGTAGAAAATTATATATATTTTTTATTTTGCTCCTACAGAAACAGCAGAGAAACACAGAGAAGAGCAAGGTACCATCTTAACAGTCATATTCTCTTAAAGGATTAGTCCACTTTTAAATAAACTTTTCCTGATTTACCTTCAACCGTCTGGAGGCCATTGCAGTCCACTATAAGGAGAATATAATCCTAGAATGTTTTCATCAAAAACCTTCATTTCGTTTTGACTGAAGAAAGAAAGACATGAACATCTTGGAGTAAATTATCAGGAAAAGTTTATTTAAAAGTGGACTAATCCTTTAAGGCTAGTTCACACTGCACCATTGAATGTCGACCAACACCAATAGACAGATATTGTCAGATAAGTCTTTTCCCTGTTGGCATCTGTTAGTGTTAGTCTGTGTTTGTTTTTACCTACAGAACATGTTCATTCACTGTTTGTCAGGAGCAGGAATGTGATCAGCATCAGTCTGTACAGTGTGAACTAGTCTTTTTAAAGTGTTTCAGAAGTGATTTAAACGTCAGATGTATTTTGAATTTGGACACTAGCTCATGGGCCTAATGTATAGAAAATCTGTGTTTTATCCTAAATGTCTGTGTACACACAAAACTTATTCTCTTGATAAATAAAAGTGTAGAAATATTTATGACTTTTTAAATCTAAAAGCTGCCATGCAGATCTTTATTAATATTGTAACGAAGGTTAACTGTGAGAAGTGTATAATCACCAGAACTAACCAGACAGCACCACTAACCTTTTCAACAGCCAAATACTTCAGTCAACCACCGGATGTGACTGGCAATGACCATGACCGTATACCTTACATACAAGAACTAGAGCATTCACTGCCAGATGTTCCACGATCCCTATCCTCTGTACTGAGTTTACAAATAAAAAAAAAGTATATATGCCTGGATGACAGTTCTGTTTTGAATGCTTAAGGGTATTCCCTTCCATGAATGTAATATATATTCATCAAAATATAGTGAATTACAGTGGGCACGGAAAGTATTCAGACCCCCTTAAATTTTTCACTCTTTGTTATATTGCAGCCATTTGCTAAAATCATTTAAGTTCATTTTTTTCCCTCATTAATGTACACACAGCACCCCATATTGACAGAAAAACACAGAATTGTTGACATTTTTGCTGATTTATTAAAAAAGAAAAACTGAAATATCACATGGTCCTAAGTATTCAGACCATTTGCTTAGTATTTAGTAGAAGCACCCTTTTGATCTAAAGCCATGAGTCTTTTTGGGGAAGATGCAAAGTTTTTCACACCTGGATTTGGGGATCCTCTGCCATTCCTCCTTGCAGATCCTCTCCAGTTCTGTCAGGTTGGATGGTAAACGTTGGTGGACAACCATTTTTAGGTCTCTCTAGAGATGCTCAATTGGGTTTAAGTCAGGGCTCTGGCTGGGCCATTCAAGAACAGTCACAGAGTTGTTGTGAAGCCACTCCTTCGTTATTTTAGCTGTGTGCTTAGGGTCATTGTCTTGTTGGAAGGTAAACCTTTGGCCCAGTCTGAGGTCCTGAGCACTCTGGAGAAGGTTTTTGTCCAGGATATCCCTATTATTTCTCACCATCTTAGCAAACTCCATGCAGGCTTTCATGTGTCTTGCACTGAGGAGAGGCTTCCGTCAGGCCACTCTGCCATAAAGCCCCGACTGGTGGAGGGCTGCAGTGGTGGTTGACTTTCTACAACTTTCTCCCATCTCCCGACTGCATCTCTGGAGCTCAGCCACAGTGATCTTTGGGTTCTTCTTTACCTTTCTCACCAAGGCTCTTCTCCCCTGATAGCTCAGTTTGGCCAGACGGCCAGCTCTAGGAAGGGTTCTGGTCATCCCAAACGTCTTCCATTTAAGGATTATGGAGGACACTGTGCTCTTAGGAACCTTAAGTGCAGCAGAATTTTTTTTTATAACCTTGGCTAGATCTGTGCCTTGCCACAATTCTGTCTCTGAGCTCTTCAGGCAGTTCCTTTGACCTCATGATTCTCATTTGCTCTGACATGCACTGTGAGCTGTAAGGTCTTATATAGACAGGTGTGTGGCTTTCCTAATCAAGTCCAATCAGTATAATCAAACACAGCTGGACTCAAATGAAGGTGTAGAACCATCTCAAGGATGATCAGAAGAAATGGACAGCACCTGAGTTAAATATATGAGTGTCACAGCAAAGGTCTGAATACTTAGGACCATGTGATATTTCGGTTTTTTCTTTTTTAATAAATCTGCAATAATGTCAACAATTCTGTGTTTTTCTGTCAATATGGGGTGCTGTGTGTACGTTAATGAGGAAAAAATGAACAAATGATTTTAGCAAATGGCTGCAATATAACAAAGAGTGAAAAATTTAAGGGGGTCTGAATACTTTCTGTACCCACTGTAAATGGAAGATCTGAGGCCTCTGAGCTGTAATAATTTCAATAAGTAATAAGTACAATATGTTGAATGAATTCTGATCAGATCATGTTGATGTGAAAGCTTTGACATTTGTCTTTTTTAATAAAATATGTTTTTGCTTTCCCTCATGTTTTATTTATTTACATCGAACAGAGGATTTGATGCTGAAAAAATTCTTAGGAACTCACAAAACAGACATGAAGGAGAAAGCAGAGCATATTTTTGAAGGCATGAAAGAAAATGAAGCACTTCTTAAGGATGTTTACACAGAACTGTTCATCACAGAGGGAGATATGAAAGATGTCAATCAGGAACATGAGATTCTGAAGATTGATGATGCTTTCAAGAACAAAAAAACAGAAGACAAACCAATCAAATGCAATGATATATTTACTTTACTAAAAGGTAAAAATGAGAAAAAGATTGTGCTGACCAAGGGAGTTGCTGGCGTTGGAAAAACTGTCTCTGTGCACAAGTTCATCCTGGACTGGGCAGAAGGAAAAGCCAATGATTTTGTTGACTGTGTATTCCTGCTTCCATTCCGAGACATTAACTTGATGTCAAATGAGGATTACAGTCTCCATGAGCTTCTGCTGGAATTTTATCCTGAACTGAAGGACCTGGAGAAATCAAAATTATATAAGGAATGCAAGATAGCATTTATATTTGATGGACTTGATGAGAGTCGCCTGCCTTTGAATTTTAACAGTAGATCATTGAACTCTGCTGAGAAAATATCATCTATAGATGTGCTGTTCACAAGTCTGGTCAAAGGGATTCTGCTTCCATCAGCTCTCGTCTGGGTTACCTCACGACCAGCAGCAGCCAATCAGATCCCTCCTCAGTATGTGGGTTTGTACACAGAGGTGCAAGGATTCACTGACCAACAGAAGGAAGAGTACTTCAGAAAGAGAATCACAGATGAGACTCAGGCCTCCAGAATCATCTCACACATTAAGATGTCTCGTAGCCTCTACATCATGTGCCACATTCCTGTGTTCTGCTGGATCACGGCCACAGTACTTCAGGATATTCTCACTGGCAACAATACAGAGAACATCAGCACAACACTCACTGAAATGTATATTCACTTCCTGCTGATACAGATGAACATGAAGAGCCAGAAGTATGATAAGCAAGAAGAAAGACAACGTACAAAACTCTTAGATTCGAACGAAGAAATTATTTTGAAGTTAGCCAAGCTAGCGTTTGAACAGCTGAAGAAGGACAACATTGTGTTCTATGAGAAAGATCTGGAAGCATGTGGTATTGATGTGAGTAAAGACACTGAGTTCACAGGAATGATCGCCGAGATCTTCAAGAAGGAACATGGGCTTCATGCGACAAAAGTCTTCTCTGCTTTGTGCATCTGAGTGTTCAAGAGTTTCTCGCTGCAGTGCATGTGTTCCTCTGTTACCTGAACAAGAACATGCAGGAGCTTCAGTTTTTCTTTGATGAACCAGAAGAAAACATCACATTGCAGGAGCTACTAAAGAAGGCTGTTGATAAAGCCATGAAGAGTGAGAGAGGACATCTGGACCTGTTCCTGCGGTTTCTGCTGGGAATTTCAATAGGAATCCAGTCAGAACCTGCTCAAAGGCCTGATCACACACACTGACGTCACCACAGAGAGCATCAAACAAACAACTAAATACATTAAACGAAAACTATCCTGGTATACCTCAGATGAAGCTTCAGTCAACCTATTCTACTGCTTACTTGAGCTCAAGGATAATTCATTATATGAGGAAATCCAAAGATACCTCAGTTCAGGTGAACATCCAGGAAGAGAACTCTCATCTTCAATGTGCACAGTGCTGACCTACATACTGCTGATGTCAGAGAAGGTGCTGGATGAGTTAAACCCAAAGAGATTCACGTCATCTTCAAACTACAAGAGATTTGTTCCAGCTGTGAGATGTTGCAGAAAAGCCCTGTGAGTAATTTCACTGATGGGTGTTTAATTAAAGGTTTTGATCTATCACTAAAAAACTAAATGTAAAAATACTGAATAATGAAATATCTGTCTGTCCTGATTAAGAAGGGTACAATGTGTTATTGGAAAACATTGAACATCAGAAAATAATCTGGTTAAACGTTCTGTTTTGGCAGATTTAATGGCTGTGGTCTTGATGAAACTTGCTGTGAAACTGTATCTTCAGTTCTACAATCATCAAACTCCCATCTGACCGAGTGGGACCTGAGCTGCAATCACCTGAAGGATTCAGGAGTTATGCTGCTTTCTGATGGACTGAAGAGTTCACACTGTCAACTGAATATACTGAGGTTTGACATTCACATTCACTCTTTTTCTATATTCAAAAATATGGACAAATATCTGTTTTCATAGCTATGACTAGCACATATTTTCTCCTGTCTATATTGTTGTATGAATGTAACAGTGGTGTTTTCTCCACACACCCAAGGCAGAAAACCAGATTTCAGTTTTCACAAAAAGACTCCTGTCTCAGGCAGCATGCAATCTGAAATTCAGTTCACTTTAGTGTTATATTTCACTCTTGAGGAATATGCATGTAAACATTGTTGGTTATGTCTTAAGTGACTTAAGTTTCCTTTTTCAGCTTTAATAACAATCAATTTATTTATAATTAATACACTGAATTAATACACTTAATACGCTTTGGGCCACTATTGGCTTCCATAGTATTTTTTTTCCCACTATGGAAGTCATTGGTGGCTCAAATCAGCCTTATATTTTATTTGTTCTAGTGTTTGTCATTTGCATTTTTGAACTATATTGTGATTATTAATATAATAATTATTATTAATCAAAGAATTGGAGGAAAAGATGAATTGTGAATTTTTTTATCAAACCGTTACCCTCTGAATCGTAATAAAATCGTGAGGCAAGTGAAGACTGACACTGAATTTTTTTAATGCATTTTTTTCAATTACAGTTATTTCCAATTAAATAATTCCCAAATTTTCTGTTTTCATTAAGTGATTCTTATAAACAGTTTGTTTCAATTAACTGTTTCATGTCATAATAACAATTTAAAACATGTTCCCTTTCTTTGTGCGTTTGATTATTACAGTAGCTTTATATTCATTTCATCAGTCAAATCCTCTGCACACCATGCCCCGAGGATCATATTACTTCCAGTTATTGCCTTATTTTAGTAGGACAGTTTCAGTGTGTTGATAACCTGAGAACCACTGTGACCGGATCATTGAGATTTAATTGAGCTGAACTGTTCAGTTGCATTCATGTACAGTTTGCTGCAGTGATGAGCACAAATGCACAGATGAGTTATAAACTTAACCCTCAACCCTTACATTGTAATGGCTAACATCTCATTACACTGAATTTAGCACAAACATGTAGTTCAGATTATAAACCCTCCCTGATAACCACAGTGATACCACTGTTTGTTTTGTTCTCTACACAGGCTATTTGGGTGTAATCTGACTGGTCAGTCCTGTGAAAGTTTGTCTTTAGCCCTACAATCCTCAAACTCTGTCCTGCTGAAATGGACCTGAGTAACAACGACCTGCAGAATTCTGGAGTGAAGCTTCTTTCTGATGGACTGAAGAGTCCAAACTGTCAGCTGGAGATACTGAGGTATTTAAGAACATATAAGAGATCATTTACAGTAAGACGGTCGTAGTGTTTGTAGATGATCTGACTGTTGATGTGTGTGTTCTGCTCTCTTTCAGCCTTACTCACTGTAATCTCACTGTTCAGTCTTGTGAGAGTTTTTCATCAGTTCTACAATCCTCAGACTCTGTCCTGACAGAGCTGGACCTGAGTAACAATGATCTACAGGATTCTGGAGTGAAGCTTCTTTCTGATGGGCTGAAGAGAGACTGTAAGCTGGAGATTTTGAGGTAAATGGTTTCCCTTAAAATAATTAACAAAATGCTAACATAATACAGATTTTCTCAATCTATTTTATATATTTGTCTAAACTCAGGTCACTGTTCTCCAAACAGTTAACATGGTGATCTGAACACTTTATAATGAGTGAAATGTGAAGGCCTTTATGATAACCATACTTCAAATTTGTCCTCTGCAATTTAATCCATCCATGTTAGTGCTTGAGGCCTCTCTCAAACAAATATCAATGATAATGTTGTAGTAAATAAAACAAAATTCTTTTTATGATAATTAACACAACAATGTGCACAAAACTAAACTAGCCTAAATTCCTGTTTATTTTTACTTATTTTTTTATTATATTGCCATTTTTGATAATACTTTATCAGTGTAACAGTAAAAATGTCTCAGGTTACGTATGTAACCATAGTTCCCTGAGAACTAGGGAACGAGACTCTGCGTTTGATTACGCAATGGGGGAATGTCACACGTGACCCAGTGTCTAAAAGCAAACTATCCAATAACTCCAATCCCTATTGGCCGGTGACAGCCTATGACGTCATATGGTATGACCCGGAAGTATAAAGGAGCGCCTGGAGAAACAGTCAGTATCTATCGTCTTGAGGGACTGTTCTGAAGGCAGGCAACCTGAAGCATGGGAAGGAAACACAGAGTCTCGTTCCCTGGTTCTCAGGGAACTATGGTTACATACGTAACCTGAGACGTTCCCTTTCGAAAGGGAACTCACTCTGCGTTTGATTACGCAATGGGGAACAATATACCCATGCCGCCATGCTTGAGGAGAGTGCATGCCAAATAATATGGCTGACAAACGTCGAGCAGTTTAGAAGGAAACGCTTAGCAACTCACCCTCGGGTCACACCAGGCTGTCAGTGACAGCATTCCCGATGGCCAACAGCACAAGCTGAGCCTCAAGAAGGCCTTCCGCAGAAGGCCAACCAAGGCCGCTAAAGGCATCTGGAACCAACTTTTTTCCGAAGAGAAAGTGGTCCCTTTAAAGGGTCAAGACACCCCAAAACACTTTTTTTGAGATGTAAACAGATATGTATAGGCTGCACATCATTGAAAACACTAAAGGTACTCATTAATGTTATTCATAAGTGAAAAATAGTTATTTTTTAATTTTTCAGAGTGATTTCTGTCTTCCGGTTTGAAAAGCTGAGTCGGAGCAACGTCACAAAATCTGACGTCATCGTACTTTCCAAGTATGGGCATGGTTGAGTATGCTGACGTAGACCATTTTGAGCGATTCTCGACATATATTCATGACATAAAGCTCATTTAATCCAGTCACTGCACTGTAGTATGCATAAGATTATAATTGCGGTATTATGCATGAGGAATTATCACTTCTCTCTCCTCGGTCTCTTGTCATATCGTTGGTGTTCGTTTCCTCAGTGCTACAACACAATGTGTTTTCCTGAGACGCGACCAGAGCAGAGGTTTGTGTGCATGTGGATTGTTTTGCTGTAATCTACCAGCACAAATGGAAAATGTGTTTGTGTGAGATCGCATTACAGCAGAGAATTCAAATGTCACAAAATTGCGGCTCATTCACCTCTGCCTGCTCTAGCTGCGTTCAAACACAGAGTCGTAGGGTGTTTCCCTCAGCATAGCAGCACATGTGTTGTTTGTATTTTGCTTGTGATGCGGTAAGAACTGGAGTTTGAATACGTGATTTACACGTACGCCTTATGGGGCCTCCAAGTTCAGCAACAAGTTGCATTCATCCTGTTTGTCCATAAACTGTGCCAACATGTAAACTAAAAAGAGGCCTTATTAGGGCCTACCCTAGTAAACACATGGCATCAGCCAGTCCAAGACCATATCAACCATCAGACCATGCATTCAGTGGAAAACCTTTCACGCACTACTGAGAGAGGGAATGCATATTACACCGCCATACTCCATGAGAGGCCTGCTTAAGGCCTACTCAACAGAGGTGGGGCATGGGCAATGGTGATATGGGTTTTTGGATTCCCAGGCATCCTGCCAGCATGTCAGCTAAAAAAGGAGGCCTTGTGGGGCCTACAATCTCAGCAACAAGTGGCGTTCAGCCTGTTTGCAGATTAAACACAAATTGTGCCAACATGTGAACTAGAAAGGAGGCCTGTTGGGGCCTACCGTTCCAATGACACGTGGCTTCAGCTTGTGAAATAAAGGGAACCAAGCTATAGGGAACCAGCTCTAACCCAACAATAGCTGTGGGAAGCTAACTGCAACCTGAGCTAGGCTACACATTCCAACAGGCAATGTACCCTAAATCATATGTGACTAAAGGGAACCAAACAATGCCAACATGGTCTGAGGGAGGCCTAAAATGACCTACCGCCTCAAACAGACACGTAGCAAAAGCCTGTGGCAGTGTAAACTATGTGAGCAAACTATGATCATCTAACAGCACTTGTTAGAAATACAATTACTAACTAGAAGGAGGCTAATTAACCATAAGAGCCTACAATCAAAGTTATATGCAATATAGCTGTTAAAAAGATCACAAAAAGGGAGCTAATAGAAACCAGCTTTTCTCAAAAAGTGGTTCTATACTACCCTGAGTATGCAATCCAACAGGTGATGCACTCAGTAACACCAATAAACCTACTAATGGGGAATATTAGGTCACCAATGTCTCCAATAGCGGCTACATAAAAAAGCCTGCTATTGTGAGAACAGGTGCTAACCTGTGGCAGCACAAGTAAGCTCACATATATTGTAGGACAAAAGTCTAGAACTTCAAAGCAAACACAACGCTTTGATGTATATGCTATTTTCAAAGAGGAAAATAAATTTCTCCATACAGATTTTCAAATCTGTACTGAGCCATAGAGGATGGATGCTAAATACTAGCAATGTCAACTCAAACTTTATTAAAGAAAACGAGTATCTCAGAGGAAAAAACACATTTTCCATATCATAAAAGTTCTAGAAAGTGGAGCCTAGCACACACAGCATGACTTATCTACACAAAGATAAGGGCCTACCACCTGAGATAACAGCATCAGAAAGTCTAAAAACAGTCTACAACCTAACTGTTAAACTCAACAATTGCACCTACATAGCAAGGGGATAATGGTCATACGGCCTAACAACTCCCTCGGGAGGAGGCCAGAACTAGGAAATATACAACCTGACAAGGGAAGTATACATAGTATTATATGTAAATAACACACCTCATCTAGCTCTAGCCTGGCCGCTAAGTTACTGGCCTTCTTACAGGGCCACAAACCTAGGGAAACCTGGGCTTCACCTCCAAATCTCATGGATAAGAGAAAGAAAGTGAAGCTCACAAGCAAACAATGTCAGGGGGCCGATTAAGGCCGACCGAAACATACATAATAACTGAAGTGACGAGTGCTAACTCAAACTACTCTAGAAAACAGCAGATGAGAAGCTACTCTAAACAACAGGTGTCTAAGATGCGGCCATTTTGTGGCCTGCACAATATATATTCTAGCCAGCCTATCAACTTCAGTTTGCCCAAAACTGAACTTTGCCCAAAACTTTGCATCAAACACGGATGTCATCGTCATCCAACTCATCCTCGTCAGCCCCGGGGGAGTTGAGAGAGAATACAACTTTCTCAAACTTCCCAACGAGCTCACCTGCGAGCCCTATGATTGCAGCCACCATTTTGCCTCAGGACAAACGGGGCCAGAATCATCAGGCACAGATGCAGACAGCTCTTCCCTCGAGAAGAGTGCTGAACGAGAACGGAGCAACCTGATAGGGAGACGCTCACAGTAAACAAAGACAAACACACAGACAGCGCCCTCAAGCACTGTCTATGCACGCTCCTCTCCAGACAGAAAATGCCCAGAAGTGTGTATATCAAGTGTCAAACCCTGGGACACGGATGAACTCTGTCTTGAACGTTTGTAAGGCATATTAAAGAATTCTTTACCAGAGTCGACATTTTCGCGATCAGACAGAACAGACCTGAAAGATGAAGAGATACTGACTGTTTCTCCAGGCGCTCCTTTATACTTCCGGGTCACGCCATATTACGTCATAGGCTGTCACCGGCAAATAGGGATTGGAGTTGTTGGATAGTTTGCTTTCAGACACCGGGTCACGTGTGACGTTCCCCATTGCGTAATCAAACGCAGAGCAAGTTCCCTTTCGAAAGGGAACTAACACCACACTTCATAATGACATCTCCCAAGGGTAGCATGTACAGGGTGAAAAGCAACGGTCCTAGTACTGAGCCTTGTGGTACTTTATACTGAACTTGTGATCGATATGACAACTCTTCATTTACCGCTACGAACTGATAATGGTCAGATAAGTATGATTTAAACCATGCCAATGCAATTCCACTAATGCAACATAATTTTCGAGTCTATTCAAAAGAATGTTGTGGTTGATAGTGTCAAAAGCGGCACTAAGATCTAGTAACACTAACAGAGAGATACAACCACGATCTGTTGATAAGAGCAAATAATTTGTATCTCTAATGCTCAGTCTCAGTACTATGGTACGGTCTAAACCCTGACTGGAAATCCTAACAGATACCATTTCTTTTTTAACACTAGAACCGCCAGAGGTCGCAGTATACCTAAAACCATCATGCGGGTACATTACACCTGTTTTTATATGGCTAAGAACATATTATTTCACTGTATTATGTCACTGTCTTCACAAAGAAGTGTCTAGAGTCATGAAATGATTATGTCTAGTCATCAACTATATTTTTGTCCTGTTGTTTTATGTTTAAGGCTTTTTTTATGCAGGCTACACTAATCACTTTTTATAATGGTAAAGCTAAACAAGTCTGCACTTACAACGAGAATTAGAAGGTAATTAGAAGTAAATACATATTTGGGTGGTGTAATATTATAATTAATCATATATTAAGATAACCCATGTTATTTATAAATTACTAAAATAGCCTATAGACAATAATGAACAATAATTCACCACACTGCATAGGATGTACGATGCGATGACAAATTGAAGCACGCAGCTTCACTTTAATTATTTACATCCAAAGTTTATTGATGCTGACTCTCTGTAACTATTGTAGCAATCCCGTCCTGAAGAACAGACTCAGTTTAATTTTTCTCTGAGGCTCTGGATCAATGTCAGATGAGCCGTCAGATGCTGAGTCAACCCAGGACGCGTCATTAATCTAACCACCATCAGACTCTCCTTTACTCATGGCATTTAGGGCTTCTACCTCTTCGGCATCCATAAATCGCCAGATTTTACTCATTGTGATTTTATTTATGAAACCGATGACCGCTAATTCAATGAGTGAAAGGCGTTGCCTAGCAATGTACAATGTTTAAACATAAGGGGACGTGAAAATGACAGTGCGAAAATACAGGCATTTTATAGCAGGTAAATTTGACCCGCACGGCGCTTATAGGTATAAATGCCCCGTTTTTTGATCTGGTTTTATCTAAACAATTTTTAACACCAAGGGACTGTAAATTACACAATTTTAATAAAAGCCAATGACTGGGAGACTTGAATGTTTTATTGAAAACCTGTTATTTACATTTGAAAAACAGCCACAGGTAAAATTTACCCCGTGGCGGTTCTGGTGTTAAAGGTGCCATAGAATTGAAAATTGAATTTACCTTGGCATAGTTGAATAACAAGAGTTCAGTACATGGTAATGACATACAATGAGTCTCAAACCCATTGTTTTTCTCCTTCATATGTAAATTTGATTTGTTTAAAAGAACAGGCGAATCTCAACATAACACCGACTGTGATGCAACAGTCAGGATCATTAATATGTACGCCCCCAATATTTACATATGCCAGCCATTCAAGGCATTAGACAAGGGCAGGCAGTATTAACGTCTGGATGTGCACAGCTGAATCATCAGACTAGGTAAGCAAGCAAGGAATCAAATGTAAACATCCAAAAAAATACTGTACATACTTACATGATCTGATGCATGCATGCAGCATGCATGACAAACATTTTGTGAAGATCCATTTTGAGGGTTATATTAGCTGTGTGAACTTTGTTTATGCAATGTATTAGAGTCGCGAGCTCGGGGGGTGGGGAGCACGAGGATTTAAAGGGGAAGCAGCCTGAATCGGCGCATATTTAATGATGCCCCAAAATAGGCAGTTACAAAAATTAATTAAAAAAAAAAATCTATGGGGTATTTTGAGCTGAAACCAGGGTTCCCACTCATCCTGAAAAACCTTGAAAACCTGGAAAATTGATGACAAACTTTCCAGTCCTGGAAAACACATGGAAAATTAGAGAAAATGAAAAAAATCCTGGAAAATCTTGTTTTTGTCCTTGAAAATTATTTTTTTAAAAGTTCTTAGGTCTTTCTTTAGTTGAGAACAAAAAGTTTATTACTGGCCAAAAACAATTACTGATAGTTGCAGAAAGTGCGATGTTCAGGAATGCTGAGTTTTGACGTAGTATTTTCAATGATGATGTTTAGTCTTGTGTTGCCACTTGCAGCAGTGTGCTGCTCAAATGTGTGCAGAAAATGTTAATTAGTAAGCAGCTACCTAATTCAGTAACTTGTTAACTAATAATTTTGATGCGATATAAGGTCAATAAGGGATTCATTGTGCAGTGTAGCCAGCTTCATTGATTATAACAGGGGTTTTCACAACAGTTCAGAACTTTGTGAGTTTGCGCTGAAGTGATTGACAGCTGCAGTGATTAAAAAAGGAAGATCTGTTTATAACCCATTCGCAATTTGAAAGTTTTTCATGCTTCTAAGTATACACACTGCAAAGTTTTGGGAATGACTAACTTATTTAAATGCGGGATTGAATCCAAAATTATATTGATTGACATGGTGATAACCAGCATTGGATGGGACAGAAATTACTAATAGACCTGCCACATATTCTATTACGCGTTATGGGTTTCTTTGTTGTTCATCGACTTTGTCTTTGACTTATATTTTTATTTTCAATAGTTAAAACATTAAAATAGTTCCAATATTTCTTGCTATGATATGGACACTGGTAACGAGAACAATTTGTCATAATGTATGATTAAGAGCTCATATTAAAAACTGATTTTATAGTTAAGTCATGGCAATAAACTATGGAAATGTCTGCTGCTGAATAAAAAATAAAAAAGGTAATTGCAACTTTTTATCTCAAAATTCTAAAAAATCCCAAGCTTACATATTTGTGATATAAACTTGCAATTGTTTTATAAAGTCAGAATTATAAATTGCATAACTGTGATATAAAATCGCAATTGCCAGAAAAAAAGTCAGAATAGTGAGATACAAAAAAGGTAATTGCGACTTTTTTAATTCTGTGGCGGAAACAAGCTTCCATAGTAGGGCTGTAACGGTAGGCATGACAACCGCGCCACCGCGGTGGTAAAGTTGCCACCGCAGTCAGTGTGACGTCATATATAATATATATTTATATATCTCAGTGATCGAGTTAACTGAAAATTTTCCGTCTTTGATGGAATTTTTTTTAGCAGTGATGGAACAAATCTGCAGCCCGTTCGTCATTTTGACAGATTATGTAGTTTGTATGTAAGCTTGTTGTAATTCCCACCCCTGTCCAGTAGGTGGCGAGTGCGCTCCAGTGTGGCAGCAGAGCGCGAGTTCAGTCTCCAGAATAAAATGAAAACGATGCACTTGATTACACACAGATGAGCACCCAGTTTAAGTAATTTGTATAATGATAAAGTTACTTATGCATGCTTACTTAACACTCTGAGGTCTGAAAACGCGCCGGCGCGTTTTGCAGGTTTTTTTTCACATTGCAGCAAAACAGACTTAAAATACTCCGTCATTTTTTGTCATAGAGACATAAGTAATATATCAATTGAAACTATAGAATATCTTCTTTTATTTGTATACACTCAGAGTAAAAACACAATGTTGTGCTTTTTGTAAAATAAAGAAAACTAACATGATGCGTGATTTCTCCTCTCCCTCTGAACGAAGTCCAATCTGATAGTTCTCAGAAAATGAACTGTAACTTAGTGAATACTAATCACAGAAAAATTAAACTTATGTCTAAAAAAACGTTAAGATGTCAGGTTTTAAATCATGTAAGTCAAATCGAAAACAAACCTTCTGTGTTTATGTAATCTGTATGAAAAGAGAGCCATGTCAGAAGTCCGTGATTCAGCCCATTATCCGCTAATGCGGCCACGCCCACGGAGGGAGCGCTATTCAGACACAAATTCAGTCAATACATGCATTCATTGTCTCAATCGTGTATTTATTGTCTTGAAAAGTGTTTATCTGGATGTAAAAGTCATGGTTAGCGAGCTATAGAAGACATGCAGTTAGTTCCTGTTTCTTTTCTTCTATAGATGCATTTTAGATGAGTTTTGTTTCTTTAGCGCAATCGGCTGCAGTATGAATTGGAAACTCCATTCATGGAATAGCCTCTTCTTCTTTTAGATGAATTTGTGGACTAAAAATGCACAGAGAGCGCCCTCCGACTTCAAGGATGAATTGAAAACACCAGCGCTCATAGTAATGACAATGAATATTAAATAAATATAACTCCTCTGTATAGAAAATTGACATAAGCATATGAGAATCCAATATTCTCCAAATGTGCATGCTTTTAAACTAAAAGCCTATATTCAGACTCTTTGCATCACAGAAATACATTATATTTTAAAGTATAATATAAAACCATTACTTTATATTGTAATAATATTTTCTGTATGTTTCATATATCATGATGAGCTTGAGACATCACAGAAGGTTTTTTTCACAGCCACCTGAAAATGCCTCATTAATATGCAAGTCATTTCAGCTCATTACTATCCAATTCTTTTGTCTTCTCAGGTGAGAATGGCCCATTATTCAGTGGTGATTCACGCCTCCACGCATACTGGTTTCTTGGCAAAAAAGTGTCTTACAAAAACTAAATCAATATATTGTTTTATATGAAGGAGTAGGCAGCATAATTTTTACATAATTTTGAAGCAAAAACTCTAGTTTACAACGTCCAATACCCTAAAGTATTGTAAACACAGATTTACTATACTTTTTTTGGCCTTATTTCAGTGACTTAAGTTTTTTGTTTTTCAGTAACCACGCATAAACATTATTCCTTCAAAACACAAACATGTACATACATGTTCCTCATATATTATTGTAGCCTAGTTTGTGCTGAATACAGTGTAATGACACTTTTGTCATTTATATGTTTATGAACAACTGAAAAAAGCACAAATGTCAGGGCATGTCAAAACTTCTCCAGGCCCCAAATCAGCCTCAGACTCCAGAGGGTTAAGTTGTTTTTATTTTTCTTGCAAGTTAATGGTCAACGAATGGCTTTTCTGAGGTATAATGTTAGGTGACATTGTTTGCAACACTGATTGAACTGACGTGATACAGATTTCGGTAAGCTACTGTACCTTTCAACATATTTTTTATTTTCATTCATGTTTATTTTGTTCTGTTCAGTAGTAAAGAGGAAAGGATGATCACATTCACTCACAATCCGTGACAAGAGTTCAAGATGAAAACTGAAAGTGACGCAGCTTGTCTTTGATCAACTTTTTTTTCATAGTATAAATAAATGCAAGCCTATGCCTATTTGCTTATCCTGTAAGTTCATGAATAAAATGTCTTATCATTAAAATATAAAAATTAAAATGACGGGAAATTATTGATTATGATGGATTTTTTTTAGGATCCTGTCCATCAAAATGACGGCGAAACGCAAGTCTGACGCAACCGCTAATATATATATATATATATATATATATATATATATATATAAAACAAACCGGCCCCCCTTCGGACCCCACCACCGCAACACCGGCGGTTGTTGGTGATTTACCACCGCGGTAGTAAAAATTTGCCACCGTCACAGCCCTATTCCATAGTCATAATGTATTATTAAGAGCTCATATTAAAAACTGATTTTATATAGTTAAGTCATGGCAATAAACTGTATGCCTTTTAAAGACTTAGAGAACAATATATTACTTTAGGGCGTGATCCTTGTCTTTTATTCTTGCCATAGTAAAATTGAAAATGTCCTGGAAAAATCCTGGAAAATGATCGCTGAAAAAGAGTGGGAACCCTGTGAAACTTCACAGACACATTCAGTGGACACCTTAGACTTATATTACATCTTGTGAAAAAGCATTCTAGGGCACCTTTAAAAAGGAATATTGTTGTGAGGATACTACCTATTTAGTATTTTTGAGAGAAAGTTTAGATTCAAGATCAGCCTGCAATTGACTAATTCTCTACCATATTTGTAACAGGGTGCCGGTTTTGCAGCTTTGGTTAAATGTAGTATACACAAGACTAGCTAATGATCTGATATGTCATCGCACTGCTGAAGAATTTCAATGGCATCAACATCATTTCCATGTGACAATATTAGATGTAGTATGATTACGAAAATGAGTGGGTCCTGACACGTGTTGTCTAACTCCAATAGAGTTTAGAATGTCTGTAAATGTAAATCCCATTGCATCTTTTTCATTATCTACATAGATATTAAAATCACCATCAATTTAGACTTTATCCGCAGCCAGTACAACCTCTGATAGACAATCAGCAAAGTCTGTATTGTGCCCTGGTGGCCTATATACAGTAGCCAGCACAAATGTCAAATGGGGTTTATAGATGTAATGAAACAAACTGTTTAAATCATTTCTACTTTGAGTGCCACTTTAAAAGGCTCAGCTGACCAGCAATGCATTGTAGGGGTAACGCTGAAGCTGATGCTTAACCTCATAGAGATCAATGGCATTGATTCAATGCATTTACCAGTGCTGATGCCATTCATTGGAAATCCCTTTGAATGTTAAAAGGATGCTAAGCTGGAGATTTCACTTTCCTTGAACATGACAACCTTTTTTAACAAATATAAATGACTTGCCCTGAAGGACAGATGCAGGTAATCGCATGCGATCAGTCGATCTCTCTCATTCACTGTCTGTTTAGACTTGTTAAGTGCTACGAAGCCTCTGTACAAATCACCATGGTACACATTGTGTTATCATTACAAACGTATTTAATATTCGACACACATGCATGAAGTGAAAAGACGAGAAGGGCATAACGTTACGAGAAAAGATAACATGCAAATATCGCGGTTGCTGCGGTTCTTGCATTCCTCTGTGGTTGTCTTGTTGTCAGTAGGACTGTATTAAGATATTGTGATTATCATGACAGCCCTATGTTGCTGAATAAAAATCAAGGAAGGGGCACAGTTTACAACAAAAGACAAACAACAATCAAGAGTAACAGAAATATGTGCTCAATTTGTTGTGCTCTGGCATGGTCTTTTGTATCTTTGATGTTAATAAAAGCACATGCAAAGCAAATCATTCTATGAATTATGTAGAGAATATAAACAGTTATAGGGTGCATGTCCCTTCAGCTTTATTACCTGATCGAAATAATCCATAAAACAAGTTGTGATCTGATAGCAAACAACAATTTCCATTCCATTTGTTTGAAGTTCAAAATGTCACGGCCACCGCAGAGTGAGTTTATGAATATTCATGTATACTCCAACTGTTGGAACAGTTTCTTACAGGATCTGAAAAATTTACAATATGTCATGTCACATCAAAAAACAAATAGAACCAATCACCATTAACTACACTGGATACATTATACAGATGCCTATTCAGTTTCTGACATACTCCACACTTTTAAGTCTGCTGACAATAGGACAAATGGAAGAGTATAGTATTGAAAACAGCTTGTGTTTTTGTACAGATTTCACAAGGATCCCAGCGTCAGGATCAAGTGTATGGTTTATTTTTAATGGTGTCATGGATTGTGTTAGATGATCACATGTTTGTTCGGTGCATTTGACTGTAGATTGTTTTGTAAATGAGGCACAGTGTAATGGAAAGTTTGGAAAGAAACTGATATTGAAAGATGAAGCAGCAAACTGTATTGGGTCTGACAGCAGCAGCATCGCAAACCGCAAGTAAACAATTTCAAAATGATCTGTCTGTAAATGACAGTTCCTTCTCTGTCGGTCATATTCAACGTTGTGTCAAACCGATAGATTTTTCGTATTTTTAGTAACAAAGTTAGAAATGTTGTTTTTAAGTGTTATTTTTATATTCTTTCTTTCAGTACTTTGTAAACATTAGATTTCAGGAGCAGTATTGTGCCACTGTTGTCTGGTTGAGATCAAATGCTTTATTTACTTTCCATTTAATGCAAGATATAATGTCCAATGTTTTGAGGGAATATTTCTCTCTTCCTGATATTGCTAATTGAACATGAAATGATTTTTTATGAAATGACAGTGAGATCAATTAAAAATGATCACTGGTGACCAGTGACAATGAACAAATACTTTATTCCTGTTCTTAAGTATATTTCTACTTTACTGGAGTATAAATGTTTCTATTGACTTCACTTTTGATACTTTTGTGACAGAAAATAACAGCTACCACCTAAATGACTGTGTGTTAGTGACATCTGACTGCTAATGTGATTTGGATTATTGTTGTGTGTTTGTAGGTTGTCTGGCTGTATGGTGACAGAGGAAGGCTGTGGTTATGTATCTTCAGCTTTGAGTTCAAACCCATCACACCTGAGAGAGCTGGATCTGAGCTACAATCACCCAGGAGACTCAGGAGTGAAGCTGCTCTCTGATACACTCAACCATCCAAACTACAGACTGAACAAACTCAAGTATGTTAAGCATGAAGAGTGAATAAATCTAATTAACATATATATAATATAATAATAATAATAATAATAATACATAAAAATAAATTAGAGAATTGCATGGCAGTAAAGGAGCACAGTAAAATCCTCAGTGTTAAATTATCACTTGCTCTGAGTCTATATGAGTCCAGTCTACAGAGAATAAAAAAGTAACATTAAAACAGTGTTGAAGCTAATAAGACAATTAAATGATTAAGTGATGATTGAACATTAGTGAACTCCTGCTGTTCACTGTAGATTCAATGTAAAATCCATGTTTCACATCAAAACAATGTTGATCTCTGACCAACATCGATTCAACATCTTTTTGCTCATCAAAGGCTATGTTCAGACTGTCAGTCTAACTCTGATTTTTTGCATACCCAGTTGAATCCAGTATCCAAGACTCTTAGCCAATCAGATCCCAGGACCACAACTAACTGTTGGGTATAGTTGTATAGTGTTTATCATGTTAAATTTGTACATTTAAATAACTAAAACTTTCAAATAGGACAATAAATTTAGGGGTGTCCTCGACTACAGATTTACATAGTTGAATCAGATTCGAATCAGCTTTCTAATAAAGCGACCAAACTGCCTGTCAAGTGATAGACGAAACTGACAATGATTTTTATCTTTTTTAAACTGAAATGAAAGGCAATGTGGATAAACATTCACAGCCACTACAGAACACCACACAAACATAGAAAATGAATAAAAACATTTTGGATTATAAAATATATATGCCTATATAAATAACTGCAGAAAGGCCACACTGCAGATTAGGGGTGTCCTCAACTACGGATTTACATAGTCGAATCCGATTCGAATCAGATTGCCTATATTCGACTGATAGTCAAATCATAAAAGAAGGGGGGGGGGGGTGTTCACTAGAAAAAACAGTAGTCCGCTAGAGAGTGCGCACGGACTTTGAAAGGTTTGCACGCTGAACTGTGCACGAGATGGAGTGGGACACGGAAAATGAAGTAAGGCCTGGCTATAGTCTACCCGCGGCTTAAGACAACTTTTATTTTCTTTCACACACAGCAGAGAGAAACATCTTTCTAATAAACCGACCAAACTGCCTGTCAAGTGATAGACGAAACTGACAATGATTTTATCTTTTTTAAACAAATGAAAGGCAATGTGGATAACCATTCACAGCCACGATGTACAGAACACTCTCAAAGATATAGAAGAAAATGAATAAAAACATTTTGGATCAATACACTTTAAAATATATATATTATAACTGCAGAAAGGCCACACTGCAGATAGATATACATTTCATATGTCGGCAAATCAAATTACATCGGCTAAATTGTCTGTGCGAGCAAGCTTTAACTAATCTACAGCGCAACAATGATGCACCAAAAAACAACAACCAAAAAAATTATTTAATAAAAAAATAATAATTTTTTTATCAAACATTAATTTACAGAATTGAATTAGAACAGAATATACCGTTCTAATAAATGAAAATAGCCTACTTAAAAAAATGAAATATGATCAAGTCAAACTGCAAAATGCCTGAAGTGCAGGGGAACATATATTCAAAACAGTGATCAATAAACAAATTAAAATTAAAGAAATTATTAAAACAACGAAAGTATAGCTAGAATTGTCAACTTGTCTTTTTAACTGCAGAGACAATAAACTCTAAACTGGAGTGGCAGTCTTTTTAGCTAAACATTAACAGCATCCAAAAATCAAATTACATCTGGCTGAAATAGTTTGAAATCACTTGTAGTTACCCTACCTGATTGAGAGAGAAAAATCCAGTCTTTCACGCGATCTGCCTGTGTCCGTTTGAGTCTTTTCAAATAGCGCGCTATAGTCAGCTTGTTGGCCGGCAGAAGCGCGCCGCAGTGTTTGTCGTTGTTGAGTTCTAGGACATGAGCTGTTGGCACAACTTGCATCATACGTTTTTTTGATCATCTTTTACCATTTCAAAGTGCATCCAATTGTACACTTTATCCCAGACAATGTTGAAGATTTAATCTCTGCCGTGAAGATGCTCATCTGCCGGTCACAGATCATGGAAGTGAAACTGAAATCGGTCACAGGTTGGATTTATTCACGCACATTAAAAATATTTTATTAAAAGCTTCTTTCTTTTCACATTTTTTATTTATAGTATTAACATAATAGGCTGTATATTAACCTATTGGGAAAGAACCGGTATGTCTATGTAAAATCAGATATTGAGTGCACCCATATCTCTTCTCATAACACCTCTGCAACGATTTGACTGTGAGATTGGTAGTCGAATCAGGCTCCTCCTATCGAAGATTCGAATCGTCGACTATTCAGGGTCACCCCTACTGCAGATAGATATACATTTCACATGTCTGCAACTCAAATTAAATCAGCTAAATTGTCTGTGCGAACAAGCTTTAACTAATCTACAGTGCAACACTGATGCACCGAAAAACAATCAAAAATTAAATTTACAGAATTTAATTAGAATAGAATATACCGTTCTAATAAATAATAATAATAGTCATAATCAAGTCACAAATGCAAAATGCTAAAGTGCAGGGGAACATCAAAACACAAGCCACAAATAGTTAAATTAGATTGTAGATTTTCTTATCCCAGACATTGTTGGCTCTGTCGGTCACGGATCATGGAATTGAAACTTCAATCGGTCACAGGGGTGGTTGGATTTATTCACGCACATTAAAAATATTTATTAAAAGATTCTTTCTTTTCACATGTTTTATTTATAGCATTATCATAATAGGCTGTATATTAACTTATTAGGAGAAAACTGGTAGGTCTAAGTAAAATCAGATATTGAGCATCCCCATATCTCGTTTCATAACACCTCTGCGAAGATTCGACTGTGAGATTGGTACTCGAATCAGGCTCCTCCTATTGAAGCTTCGAATCGTCGACTATTCAGGGTCACCCCTAAATAAATGACAAACATTTGAAGCAGGAAAGTATTAAATGCTTAAAATATAAAACATTAAACTCTAACGTGACATTGCTAATTCCAGTCGGCTACTCACTGGGTTACTGAGGCATCTCTGCTATTGTTCACCAGCTTTTTCACCATCAGGCCAGTACTGGTAACCCCAAAGTTTTCAGGTTTGATTCTCAGTACCGGCAGGAAATTAGGTACACTTGAGGCACCGTAGGCACCTAACCCCCAATCACTCCCTAGGAGCCACAGCAAAAATAGCTGCCCACTCCTCCAGGTGTGGTAACTAAGTTTATAAATTTGGTAACTAAGAACATTTTAAAATAGCTTTACCACCTATTTATCATTAATCTAATTGGATAACCATCAAACATCCCTATTTGTATCCCCCAAAAACATTAGAGTTTATTTTTTCATTTCTGTATGCATTGCATGTTGCAGTACGTATGCGTTTCAGAAGCAGCATGTGCCATTGTGCTTTCACATATTACACATTTGCAGTGCGCTACTGATCCGCAGCTTCTATGTCATGGACTTATTCATGTTTAAACACAATAAATATAAACAAGATAATATTCAATTGATTATATATAGTCAAAGATTTACATATTACGATGCTCAAGCACGTGGAAAAAAACATTTAAACATGACCTTACATGAAATTGTTCTATCGCAAACATTTTAATATAACTTACCATCCACACCAATGGCTAATGATACGCCTCCCATGCCTTTTCTTTAGCATTTAAATCTTAGGCTATATAAAAAGTCCCACCGGTCATACAGAACTTTATGTTTCTATACTTAAATAATTAACTGAGTGACATTTATTGTGCAGCCTTCTTGTTTCATGTAGTTCTCAGAAATCAGCCTGTCATGTGATTATCACTTTTTGCAGAGATGTAAGGCCCTCGCCTTCACATAATATAACAAACTGTGCAGTGCATTTCACATTAAAAAAAAAATATTATTTACTTTTGACCGCATTAGTTATTTTTGTTACTCATGACAAGTGTTTTGCTTTTCTTTGCTTTACCCCAGGCTTAAAGTAAAAAGATGACTGTGAAAAACAGTAGTATAATTGAATTAAATACATTTATGGTGAGGTTACTACATTTTCATGTCAATCCGTGTACATTTTGACCACGAACAACGTACTGTCACTTTAAGTCAGCACTCTAACCTGTTAATATGGGGACCACAAAAATATCATACATTACCAGGGTCATACATTAACTTTTCCATTAAGGGGCTCCTTGCAATTGATTTGCAGGGGCTTTTTTACCTTCATAAGCACAATTTTTATGATTACCTGTGTTGTGTTTTATGTCAGATACTTAAATTTAACCAATTACTTCAATTAATCAGAATCCCATAGGCTATAGACTGTTACCAATATAAATTTATCATTGACAAAATCCATTTTTACACTGCAAAGGTGGAACAGAAGCTGCATTTGAAGTAGCATTTAAATGTTTATTTACACAGACTGTTTAATGCTACTCATTAATTATAAAATTACAGGAACTCATTTCCAGGGTCATTATTGTTAATTAAAGGGATAGTTCATTCAAAAATGAAAATTATCCCATGATTTACTCATCCTTCAAACCATCCTAGGTGTATCTTCTTTCAGACAAACACAATTGGAGTTATATTTAACCCTCTGGGGTCTGAGGATTTTCAGGGCCCTGGAGAAGTTTTGACATGCCCTGACATTTGTGTTTTTTCAGTTGTTCATAAACATATTGATGGAAAAAGTGTCATTACACTGTATTCAGCACAAACTAGGCTACAATAATGTGAGGAACATGTATGTACATGTTTTTGTTTTTGAAGGAATAACGTTTATGCGTGGTTATTGAAAAAACAAAAAACTTAAGTCACTGAAATAAAGCCAAAAAAATATATATATATTAAATCTGTGTTCACAAGACTTCTGGGTATTGGAGGTTGTAGACTAGAGTTTTTGCTTCAGAATGATGTAAAAATATCCTTCCTACTCGTTCATATAAAACAATATATTGATTTAGTTTTTGTTAGACACTTTTTGTCAAGAAACACAGTATGCATGGAGGCGTGAATCATCATGAATAATGGGTCATTTACACCTGAGAAGACAAAAGAACCTCTAATGAGCTGCATATCAATGAGCTCTTTCAGTTACGAAGGCTGTGAAAAAACCCTGGTCATGTCTCAAGCTCATCATGGTGTATATCAAACACACAGAAAAAACAGCAATACTGCGAAATATTATTACAATTTAAAATAATGGTATTCTGTTATATACTTCAAAATATAATGTATTTCTGTGATGCAAAGTGTCTGAACAGTTGTTACCTCTATGGCATTTCATATACTGTAGGCTTTTAGCTTAAAAGCATGCACATTTGGAGAAATATTAATGGATTCTCATATGTTTATGTCAATTTTCTATACATAGGAGTAATATTTATTCAGTATTTATTGTCATCACTGTGAGCGCTGGATACTGTGTTTTCAATTCATACTTTCCGCTGGAGGGCGCTCTGTGCACATTTAGTCCACAAATGAATCTAAATTCCAGGTAATTCCAGGAACTAACGTCACTAACCATCGCTTTAACATACAGATAAACACTTTTTAAGACAATAAATAAACGATTGAGATGATGTATACATGTATTGCCTCAGAATATGCGTCTGAATAGCGCTCGTTCCGTGGGCATGGCCGCATTAGTGGATAATGAGCTGAATCACAGGCGTCTGACATGTGTCTCTTTTCATACAGATTACATAAACACAGAATTTTTGTTTTTGATTTGACTTACACGATTTAAAACCTGACATTTCAACGTTTCTTTAGACATAAGTAAGACATAATTTTTTTTCTGATTAGTATTCACTAAGTTACAGTTCATTTTCTGAGAACTATCAGATTGGACTTCGTTCAGAGGGAGATGAGAGATCACGCATCATGTTAGTTTTCTTTATTTTGCAAAAACATTTTGTTTTTTACTCTGAGTGTACACAAATAAAAGAAGATATTCTAAAGTTTCAGTTGCTATATTACTTATGTCTCTATGACAAAAAATGACGGAGTATTTTAAGTCTGTTTTGCTGCAATGTGAAAAAAATCCTACAAAACACGCCGGCACGTTTCCCAACTCCAGAGAGTTAAAAATAATCTGGCTTTTCTAAGCTTTATAATGGTCAGTGATGGGAATAATGGCGCTATAAATGAACGGCATTATTAGCGCCGTTACTTTTTTCAGTAACGAGTAATCAAAAAGAATGACTTTTTCTCCCATTACAACAGCGTTACTGTTACTGACAAAAAAAATGCTGCGTTACTATAATTGTGCTCACTGAAGCAGAAGGTTAGTAGGCTCTCTCTCAGCAAAGGACCTGCAAAGTGTTTTCTCTGGTGTGTGTTGGGGTTAGTCATACACAAATATAATTTTAAACTGATAATAATGTATGTGTCACGATTTCCGTCAGTTCCTGGACTCCAATTCCCATAATCCTCCCTGCCAGTCACATGCACACACCCCACACCAATCACCCATTGCCACATACAGCTAAGCTCATCATCTGGACTATTTAAGACTCACTCACACATCACCTCATTGTGAAGTCTTGTTTAACCTGTGTTGCAATTCTGAGCATTATTATCTTGTCTGCCTGTCTGTTACCGTTCCTGCCTGTTACCCATTATCGACCCGTTGCTGCCTGCCTTTGACCCTTGCCTGGTATTCTGTTCTGTGAGTGATATCTGCCTGTCCTGATCTACTGCCTGTATTCTGACCACGATTCTACCTGTCCCTCACTGTTCTTGTTTGTTCCTGTTTGACCCTGCCTGTAGACCACACTCACTTTTAATAAAGCTTGCAAATGGATCCCTGAGTCCCGTCCCGTCCCGTTACAGTATGATGCTTTGTGTGTGTGTGTGTCAGAGTATGCGAGTGGAGCGTGAGCTCAAACCAGAATACCCTTTGTGATATGCTGGATCGAAAATATGTGAAATAAGTTTTTTCTAGTCGACTAGTAGTTGTTCATTTAAGCCATATTTGACTAATCACATTTATTTTTTTATTATATTTTTTTATTTCAAGGACAAATGCTATTGCTTGTACAGAGATTGTATTTTTTACATTTTCAATCCCCCCCCAACCAACCCAGAACAATCTGCCTTACATGATATTCATTAATAGTAATAGAACAAAAGATGATGAAAATAATAATAATGATAATAATTATACAATATTAAAATAAAATAAGATAATAAAAATATGCCACAGTTAGACACTGGCAATGTTAATTAAAAAAAAAAAAAAAAAGCAAGAAAAACAGTTGGACATCACAATGAAAAGTGTAACCATGATACAACAATAAACACAAGCCCTACATGTTTGCACATGTAAATACCTGGAGAAACACCTGAAGCACTTGTGCCAAAGCATCAAAGACTATGAGTTTGTCATATAGAGAGGTGTGTGTATAAAAAAAAGGTTATAGTACCAATGTAAATCCCACTACTCACCAGGAAGAACATTTATGGCAGAGAAATAGGATAATAAGGGTTGCAAGACATATGAAAATGTATGGGAACGTCTAATTGAATATTTAATCTTTTCCAAATGAAGGTATAACATCAGATCCTGAAGCCAATGCGATGCTTTAGGTGGGTTTGCAGATTTCCAATGTACTAACACCCATCTGCTAGCCAGTAAGGATGCAAAAGCAATAATGTTTAGTTGTCTTCAAGTCAGATTCGATTCATCAGTTGGAGCACCAAATATAGCAAATTCAGCACATGGCTTCAGTTGTACATTACATATTTGAGAGAGTGTATCAAATATGGTTGACCAGTAAACAGTAAGTGTAGGGCACGTCCAAAACATGTGAGTCAGATCAGCTTCTTCAGTGTGACATCTTATACAGGTCTTATCAAAAGTAGGATTAAAAGAAGCAATCCTTACCCTGCTTAGGTGCACACGGTGCAAAACCTTAAACTGTATAAGACTCAATCGGGCACAAGAGGTACTACCATTCACTCTATGGAGGGCATTGCTCCAGATCTCCTCTGAGAATACTGTTCCAAGCTCTTTTTCCCATCCACTTTTAACTTTGTCTGTTCCTACACATGAAAGACATGAAAATTGTATATATTCTTGAAATAAAACCTTGTAGATGGAGGGGAGCTTCAAACAGAGAGTCTGCAGGAGACTTAGATGGAATATGTGGAAATGATGGGATTTGGGCATTCACAAAATGTCGTATCTGAAAATAATGAAAAAGGTCAGCTTGATTAAGATTGAATTTGGAACGCAAATCATTAAAACTAGCAAAAAGACCATCTATATAAAGATCACCACATTGAGCGATGCCCTTATCTTGCCATTGTTTAAATGCAGTCTAGTTTGTCAGGGAGGAATGCATGATTAGTGCATATTGGGCTCTGAAGCAAAAGTGCTTGTCTCAACTGCAAATGTTGGCGTAGCTAAGTCCAAATTTTAAGAGTAGAATGAACCGGATTTGATGTATATTGTGCTATTTTAACAGGTAGGCTAGATTTTTAATAGGTGTAACGTCTGGATAGATCCGTCGATAGTCAACCAGCTTTGGAATTTTCAGGATGCTTTTAGCCTGCAGAACTTTGTTTGTAAATCACGGACTGGCACCGGCCGAGCCAGAAAAACAGACACTTTGGCACTTTTGTTACTCTGCCGAAATTGACCAGGCAGCCATGCTTCCAGCTCTTGGGACATCAAAGGGGCCCTCTTGCAGATTAAGGGCCAGACTAGCCAAATTCCAACACACCACACACACACACATGCATTGAAGACTGTATGTGTAAAATATAATTATGCCAATATGTACCTGTCATGTATGTCAAGTGCATGTATGTTTTCCTAGTGTTTAGACTTAGTTTAAATGACTGTAGTTGTGCTAATGTCATTTCTAATGATAAAAAATTTGCCTGTAAACTTTAACTCCTTTTATATGCTTTCCTTAAGTGGTGAGTTTAGACTCTACGTAAAGCTCTCTGTAAGCCTCATTCAACAATGTATGTTACATAACTGGAAAATGCATTGTGCTAAAATGCTAAACCGAAACTCGACACGCAAAACTGATGCAATTATTAGATAATGAAACTGATTTCTGTGCTGGCTCTCAAGGACTGTTAGTAAGTTTTGCTACTTGCCTTCTTCTCTTTCCCTTTCTTTACTTTCGCTCTTGTATATATGTGTGTATCCTCTGTATATATTTAGACTTATTCCCCCAGTTTCACAGACAAGGTTTAAGCTAGTCCTAGACTAAAATGCATGTTTGAGCTCTTTTAACTGAAAGTAACTTGTACTGACAGATCTTAAAATATGTCAGTGTCATTGCTGGTGTACATCTTGAGACAAAACAATGTTTTTTTCCAGTGAACATTTATAAAAAATTCTTAAATGCCCTAATTGAACTAAGGCCTAATCCTGGCTTAGGCTAAGCCCTGTCTGTGAAACCAGGCCATAACCTCTGTAGTAGTAGTTTTCATATATTATCTATGCTCGATTGTTCTGTTGCTCATCCATAAAATCCAGGTCACTTTTACGTTTCGACCCTGCAACATTGCTTTACGCTTTGATGCTATTATCGAATGTTATTTTCGTGGCCAGAGAATAACATTCTTTTTTTCTAACAGTCTGTGAGGAGATAACAGTTTGCTGGACAAACTTATATAGTTCCTCTAAATAATTGTTAAACCAGACTTAATAATATATGTAATTGATTATAATTCGTTGTAATTAATTCACAATATATGTTTAATTCCCCCTTGGGTCAATATATTCATCATAATTAATCATAAGGCTTTATGATTTATTATATTCATATATTTCACCCATAAATTGATTAAACCTGTACACCATTTGCTACATAGGGCTTGTAGAGAGGTTGCTGTGCAGGATTTAGATTCTGTTTCACACCAATCAGTGGTACCTGATGGGTGCATCCAGTAGACTATCTTCTGAACTTGAGCTGCCCAATGATAGTATAAGAAACTAGGGAGAGCTAAACCCCCCATCAGTCCTATGCTTCTGGAGAAACTCTTTCCGATTCCTAAGGGTTTTTCCATCCCATATAAAATTAGAAATAAGTTTGTCTAATCTTTTGAAAAAAGCTTTGGATAGGAAGATGGGTAGGCATTTAAATAAATATAAGAATCTCGGGAGAACTGTCATTTTAACACAGTTTACCCTACCAGCCAGGGTTAGATAAAGAATCCTCCATTTTTGAAGATCAGATTTAAGTTTAATCAAAAGAGGAGTAAAATTATTTTCAAATAGTCCTTTAAAGTTATGTGCAATATTGATGCCTAGATATTTAAACCCAGATCTTGCCAAGCGAAAGGGGAACGCAGAGTCAGGCATTTGCCTGGCAAGTGTGTTAACAGGCATGCATTCACTTTTAGAAATATTCAATTTATAACCTGAGTAGGGCTGCACGATATATCGCATGAGATTGTCACGCGCATTTCGTCAGTAAAGCCGGTTCCCCGATTACCGCTAAATCACCATCACCTGCTTTCAAATGGAGCGGCATTTAATAGACAGAACCGTAGATCACTGACAAGCCACGCAATATCGCGTTCATATCGCAGATGAATTGCCTTCGATAATGAACGCGATACCGCTACGGTATGATGAACTACGGCCCCGGGGCCTTGCCGCTTTGCAACGCTGATATGGCCGCAGATATTTCTTGTGGCTGAAGGGGATGATATAAAATCTTTTTTTATGTTCCAATGAAATAGTGGGGACATTTATGATGTCAAAAACCTCTACCATTTAGACTGATCCTTAGGGGTTTCTGATTTATAAAGGCTAGAATAAATGTTCATAAACGTATTATTAATCGTATGGGGATCAATAGTTAAATCCCCACCATCATTTGTGAGTTGAGAAATATGTTGAGCTGATGATCTGGATTTAAGCTGATGGACTAAAAGTCGACCAGCCTTATCACCGTGCTCATAGAAAAAACCTTGTGACCGGAGAATAAGCCGTTCTGCATGACTTGATGAAATTAAATTATATTGGGTTTGAAGATCAGTCCTTTCTTTATAAGTTCTGGTGTAGGAGAAGTAGAGTATTGACTGTCAATTTTGGATATCATCTCAATTAGCTGTTGCCTTTTCCTTTCCCCTCCCTTTGTTAATAAAATCAGTATATGATATAATGTCCCCCCTGAGCACTACTTTCAGCGTCTCCCAGAGGAGAGAGGGGGAGACTTGCTCCGTTGAGTTGAATTTTAAAAAATTGTCAATTGACGAGGATACATGTTTGCAAAATGAGTCATCTGACAATAGTGAAGAATTAAATCGCCATATGTGGTTTGTAAAATTAGATGGAAAGGAGAGATCTAGTAATAAGGAAGCATGATCAGATTCTACAATAGCAGAATATTCAACTCCCTTTACTGAAGAGAGGAGATTTTTGTCGATAAAAAAGTAGTCAATTCGTGAGTAACAATGGTGTACATGTGAAGAAAAAAAAAGAGTAAACCTTATTATGGGGGTTGTAGAAGCGCCAGGGGTCTACGCAGCCAGTCTGGCTCAAAAAGGCTGAGATTTCATTTGCCATTTTAGAAGGGGCCTGCGGTTTTGGGTTGGAGCGGTCCAGATTTGGGTCCATTACACAGTTTAGATCACCACCAAAAATCAGATAATGTGAATTAAAGCTAGGTAAAGCACACTGAGCAATAAGCAAAATCAGCTTATTTACGAAATTCTTATCCCAATTAGGGCCGTAAACATTCACCAGCAAGACCTGGGTATGAAATAGTTTTCCAGACACCATGATAAAACGACCCTGAGGGTCAGCAATAACTTTACAGTAGAGGTAGAGAATTGAATTTTTTTGTGTATTATTATTATATAGCTGTTCCTCTTGCCTTAGCATTAAATTTAGAATGGAAAATGTGACCCACCCATGGTTTCTGCAACCTAAGATGATCTGAATTGAGTGTGTCTCTTGAAGGAAGATAATATCAGATTTAAGACGCTTAAGGTGAGAAAAGATTTTTGACCTCTTTATAGGACCATTAAGACCTTTAACATTCCATGATGTAAACCTAATACAGAATTTTCCTGTCATTCTGTTTAAACATTGGAAACATTGGAAACATAAACAAATTCATGCGAGCATTTCCATTTTGCATAAAGGCTCGTCCTGACAGTCTGCGTTAAACTTCAAACTTTACTGAGTGAGTGCCGGCGCGCACACCCGCGTTAGACAGACGAACGTGGGAGAGAGGGGGACAATATTCAGCACAAAAATATTAATTTTGCTGAATATCTGTTGTTTGAAGTTAAATTTAGATTTAAAAATGAACATGTCAATCAAGTATTTTATGAGAGTAGTAACTGTAAAGGGAGAACAACATGTTTAAATGTAAGAGGTTTCTTATAGCTTATTTACAGGATAAAGAAATGACAGTAAGAGGTGATTGTGTCCAGAGTGAATGTGTTCCTGCTGAACATTTATCTTGCCTGTTTCACTGAGTTTGTGTTTTTCCTTAATTATATTTATTACTATCTTCATTTTTAATGTAGAGATTTAAACTATATTCACTATATACAGTGCTGAAGTTATTAGACATCTGATACCCAATGTAAGGTTTGTGCCACAGGTCAGGGCAGCCTAAACTATCAGTATAGTACTAAAATCATTTTTCATGTTTCTGTAATGGTTAATCCACCAGTATGTGTAAGCTCTTTAGTTACAGCAGTATTTCTAAAGCTACAACATATTTATTGTTGTTATCCATGAGTTTTTGATTTCACTGTTTTACAAGAAAGGCAGGAAAGAGTAAAACACTTCATAGTTGTTGTTTTTTTCAGATGCTCAATTACAGTCAATAAGAACACAGACTGTTATTAAGGTTTTTTTTTATATTATGTGTGAATATTATTTAGAAACTATTTAGTTGTTTCAGTTTGTTATTTTCCTAATAAATGGCAATGCTCTATACCATAGCTCTACTGCTGTAAAATGTATCTGTAGTAGTGCTGGGCGATATGGCCAAAAAGTCATATCTCTGTATTTTTTGGTTAAATGGCGATATACGGTATATATCTCGGTATTTTCCACATTTTTCTATTTGAATTTAAAAAAAAAAAAATCTGTATTTACGTTTTAAAAATCTTAATTTAACATCCTGCCTAATGTTGTCCTACAAACAGTGTTTATATTGAAAGCTATTAATACAAATATAGTGAATATGTAGACACTGGCACACTAATAGACCTACAGTATGTGCAAAAAAGAGTTACTTTACATTCTAACATTTAGAATGTAAAAAGAATAACATTATATATATATATATATATATATATATATATATATATGGTTATAGTGGTTTGCGACCTGCTCTACCAGAAAGGGATCCGTTTCAGATTTCTCTACCCTGCCGCTTGCGATTTAGCCTGGGTGCCAGCCCGAACCCCGCCCACAACATTTTTTGGACGGGAAGTTCGGTCTGGACTCGATCCATTGTGGAGTAATTATGCTCGGCTCCCAGAAGGCCGAGCCAATCAAATTGCCAGGGCGGGCTTTAATCGATGATGGACAGGCTATCTGCGGTTACGTAACCACCCACGTCATCAAAGAGCGCTTGGGTTGAATTGGTTTTCACCAACGATGACTGCAGCTGGAGAAGTAAGATGTTTAGATTCCGCTATCACGTCTGTAATAAAAGAAATCGACAGCGCATTAATTTTAAAAGACAAACAAAGAACCGCAATCAAGGCATTTGTCGATGGGAAAGATGTGTTTGCCGTCCTTCCAACGGGATTCGGCAAAAGTTTAAGTACAAGTTCAACATACGTCACTTACTGCGTTGCTCTGATTGGTTGTAGGTCTATCCAATTGAGTGCAGAGTTTTTTTTTTTTACTGGTTCGGTTAAGACACGCCCCATAATTCAAGTGCAATGGAGCAGTATCAGACTCACATTCTGCCTAGAATATGAGTATGACGAAGTCAGGCTACTTGCGATTCACACACAACGGGGAAACCTTCACTTTTGAATCGGTACCCAAAGCCGAAGCCTTTTACCAACGACGAATCAACATGACCGTTGCTGAAGCAGGGGGGGTATTTTGCCAAGATATGCATACAGCTATTTTTGCTGCAGGTTTTTTTTTTTTGTTTGGGGTTTTTTTTCTGTTTTTGTTTGTTCTTTCTCCACTATGACGGTTCTTGTCATTGTTTGGGGTTAGGCTAAAAAACACCGGTGTATGTACTGCTCATGACGGATGACATCTATGCTCAGAAGACGGAATATTCTTTTTTTCAATGGATACTCCACTTGTTTTTGTGTATATATACCAGTTATTTCTAAAGCCCTTAATATTAAGCATGTCTCATATTTAAGCCAAATTTTATTATGCATTTCCTCTGCAGCAGCACTCTGTGACGTCCACCGCTGTTTTTCAGATGCGCTCGTATAAAACTACTGTATATCGATATAAACGGTATTGCCTCATTCCGTATAATATATAAAAAAATATATCTGTATATCGTACAAACTCAATATACCGCCCAGCCCTAATCTGTAGTCATCTTTGACAAGTGAATGTGCATCAAGGCTGAAAGACGACAACGGGATCTGTACTTGTTTTTTATTATATTGAGGTGTGAGAAACCCTCTCACAAGCTGCACTGCTCAAAGGAAGTGTAAGGGACAATTTAAGAATCTTGTAAATGATGCAGTAACAATCTGGATTGCTTGTATTAAAGGTGCTAAAGAGGATGTTTTGTTTTATACATTTTTGCAATATTACTTGAAACTGTCTTTACTAACTGATAAAAGACTATTTATTAGGTGCACTGAAAGCAATAATATTAATATACATCATCTGTGCACGAGGTAGGGCCTTAAAAACATCAGCCAATCGTTTACGCGATTGGCCCTCTGGCTTGTCAATCACTGCCGTGACGTTCCTTGTGAGAGACGAGCGCGGCTGCGCGCTCCAGTAACTTTCCACACTCCACAGGCGCCGCATGCAATGTTTTTGTCAGGAGACAGGAGTAACAACTGCAGATTATGAGTTACCTGCGGTGAGTCCGACATAATGAATCCACTAACACGACACAGCGAATGCCGGTGGTAAACACTCGTGTTCCAATACTCGTGCACGAGGTTTGGGAGGCGTTCCCTTGAAATGAGCTGTGAAGGAGGGGGGTTGTTCTTACGCATGCGCTCATTTCAAAAACTCAGTAACAGTCTTTGGTTTCTCAGTCGACGATAAGATCCTCTTTAGCACCTTTAACTATCTTGATCAAGTCATACACAGAGGATGCTGCCAACCGCTTTCCTGCTTTCTTTAAACGCATTCATTTGCATCCATACTGAATTCTCTGTCCAGAGGCAAGATGGCTTCATTCTTCTGGAGAATCGTGCTGATTACTGTTTCCAAAATGGTGGAAGTCTTGCATTTGTTGGGGCCAGGTTGATGCATCAAAAACCAAACAGTGATCACATGTCTTCAGAGGTTCATATCTGCTTTCAAACTCTCCAATTAAACCTCTGAGTAATTCAGCTTTGTCTCTGTCAGCATCAGCATTGTGAAATGTGTGTGTTGTCTTTCTCCATCAAGCAAAATGGTGAACTGTCCAATGGCTAGCATGAGTTCATCTTTACGTTCTCCTGTGGTCAGTTTTTCCTGCTGAATCCTTTGGGAAATCAGCTGTAGAATGTTGCCAATGTCAAGCATGTTAGCCAGAAAGCACTGAAAACATTCTGTGCAGATCTGCTTTAAGCTGCTGTCATCTGTATTAGACAATTGTATCTGAATAGCAGGCAGCTGTCTCCATATCTTCAATAGGGTCTCGTGCCTCCATGTAGACCATCTGATGATATTATGAAACTTTCCTAGTTTAGAATAGCAAATGCCATTCTCATGACAAAGTGTTTTTAACACTTCTTATTTTTTTGCTCCAGCTCTAAATAAATAACACTGCAACAGCTTGACAACGGAGCGATTAAATGTCTCACAATATGAAACCCAGTGATCAGCAGATTTCACGCAGGTCTCAAGTGTGTCTGCAGTGCAGAGAATATGCACAAGAGAATCCCCTATAACAACAATTTGCAGTAAAATGACATTGTACATGCCGACATTGACTGCAGCCCTATCCATGCAAACAGAGAACAACTTTCCAAGCCTAAATCCTGAAATAGATCAACCAGACCATCCGTTATGTCCTGCGGCGTTCGTTTTGCACTAGGTACAATTAAAGGGTCGTGAACCCCCTATGTCAGGAGCAGTCAGTTCTCACCACAGTTTTGAAAAATGCTACAGAAGTGGGCGTGGTTAAGCTGCGGAGTAGTAGGGGATAAGGGAATGGCTTCTGATTCAGACAGTTTTAATTCACTCTCATTAAAAGCATGATCGGTTAAAGAGCCATAAAGAACGGTTACACTCAGTGTGGACGAATCGCGATTGTGTCAAAGACACAGGCTGTTTCTCAATTCCAAGAACGCAGAGAACGGACTTGCGTTCTCGTGGAGTCCGGTCTTGCCAGGCGAACCTTGAAAGAACGAACTCAGAAGGACGCGAGGACACACAACACATCATTTGAGAATTGAGATGTGCTGCGATCTTGTTGCTCAACCGACCGTCCCAGCATATTATAAGTGGCTAATGCACAATAAATACAACAACATCACAAACAATTGTCATAACCTATTAAAAGATTTTTTTTCATATTATTATAGACATTGTTTTCATATTTTATATCTTTTTATTTCACCGCGTATATTTATGAAAATGCGTAGCCTTTGTGTTACATGCTTTGTCAATGTTAAGATTATTTTTTATATTCCAATAAAATACTACAGGCTTTCTTCAGGTTATCACTTTATTAAAATTAAGCAAAACAAACGGTTTACTTTCATGAGCCGTCACGTAGCTATATGCAAGCTTGTAGCGGGAATCTCATAAGGACGAGAACTTTATAGCTTACAGGCTTCCGTATGTCGAACGCCCGTAGCGTCTTCTGGGATTTTTAACGGTTCGATTTTCTCAAGTTTGCATTCGATGCATCCTCGATATCATGAACACATCTGGGTACTTTCATGCATCCTCTGTTCTTGCATTCTTGAGTATTGTAACTGAACTTCGACGGTTGATGATGACATAGAGAAAGAACACAAGGATGCAAGATCGCTAAAGAACACATTGAGAAACAGCCACAGATATTGAAGAGAACTTGTGCAACGCAGAAACTCATACAAAGCAAAAACAAACACTCGTTTTTGACCCATTAATGCATCTCTAGCTTATTGTATGCGATCTCACTGTTGAGATCTGTCAGAGGATGAGACCTGTCAGAGGATGAATAAGGCAGAAGTCCAGCTTTCTCTTGTTCTCGTAGCTCTCTCGAGAAAAATGCTTGCTGCACACAAAGAAACAAAGTTTCGATGTGTCGGTATTTGATGACCAACCAACCGCCCGCAGCAGTCTTGCCCTGGCAGTATTGCGGGGAAAGCCATGCAATACACCCGAACTTTTAAACCACAAAAACAAAGACCCATGAACCCCACTCTCCTCTACTGCGCGATCTAACAGTTTGACATGTCTGTCATTTGAAAGAATCACATGGTGTCTTCTGATAGGATAAGAAAACTCAGTCTCATTAATAATTATAAGACACCGACGCATTATCGAGCACCGCTACATCACCACCTGTGACGTGAACTCTGGTTAATTTTGAGATTTTTTTCTGCTATTTTAGTCTAATCTACACACTTTCCCTCTACAATTAAATCTAACAGATGCTAACATTATACTCAAAGATATTCAACACACAAACATCTGTTAAAATCTCAGAAAATTTAGTTCAGGGCTTCATGACCCTTTAATCCAAGGAAATCAGAGGTAAACTCTCTGTTACTGGACACAGACACAGTGTAGACAATGTCCTGCTCTGTTTTTATGTCCTCCGGCCTGTCAAAAAGTAGACCCCAAAATAGGGCTGGGCAGTATATCAAGTTTGTACGATATACCGATATATTTTTAATATACGATACAGAATGAGGCGATACCGTTTATATAAATATACAGTATTTTTATATGAGCACATTTGAAAAACAGCGGTGGACGTCACAGAGTGCTGCTGTGGAGGAAATGCATAATACAATTAGGCTTAAATATGAGACATGCTTAATAATAATGCTTTAAAAATAACTCGTAACATTAAGATATAGTTAACACGTAGGCCTATCATTTAAAGCGGCTTACCCCATCAGATGCTCTAATGCTGTAGTGATTTTTACTTTGTCCATCCAAGGACGCGAAGTAAAATAGGGATTGGTACTCACGTCACCGCTGACGTTGTGATTTTGGATCACACGTACTTATGAGTACATCAGATGACCACTTCCCCCCCCTTTCCCTAGTTCAGGGCACCAGTCAAGGTCTTTACCTTGGCAGTATGAGAACACTCCCAACAGGGGCTTTCATTCATTTAGAATTAATGTAAAGTGGTCAGCTGATTTATCTGAAAGATTGATGATATTGTCAACTTGTAAAAGCCTTTTCTGTATTATCAGCACAAGGAAGACACAAGTGTAATAAAATAAATTTTATTAACAAAAGATAAACAAGAATAACTAACACAACTAGTAAATGAATACCATGAATGATAAAGGAATAAAGTGCACAAGAATACAAGTGATTAAGTTGAGTGTGGCTATTGAAGAGTTGTGTTATCTTAAGGAAAGATAAACTGTGTCTCTGAACATAATAAGATGGAGGACCTTATTATGCACCAAACAAATAAACAAGAAATTATTTGTTATTAACTAACATCAGCTATATCATCTAATAGGAATTAGGAAATTATATACTGATAATATACAACAATGCCAAGGTCTCTGGAAAGAGGTTTGGTTAAGTGATATTTACGTTCCACGTGGTTGATTCCGATGACGGTGACGTCTTCCACTGGTTGTGCTGGGTGACAATGCAGTGGGGAGAGGAGCCAGAATCTGTTTCAACAGTCTTGAACACGAAGCTCTGTGGGATGCTGATCTCCTGGAGCACCAAAGGGTCCTAAAATCTGGAACACGCAGATGAGGCCCTGGTGTAGGTGCAGAAGGTCCTTAACAATCTGGAACACACAGACGAAGGTACCTTGGAGTGAAGGTTTGCTCTCCTGAGCTTAACCTTGTTGCAGATGTCGTCACTGTCTCGCTGGACGGAAACTTTGAACGTAGTGTTAGTTGATGTCTCTTTCCTCACAAGCTAGAGGCTCAGAACGTGGTCGTCTCTGTTGCTGCCTCACAAGCTGTAGGCTCAGATCACGGGATCTGTTGTTGTCTCTCTGGATGGACCAGAGGCTCAGAACGGTGTTGTATCTGTTAATGTCTCACTCCTTACAGAGTTAAGACCCAGAACCGTGTATCTGTTGTGTCTCAGCTTCGCAAGCCGGGACTCAGAACACTATCTGTTATGTCTTTCCCTGTTTGAAGGGCAGACTCAGAACAAGGAGTGTCTGTTGAAAGGGTACCTTTATCCTTTTCCGATGAGGAGGAGATTGCAATTTGGCACTTCTCCATTTGAGTGCTGTGATTGGCCGCTGGCATCAGAGGGGACACAAAAAATGTGGCCCACCCTTCTCTCCCCTGTGGAACTCATTTGCATAAAGCACAAAGTTGGAAGTCTTTAGAGTGTCTTTAAAGTTTACCAATGCATTTCTCACTTTCCAAACCACCACCAGAATACCTTTGGCAATATTCTAAACAAATAGAGACTAAACATGATGGAAAAAGATTGAACTTTCATTCAATTGTACATTATCAGCTGAATTTGTATCAGATGTTGCACTACAAATAGCTGTCACTGAGAATACTTATTTCTGTGAATAAGTATGAAATGGATGTGTAGTTTGCATCAGTACTAAGGTTTTCAAACATAGTTTTGAATGGATTTGGATGGATCTTTGTGATCTCTCTTCGATTCACCCATTGCTGCTAAGGTCCCAAGGAATTTTTATGGCGGCTCTGTGGCCAACCTTAGGAAGTAGTCTCTAGATGGGTGAAGGGCAGAAACTGCCTGTGGACCAATGAGAAGTCCTGTCCTTTCCAGGCTTGGTACAAGAGGTCTTCTTCTTGCCCTCTAAGAGGTGTCTGGATGTTGTCCTTGCATCTTTATCTGATGACGTTGGACAGTTTGTTTGTGTTAGTCCACCAAGATCCAAAATGTAGCTAACCTTTGTCCACTGTTACGGACAGAGAGGGGCCCGGCCATAAACTGGGCCCTGGAATGTGTGGTTCACTACAATGCTTTTGTGATGTGGTGTTTTCCTCAGCGCATAACTTACATTTCACAGCTATATTCTCCACCTGTAAATGTTAGAAAGTCATACAAATATTTCCATTTTGCTGTCAGGAGTAGACAAGCCACATCCTCAATTAGCCAAAAAGTATATATGAGATATATCTTTTTGCCCATATCACCCAGCCCTACCCCAAAATTCAGCTGATTTCAACTTTTCCTCTCAGTTCTGAACTGATAGTCTGTGCAATGGTTTGGATAATTCACGTTCCACCTTCACGTGAATGATATGCCCCTCTGACATTCACTCCCAGCCTTTTTAATAAAGAGACATCTTCAGCAGAGGAAGACATAGGCTGTGCGTTAGGGCTGCACAATTAATCGAATTTCTAATCGCGATTACGATTACGGATGCCACGATTTCATAATCGTTCAAAGGCGCGATTACAAGGAAAAATATCCACTTACATTATTCTGCGTGTTTTGAGCATGTTACGTTGTGAGAGGCGAATCACGACTAACGCTACTTCAGAATGTAAAAGGTCTAACCCAGCATACAAGAAGGTACCAGTGACGTAGGTGTACGCTGATGGGAAACACCAGGACCCGCCATTTTTAAAAAGCCGTGTACACAGCCTAGTGTTGTCAAAAATATTGATATTTCGATATGTATCGATACTGAAATATCTGAAACGATACCAATACTCCTTTCTGCAGTAGGCTATCGATACACCGATACCAGCTGCGCGTGCTTGCTCTCCTCTCTGACAGCGAGTTGAGACGCACGAGCCTCCTCTCGTTCACAGCGTAGACACATAATAAAGCCGCCTTTGACATTCAAGTGCAAAAATAACTTCCTTTTCGAGGTTTATTAATGGTCAAATACACTCAGAAACAATATCACAATGCCCATCTTGGTGAGTATTAATGTAAAACAGTTCAGGAAGGATGTGTCCGTGCGTTCGTCAGGTCTTAAAGGGACAGTAGCCGAATAAACGTGCCGCTCTCTATGTTGTTTTGTTAATCAACAGACAAAGAGAAAATCACTTACTGCTCTTGGCTGATTAATTTCAGTAACTTTAATTGATTAATCTGTATTTTTATTTTTATATTTTACTTTATTTTTGTAATTTTTGTAATGAAGATTATCCAATGTTATTTTACATTTGATTAGCCTACTTTGTTTTTTATTCAGTTTCTTACCTGATTACTACAGTTAGACCTACCTGAAAATAGAAAGCAGTCTATTTAATTTCTATCTTTATTCTATTGTATTTGTGCTATAGTTAGTAATTTGTTAATTTGTTCTTATTTTATTACTGTTTACTTGTCTTTTTTAAATTCAATTTACCATTTGAAATCAAGCTTCCTTGTGCTGTGTGTAATATATTGCAACAAAATTACCCCATTGTAAAACAAATACATTGAGTTAGCAAATATTTGTGAGATAATTGTAATGGTAACTGATCAACGTTTATTTATGAGAAAAGCTTAAAAGCTTTATCATATAAAGTGATCTCTTCAGAAGAAATTTTTGACTAATAATAAATAAAAAATAATATTAAAAATATCTATATGACAGTATATACATTGTTTTTTATCATATCGAAGTTAGAAATTCCAGTATTGTGACAACACCAGCCTATATATTTACTCCACAAACTAACTCTTCAAACATGGAAAACATGGAGTGATAGATGGACCTCTCAACCTTACGCTGAGGAGAAAATCCAGTGTGACTTTGAACAGACCAAGCAAAACATGATTATTCGTTCAAACAATGATATAAAGCTATTCAAAACATCATTCAATGTAAATTGTGATAATCGTCATTAATAATCGCAATTACAATTTCAAGGGAATAATCGACAATTATGATTTTTGTCATAATCGTGCAGCCCTACTGTGCGTGTTTAGCCTTATGAAAGGCTAGTAGAAAAATATTACAGAGCTGTCCGTTGCTCTTCACTGATGTTGTGTTGCCATCTAACAAGCATGCGATCAGATATTTCTTCTGGAGTTGCATTTCTGTTAGCGATAGCTTGTACAACATTTGTATGCTCCCTGATCTTTTTGTGTTCATCAAAAAAGGATGACTAAAATTCTTTGTCCCTGTATAAAAAGGACTACTTTTTTCTGCCATATGGGGATGAGCACGACATATCTTACACCACATTTGACTGCGCTCCTCGCCGGATTCAAGCCATGGCACTACTTGGAGCCACTTCTCAGAGAAAACTCTTTCCTTCAGCTGGGACTCGGTCTGACGTTTCTTTTGAGGTGGTGGAATGCCAAAGAAGCTACTTAATGTTTGATGTTTTTGGACATCTCTCACAGTATTAACTTTTGTTGATCTAAAATGGACTAACGACAGTCAACGACGCTGGTACACACGAGTGTTTTGATCATATTAACAGCGCACATTTTTTATTTCGGCTGCGCATGAGTACCAGTGTGTACACCCCTGTTTATTAAGTTATAAATATAGATTTCTTTTTTCTTTTCATCGCTTCACTTCAGAAGGCCTTTATTAACCCCCTGGAGCCATATGGATTACTTTTATGATGGATGCACTTTTTCTGGCTTCAGAATCATGACCATTCACTACCACTGTAAAGCTTGTTACAGGATATTATAATATAACTCTGATTCCTCTGAAAGAAGATAGTCAAATACATCTAGGATGTAATAATGATTATTAATGTTGATTAATAGAATATATGAAAATGTTTTTGTGTTTGGAGAAACTGCATACTTTTTACACATTAGAAAAGGAAGATTCACATAATCATATCAGCATGATGAATAAATTATATTAACTGGAATAAACTGTATATAGAAGGAGAGCAGAGAATGTGACCGAGCGTGAAGCTGTACATAACTTAAGTCTAGCATGAGCTTAAACACTCTCACAAACACTCCCGTTAAAATCTCAGAAGCTGACTACACTGTGACATGAATCTCTGACAGCGAATCTGCACTTTGTTGTTTATGATGGGAGAATTCACTAGTGTTACAATTGGATCCCCTGCACCAGATCTCTCGGGCCGCCAGAGGGAGCCCTCGCCCGAGTAGTTTCAATTGGACTACGTTTCCCATACACCCACATAACTAGGACTGATCACGCCTACACCTGCCGCCCATCTCCTCATTACCGCACACTATTTAACACGCAGTTCATTGCAAAGTCTTGATCAGCCACGGTTATCATTTCTGAGCATTTATTCCTGATTGTTTGCATGTTGTCAATTGGACTGTTATTCTGGACTGTGATTCTTGCTGCCTGCCTACTTACCTGCCTGTTACTGTTTATCCCTGTCTGCCGCCTGCCTCGAACTCTTGCCTGTCTCTGTTTACCCTGTCTGCCGCCTGCTACGACTCTCTGCCTGTTCACTGGTTTATGATTCCTGTACTGCTCTTGTTGTTGAATAAACTGCAAATGGATCAATACTCTCCTGAGTCGTTACAGAAGACTTCGCCATTAAGCGATCCAGCAGCGATTGTTCAATTCTCCACGGAATTATCAGCTCAGGCCAGCCAGCTGGTGGTACATCAGCATCAGCTCACATTTAACAACGCTAACCGAGGATTTGGTGCGTTCACTGCAAGGCCTCACTCTCCAACAGCCACGCCGCCACCCGCCGCGGACCAATCAACCATCCACCTGAGCAGTCTGCCAACACCCTGAGTCTAGACTGGCTTTCCCTGAGAAATACGACGGCACATCTAACAAAGTTGGAATGGATTACTGCCGTTTGGAGATCTGACAGATCAAGTTTTCACTCTTTTGATCACTTTATGCAACGGTTCAGAGAAGTGTTTGAGCTCTCCAGTACTGGCCTTAGTGCAGGTGAACAACTGCTCGCTCTGTCTCAAGACACTAACACTGCTGCAGAGTTTACTCTAACCTTTCGCACACCCGCTGCACAAACCTACTGGGTCGAGGATACACTCAAGCTCCTCTATCGCCGTGGACTAAATCCAGCGCTTCAGACTGAAATGGCCTGCCGCGACGAGGGTCGCTCCTTGAACGAGTTCATGGACTTAACTATACAGGTTGACAATCTCATGCGATCATGTCACCATGTATGAGTCACCCCTGACTTCTATGACCTGTCGAAATTCTTCCTCACTCACATGGACTCCCGAAGCCTGTCAAGCATTTCAAGAGCTCAAACACCGGTTCACCACTGCCCCCATACTCCATCACCCAGACCCCAGTAAAACCTTCATCGTGGAGGTGGACGCCTCCAACACTGGAATAGGGGCAGTACTGTCACATGAACCAGCTATCAAAATGTTTCCCTGCACTTACTTCTCAAGAAAACTATCAGCTGCTGAACGTAACTACGACGTTAGAAATCGTGAGCTACTCGCCATGAAGGCCACTATGGAGGAGTGGCGACACTGGCTCGAGGGGACACAGCTCCCATTCGTTGTCCTAACCGATCATAAAAACCTTGAATACCTTAAGTCTGCCAAGCGTCTGAATCCCCGTCAGGCCAGGTGGGGCCTCTTCTTCACACACGTTTCTACTTCTCAGTCATGTACCGTCCCGGTTCCAAAAACACAAGGGCGGATGCTCTATCCAGAATCCACGAAGGTAACGAACCGATCCAGAACCCCGAAACCATAATTCCCACCAGTCTCCTGGTAGCGCCAGTCCAATTGGACATTACCACAGAGATAAATCTAACGAACACTCAGACACCACCACCACCCGAATGTCCTCCAGAACTCACTTATGTCCCCGATCAACACTGAGACTGTACACCATGTACACAACAGTCCAAGCTCTGGCCATCCAGGCATCACCGCTACACTGCAACTGCGAAAAAATATGTACTGGTGGCCGTCCATATCAGAAGATACCACTCACTTTGTGACTCACTGCATCACCTGCAACACCACAAAATCCTCACACCAGGTTCCAGCCGGATTACTTCAACCACTGCCCATTCCGCACCGACCCTGGTCACATATTGCTATAGACTTTGTCACTGATCTCCCCAACTTACAGGGGAACACCACCATTCTGACTGTTGTGGATCGTTTCTCATAGTCTTGCCGCTTGATTCCTCTACCCAAACTACCCACCGCCCATGGAAACTGCCGAAACCCTGTGTAACTTTATGTCTTCTGGCAGACCATAGAACCGAAATACAGTGTCTGACAGGGGCCCACAATTCACCTCCAGAGTCTGGACAGCCTTCTTCCGCCTGCTCAACGTTAACATCAGTCTCACCTCCGGCTATCACCCACAATCTAATGGTCAAACGGATAGGTTAAACCAAGAGCTTACTCGCTTCCTTAGAACCTATTGTCACAGCCACCAAGCCGACTGGAGTCGATATCTCATGTAGGCCGAGTATGCACAGAATTCCCTCCAAAAGCCAGCCACAGGACTTACGCAGATCAAATGTGTTCTCGGCTTCCAACCTCCGCTATTCCCATGGTCGGGAGAACCTTCTGAACTGCCAGCCGTCAACGAGTGGTTGCAACGGAGTGAGGAGACCTGGAACCGCACCCACATCCACTTGCAATGGGCTATCCGCCATCAAGAGGTCCAAAGCCAACCGCCACCATCGCCCAGCGCCTGAGTACACCCCTGGTTAATGGGTCTGGCTGTCCACCCGGGATCTTCGCCTCCAGCAACCTTGCAGGAAGCTCAGCCCTAGGTATGTGGGTCCATTCAAAATCATTAGACAAATTACTCCAGTTTCATTCCGTTTACAACTCCCTGCTAATTACCGAATTTCTCCTACCTTTCATGTTTCGCTGCTGAAACCCGCTGACGGAAGAGGGTCAGGGGACCACCGCAGCAGAGGACCAGAGACCCCCACCGCTGCTGATTGATGACGAGGTGGTATGCCAGGTCCGGTACCTGCTCGATTCACGACGTTGCAATGGGGTGTTGCAATACCTGGTCGACTGGGAGGGTTACGGTCCGGAGGAATGGTCCTAGGTCAATGCCAAGGACATTCTCGACACCTCGCTTACTGACGAGTTTCACAGGACGCATCCGGAGAAACCGGCCCCCAGACCCAGAGGTAGACCTCAACGTCGTTTGCCTCCTCATCAGGAGCCGCTCGCAAGGTGGGGGCTCTGTTACGATTGGATCCCCTGCACCAGATCTCTCGTGCCGTCAGAGGGGACCCTCGCCCGAGTACTAGTTTCAATTGGACTACATTTCCCATACACCCACATACCTAGGACTGATCACGCCTACATCTGCCGCCCATCTTCTCATTACCACACACTATTTAACACGCACTCACACGCAGTTCATTGCGAAGTCTTGATCAGCCACGGTTATCATTTCTGAGCGTTTTATTCCTGATTGTTTGCCTGTTGTCAACTGGACTGTTATTCTGGACTGTGATTCTTGCTGCCTGCTACTGTTTATCCCTGTCTGCCACCTGCCTCGAACTCTTGCCTGTCTCTGTTTACCCTGTCTGCCACCTGCCATGACTCTCTGCCTGTTCACTGGTTTATGATTCCTGGAATGTCACAGTAGGATGGTTCGAATGAACATTAATATATAAATAATGTTGTAGTTTATTTAAACAATATTATCAGTTAAACATATGTTCCCTTATATTTTGAAAGTAATTTCCATTTTCCTAAACTTTCTGGGTTTATTTATTTCCCTATTAATTTCCTAGTATGTTTAAAGCATGATTTACCATGTCATTTTATCTTGATTATCTTGTGTCCATAATTATTGTAAGACAAAATTGTAATTCAAAATGACAATTAAACAATTAATTTGATTAATCGCCCTGCACTGCTGTGTGTGTGTGTGTGTGTGTGTGTGTGTTTGTGACATATCAGGACACAAATGTGTATAATGACATGGGAATGACATAGGTATTACAAGAAGAGGTGACTTATGGGAACATTACTCCATGTCCCCACTTTTTAAAAAGCTTATAAATCATACAGAATGAGTTTTTTTGAGAAAGTAAAAGTGTGCACAGTTTTCTGTGATGGTTAGGTTTAGGGGCAGGGGTAGTGTAGGGGGATAGAAAATACAGTTTGTACAGTATAAAAACCATTACACCTATGGAATGACCCCACAATTCACAAAAACAAATGTGTGTGTGTAGTCCGTGAATGTGTGAGAGGGTGTGTGCGTTAGTGTGTGTAGTCCATGAATGTGTAGTCGTGAACGTGTAGTGAGTGTGTGTGTATGTGTGCGTGTTTACTGATTAAATGTGTATTTACTGACACTATGTTTTTGTTGCAGTGTGGATCATGGAAGAGAGTTCAGGATTACAGCAGGACTGCACAAATGTACGTCCACACACACACACACACACACACACACACACACACACACACACACAGGGTACATCAGGCTAAAGGCACACCTTAAGAAAAAATGTAGATGATTACAGGAAAAATATATATGTTTGTATTGAACATTGATGGAGCAGCTGATTTTGTGTGAAAATAAATCATAAAAGTGGTTAATTTTGTATAAAACACACATGGGGTAAAAGGCACACAGTATTCATACAAATACTTAGCTAAAATAATGTTTTTAGTAATGTATAAGTAAATACTTGTTCAAAAGAAACAAAATTACTTTAAAAAGTAAAGATTCTGAAAGCATTGAAGGAGATCCCATATTTATTATAGATTTATAGTAGTAAAGTAAAGTCAACTTTGTGTCAAAGCAGATTAAATTAATGTAGTAACAATAAATTATATTTTATTATATGATTAATATAATATTTTTTAAATATGCCTGTTTCATTATAAATATGGATATTATCTCTAAGATGGATACCCAATTTGATATATGATATTCGCCATCTCACTCCATGTCACAACAAATGGAAAAGTCAGCAAACTATGTATTATCATGTTAATTATGGTGCCTTTTTTTTTTACCCCAAATACCATCTTTTTACACATTCTTCCGTTATTGAAAAACTGTTGCTCGAATTACCTTGAACAGAACTGAAAATCATTAAGACCTTTGTCTGAAAATACAAACATTTAATTTAATCGATTCTCATTTGCTATGTAAATCAACAACATTTTAAAAAACATCAAATATTAGATCAAACTACCTCAGAATCAACTTTACGTAGTTGCCCGTGATCGCATCAAGGATCAGACAAATTTGCAAGTGCATTTTGAAAAGCGGATATTTAGGAAAGTTTTTGCGCCATCTAGTGGTTTAGAGGAAAATAATATCAAAGGCGCCTTGTGCCCCGTTCTACCCTATTCTACCCTTCCAAAAAAAGGACACATCCAGACTCCAAAAGGACACCAAATAACCAAATGACATGATTTCATATAATACATACATTTATGTACTTCAAAGCACCCATAAAAAAATAAAATAAAAAAAAAATCACAGCAAAACACGTTTGTGAATTCACAGTGTATAGTGTGTGCAACAGCAAAGAGCTTGTTTACATTTTAGACAAGTTAAGTTGCGACACTGAACAGGACCACATGGAGATGCCAAAAAAATCTAAACCAACTTTGACCTGCATATTTACTAAAGTACACAGCAACATACACAGGACAAATCCAAACATGGTCCTATCATAGTAAAACACCAAGAGAAAGATGAAGGCGATGCCTGAAACACTGCAGCCTTGTCCACTTCTTCAGTTCAGCGCTTTGACAATATTGCTCCTGTTGTCAGCTGCGATGCAAACTTGTTGCTCAGCTCTCAAATTCCAAGAAACATCTGCAATGATCTCCCCAGTGTGTTTATTCGGAGAGTAAGTTAACTGGTTTGCAGACAAGTGGATTTCAGCTCCAGCCATCAATAAAATGAATGGTAAGACTGATGTAGGGTTCGCAGGATCGGCTCATCCATAGATCATAAGTGTTTGTGAAGTGTCTTATCTGAGAAAGCTTCTGTGACAGCTGTTCATGAATTTTAAAATACAGTTTCAGGAGCGCATCCTGGGCAAAGTATTTAAGGCAAGGCAAATTGGTATCGGGAGGCAGTTGTCTTTAGCAGCCGTTTAAAGCCAGGTTTTTCCACGGTACTGACAGGTATAATTTCTTTGGCTATGTGAAACATGAAATCTCTTCCCACTTTTTACTACTTCTCACATATGGTGCACCGCAAGAGAATTATAATTTTAATTATTATAAAATTATAATTATTATCACTTAAATTATTTTGTACATTTTTTTTTTTTTTTTTTCACCAACTGGAAAACCAGAGAATGTTAGTCTGAACAGGTGAGCTAACACGTGTATAATCACACCAGTAGTCTGTAGGTTACAGCAATGTTATGTTCACACAGACACATTTATACAGGCCTATCAGCTGTTACATCGCAGGGTACGAAGGAAGAGCACAGTGAGCTGAACTCATAGTAGACGATAGCTGAAGGTGTTCTGCTGTTACACGAAGTATCTGTCATTGTTACAGATGACAGCACAAATCGAGCATACTAATGAAAACATTATAAACAGTTACCTAGAAATAAACAACTGTAGTTTAGTAGAATATAGTTACCATTATGCAGTGTTGGGGAGTAGTTAACTACATGTAGCGGGCGCTACTAGTTTAACTACATTTTTCAGTAGCTTGTATGTAGTTCAGCTACTTTTAAAACAGTGTAGCTTTTCCAGTAGTTAACTACATTTTCCAGCAAGTAGCGGTGTGTAGCCCGACCAAAAGCTACAAGCTACATTCCGTTTTGCGTTCTGACGAGCTCATTCATGAAGCAGCACAGCGTCTTCAGATGACGAACTAAAATCGAGCATTACCGCCATCCATTGTTATATCAGGCATCTTGTGGCTTTACAGTTCATCGAGAAGAGATCGCCTGATGATTATGTGAGGACAGGAGTGGGTTTACACTTCACACGAATCGATCAGTAAAGGTTATGCCTAATTTATAAACAAATGATTAAAACGCTGTCTGTGTCAAAGAATTCAAGCACATACAGGTGAATAATAGCCTTTTTAAATTGATTGTCCTGCTTTATTGCAGTCTATATCAAATGTATGCAAACTATTTTATTACAGTGGTGACCCGCCATAGTCTAATCTGTCCCGTCATAATGAATCTAAGATCACTAACGCTGTGTTTTGCGTCATTGCATTCGTCAATTGATCAGAAAACAAAAATGTGAGCCTAGTGCGCTTATCACACGACAAAGGCTGATCTAATAAAATCGGTTGCGTGGGTTTCAGAATGATGTTCACGCAAGAAGCACATGATTCGCGTCTCAAAGCTTCATCACTGCATGTGCTGTGAGTTTAACACGCATTTTTCTGTTTAAGTTGCATATATTTTGTTCTTGCATGGGTGCAGGTCCGGTACCAGAATCAAATCACTGAGGGTGCTCCTGAAATTAGTCAGGATGCTATAGTAAAGTGCAGATGTAATGTGTAAACAATGGCTCCACCATAACAAGAATAGCAATGTACAGTGAGATTTTTTAAGTTATTAATTTTACAAATAATTGGAATAGAATTTTAAAAATATTGAGAATGAACAAATATTTTTCTTGTCTGTGCATTGCTTATTGTTATTATTATTATTTAATATTTTTGTCCCATGTTATGGTTATGGTAGGAATTTTTGAGCGTAAATCCTGCATTTGTATGTACTGTATTTATATCACTTCTGAAACTAAAGAGTGCAATTAGTCGTCGGTCCTCTTATAGCATAAAAAACAAAACTTGTATTAAAATTCTGAATGTATTATAAAGCATGCAAAGAGTGCTTCCTTTATAATCACTAAAAAGTCATAACTCAGTTATAGCTGTCTACACTGCACAATAAGCGTCATTGCATTGGCAAAGCATCCGTCAATTGAACAGAAAACAAAAATGCGAGCCTAGTGCACTTATCACACAAAGGCTGATCTAATAAAATTGGTTGCTCGGGTTTCAGAATGATGTTAACGCAAGAAGCACATGATTCGCGTCTCAAAGCTTCAACACTGCATGTGCTTAACATGCATTTTTCTGTCCAATTTAAGTTGGATATATTTTGTTCTTGCATGGGTGTAATGTGTAAACAACGGCTCCACCATAACAAGAATAGCAATGTACAATGAGATTTTTTAAGACATTAATTTTACAAATAATTGGAATAGAATTTAAAAAATATTGATACAAATATTCAAATATTTTTTTTTGTCTGCGCATCGCTTATTGTTATTATTATTTCATATTTTTGTCTCATGTTATGGTGAAATTTGAATTATGGTCGTCTGCCCTCTTTTTCCAATTGAAAACCTGAGAAAATCGCTTTTAAAGTTTTTTTGCCTGTTTTTTTGTTGATATCTTTCAAAATCCATTGCATTTAAAGGGATAAACTATTTATTTTACAGCTTAATTTGACCAAAGACATTTATATATACACACAGGTGCTGGTCATATAATTAGAATATTGTGAAAAAGTTCATTTTTTTATTGTAAATTATTTTAAAAAATGAAACTTTCATTTATACTAGATTCCCTACATGTAAAGTAAAACATTTCAAAAGTTTTTTTTTTAATTTGTTGATTAGAGCGTACAGCTAATGAAAGTCCAAAATCCAGTATCTCAAAATATTAGAATATTTACATTTGAGTTTCATTAAATACTACAGTATAAATTCCGGGTATCTCTTGTTCTTTGAAACCACGCTAATGGGGAATACTGCTGACTTGGCAATGGTCCAGGAGACAATCATTGACACCCTCCACAAAGAGAGTAAGTCACAGATGGTCATTACTGAATGTGGTGGCTGTTTACAGAGTGATGTATCAAAGCATATTAAATGCAAAGTTGACCAGAAGGAAGAAATTGGGTAGGCAAAGGTGCACAAGCAACAGGGATGACCACAAGCTTGAGAATACTGTCAAGTAAAGCCGATTCAGACACTTGGGAGAGCTTCATAATGAGTCAAATGAAGCTGGAGTCAGCGCATCAAGAGTCACCACACTCGGACATCTTCAGGAAAAGGACTACCAAGCCACTTCTGAAACAGAAACAACGTCAGAAGCATCTTACCTGGGCTAAGGAGAAAAAGAACTGGACAGTGAACAGTGGTCGAAAGTCCTCTTTTCAGATAAAAGTAAATTTTACATTTCATGTTGAAATCATGGTCCCAGAGTCTGAAGGAAGACTGGAGAGGCACAGAATCCAAGCTGCTTGAAGTCTAGTGTGAAGTTTCTGAAGTCAGTAATGATTTGGGGGGGCCGTGATGGCTGCTGGTGTTGGTCCATTGTGTTTTATCCAGTGCAAAGTCAATGCAGCCATCTTTCAGGAGATTTTGGAAAACTTTATGCTTCCATCTGCTGACAAGCTTTATGGAGATGCTGATTTCCTTTTCCAGCAGGACTTTAGCACCTGCCCACAGTGCAAAAGCCACTTCCAAGTGGTTTGCTGACCATGATATTACTGTGTTTTATTGGCCAGCCAACATGCCTGACCTCTGAATCTATGGGATATTTTCAAGAGAAAGATGAGAAACAGTCGATCCAACAATATACAGATGATCTGAAGGCTCAATAGTGCCTCAGCAGTGCCACAGGCTGATCACTTACATGCCACACTCACTGATGCTGTAATTTGTGCTAGGAGAAAGTCATTGCTATAATATGTGCTGCCGACCAAGTATTGAGTGCACAAATGAACATACTTTAAAGAACTTGAACTTTTCTGTTTTGAAAATCCATTTTTTGATTGATCTTAGGAAATATTCTAATATTTTGAGATACTGGATTTTGGACTTTCATTAGCTGTACGCTCTAATCATCAAAATTAAAAAAAAAAAAAAAAAAAAAAAAAAAACTTTTGAAATGTTTTACTTACATGTAGGGAATCTAGAATATATGAAAGTTTCATTTTTAAAAATAATTTACAATAAAATGAACTTTTTCACAATATTCGAATTTGACCAGCACCTGTATATATAAATGCTATTAAACCAGGCTGAAGCTCAAATTATTTTAAAGTATTTATTTGAATTAACCCTTTAAGACCTGAAGGCTTTTTAGAGTTCTTTTTTTTTCTCTCTCTCTCTCTCTCTGAGCGACACACACAAAAGTAAAGACTCATAATTCCAAAACTCTAGCAAGGAGAGTCAAAAGGTAGGCATCATTTGATAGAAAACATTTTAAATTTTAAGAAAATATAAATTACATTACATTTGGACATTTTCTTCTTGCTGAGAAACAGCTGATAAAAGACAAAAAAATATATAGAATTTTTTAAAAATAATTTTTCTTTTTTTAATTTGACATGGAATAACTCAGGAACACAATAAGATCGCTACAAAAATCTTATATGTGAGCTGCATCTGGTTCAAATTTCGTGGTGATAGCATAAAGAATAGTTTAAAAAAAATGTTCATTTTTTCCTCAGCCAGGTGCCGCCAACGGGCGGTAAACTCCGGTTTAGAGGTGCTTCTCAGCACTCGTTAGGAGTTTTTCAAAATGGTTAGATGCATTAAAAAGATGAGATTCTAAGCTTTAAAAATGATATCTATTTTGTGTTATTCCACGTTGGAACATGGATTGGTCCGGGAACATTGGATACACACTGCATCCCGGAGAGATGAGAGACATGTTTTTAGCCAAGTATGTTAAATCATTCCGTGAGTAATATCTTGTGATCAACGCAATATATTATATTGATTTTGGATTCATTTTAATCTTGAGAATCTGCTTTAAATATTGATGTGTATTTTTTTTATGATCTGTGCATTCATGAAGTTATGAGCATGTGAAATATACATACTTGTATTCAGTTAGCGGCTGTGCTATTTTTGTTGTAAACGCATATTACTCAGACTCATTAGAGGGTGAAAACAACGCAACAGAAGCATGTTGGAGGCTTGATATGAAAGTTTAAAGTCTCTGGTTTTGTATGCAAAAATAATTTTTGTGCTATCTATATGGATTCAATATTTATTGGCTTTTAAAGAGAGACACACAAATGGGAGTGCCGACGCTCCATCCGGTCTTAAGGGATTAATATTTTATAAGGCACTTTTACAAAGATTTACTAAAATCAGAAAGATTGAACAGAGGTGCTACATTTTTGCTTGAGAGAGAGGGTGTGTGTGTGTGTGTGTGTGTGTGTGTGAGTGAAAGAGAGAGAGAGAGAAAGTGAGAGAGGCAGAGAGACAAGCAAAGAGAGAACAAATAATGCTAGCCTATGCAATCATATCTTTGTGTAGGCTAGTTGACAATAACAGTGTAACAAATTCATACCGGAGATACCAACAATTAAATATTGGGTTAAAATAAATCAAACACATTGTAAGGAGGAGATCTACTAGCTTGTTTACACAGAGCGTGCGCTAGTCTGACAGGAAGATGGCTGGACCGATCGCGTGTCTGTCAGTCAAAACGGGGCTTCCCATTGATAAAAATCAGCGTTTAGGTCAGTGTGTTTACATTTCTAAGCTTTTGATTGGTTCTATACAACGTGTAACACCATATTTGTATAGCAGAGATAATGACGTTTCAGGGGATACTGGGAAATGCTCATAAGTGACGAGAGGAGTTGAGAAGTTCATTTCCAGCGAATTTAGTAAAACCTTGTCAAATTTAATAGCCATTTAAATACCTTTACTCAATTATCTGGACTATGAAACTTTGGGAGATTATTTTTGAAAGTCTGTTCTTTGAAATTAGCTTATAAAAAAAAAAAAAAAAAACGATTTTTTTCATTGTTTTTCCACATTATCGGCCCATATCTTAAAATAGAACATTGCGACTTCCGACTCATTTCGCCAGAGCGGGTCACAAATTGGTCTATACTTCAGCCATCCACGTTCGTGCACTGAGGGTTCGCTGCCGGCCGCATACCCCGTCCGGTGTGCGTGCAACAGCGCATGTGCAAGCAGGAAAGAAGAGTCCACTAGGTGGCTATACACACAGTACTGAGCACAATGTGCCATCGTCGAAGAAGAGTGTGTAAAGAACTATTCAAAAATAAGACGAGTAAACTCAGATACATTCCTTCTCCATCGTTTTTGATTCCTGTTCTCTTGGTGTATCTTCTGAACTATGTTGCAATGGTGGCTGCACTATTTTTCTTCTCCTATCCTGCCCAGTGAATGTCCGGTTGTCTGGTAATAGTATAGAAAAAAATAGTATAAAAAAATAACATATCATAGGCCTTCTCCACATCAAAGAAGATAGCAGCTACCAGTTCCTTTTAGCCTGAGCCTTCCTAATTTCATCCTCCAAACATATCACCGGATCCATAGTTGACCTCCCTCTACTGAAACCACTCTGTTGTGGTATTATCAAATTCATACTCTAATATGTAAGTTAACCTGTCAGTGACCACACGTTCCATTATTTTACACAAGTTAGATGTTAATGCGATAGGTCTATAGCTAGTTGCTTCGCCTTTATCTTTCCCTGGTTTCCCAATTGGAATAACAAGAGTGTTTCCATGCTGACGGCAATACCCCTAACTCCCACACTTATTAGCTGCAGGATCACCTACTGAGCTTGATGATTAAGTTTTTCAACCATTTTAACATATTCATCCTACCAGGGGACGTTGCTCTGGCTCCTACCAACACTCTTTCAGCTCAATAAAAAAAGGAAACATTTAGTGTCCATTAAAATCATCCTTTTCCATTAGTATGTTAGAGTTTTTTTCTCATCATTAATCTTCCTTTCTTGCACCAGGTGTCAGATTAGTAGAGCTATGAACTTACAAATGTTTTTGCAGAGCCTCGCCTTATCTATTTGTTATCATAATTTCGTTATTATATTTAATAGCTGGCAACGTATACTCCCTTCTAATTCCTCCCATCCTTCTTATCATACCCCACACTTGACTAATATGTGTTTCTCTTCCTATGTTATTGCAAAATTGCTTCCAGTAATTCGCTTAGTTTTCTCATCGCTCGTCTAACTTCTGCTTGTGTCTTTTTATTCTATTAGGTTATTAAAAGAAAAGGATCCTTTAACTTTCCTAAAAGCTTTATTTCTTGCCTTAATTGCTTTATTACATTCATCTGACCACCAGGGGACTACCTTATGTTGTTTTAATCCACTTCCTTTACCAATAACTTCTTTTGCAGTGGAGTGCATGATTTCTACTACGTTTACATTAAAGTCATCTATACTATCATACCTGTTTTGACTTATTCCTTCTAACCTCATACTACATGTCATATTATAAAGTGTCCAGGTGGCATTTCTTAATTAGGATTCTAGGGAATCCTATTATTTCCTCCAACTGAATTGGTCCCACTCCTATTTCACAGATTATTGGGTAATGGTCACTACCTACTGTGGTATCGTGTACAACATCCCACTTACTGACTCTTGCTATTTGTTTAGATACCAAAGTGAGATCAATTGGGGATTCCAACCCTCTTGCTACATCTACTCTAGTTACTCTTCCATCATTCAAACAAACTAGATCTTGATCCTCTATAAATTCTTCCACCACACTCCCATTATTATCACCCCAAAGTGTGCAGTGAGCATTAAAATCCCCACACCAAACTGTCTTGTGTGTTTCTTCACCAATTATCTTTTCAAGTGCCTCTTTACTTAGTTTCCCACATGGATTATAATAGGTCACTATCCATATGTTTGTTTTTTTCTATCCATACTTCAACTACAATCGCCTCAGAGTCTTTGCTTATATTTATAATCCTATATCCTATTCCCTGTTGAATAAACATAGCTACACCACCTCCAGTGCCACTTTCCCTGTCCCTGCGTACAGCCACATATCCATGTAGTATAAAATCTAAGTGAGGCCTAAGTCATGTTTCTTGCACACAAATAACATTTGGTTTCTCACTCCTTTCTTCAATATACTTTTTAAATTCCTGCCCATTAGAACAAAGACTCAGAGCATTCCATTGTAGAATTGCAAAAACCATTATGATTCTCCACATGATGACTGAGTTTCCTGTGTCCCTGCTAAGAGTGTTTCATTTATTGCATCTACTGTTAATTCCCCCAGATTAAGGTATTTTCGTGCTGCCTTTATGATAATTTTAATCCTCTCTGTTCTGCTATGTGTTTGAGCTGAACAGTTGACTACTTCTGCCAGAAATGCTACAAACAACACTATACACTCCAATACTTGGTTTGGTTGCTGTAGGCCTATCATATTCTCATCTTATCTTGTTAGAATTCTGGTCCTGTTTCTGTTCAGTCATTCTCGCTACTGGCAATACTATCATACTTCTTTTTGTTTTAGTTTCCTTAATGGCTTCAGCATATGTCATCTTTCCTTCTACTCTGATTCTCTGTACTTCTGCCGCTCGTTTATGTGCCTCACATCCTTTATACGTAGCACTATGCTCACCGCCACAGTTGCAGCATTTGATTTTTGTACCTTCGTTATATTTGCCATATCCACGATCGTCTCCTCCACATTTATCACACCACTGTTTGCCTCTACACACTGCTGCTACATGACCAAATCGTTGGCATTTAAAACACCCTAGGGCAGGCGGAGCATATGGTCATACATAAAAACTCAAATCCTACTTTAATTCTTGTTGGCAGCACTTCCTCATGAAATAGTAATAAGACAGATAAGCTCTCCTGTTTTGTTCCATTCTTGGAATACATCAATCTCCTAGCCTTCAATACTTTAGCTCCTGATACATTTTACAAGATTTCAGTGGTTGAGTCAGTAGAAATCCCTGCACTGTTTTGTCCCCAAACAAAACATTTGACTTTCTTTCCTTCCAAAGTTGTCACTTTAATCATATCATCTCTCTGTTGTTGGCATCAGAACAAGTAATCAGCAAACTGCCATCCCTAAGTGGTTTAACATTCACAGTACCTACAGTGTCATGTAAAGCTTTCGTCAGCTTCAATGGGTTAACAGAACCGGGAGAATAAAACTGAAGTTTTACCTAAAACTCTTCCCCTCTAGTTTGAGATGTATTGACATTACTCTCCACATCAGAATCCCAACGTTTTCATTTTTCTTTTTCCTTTTAGAATTTCGCACTACTGTGTACCATTCTCCACTGTTCGTTTCTCCCTTATCTCCTTCCCCCATCTCTACCTCATTTCCCACTCCTACGTCACTTCCTGCCATCTCTGCTCCACACCCATCGAGCAGCTTGAGAATCGGTTCTACTGGACTCCGCGTGACGCGTCTGGGAGCAGAAAGTGAAGTATACCCGGGGCTTAATGCCTCACGCGGAGTCAGCCACCTCCCGGCCGCGACTGCACAATCCCTCATGCGGGCGCCGCCGACCGCGTCTCAACCGCTGATGCGGCTAAATTTATTGATTTAATATGCAAGTTCATCAAACTATGATATATAACTAACATATAAACAGACACTGTGATGCCACATCATGCATCTTACCTGTAAAAACAAAAACAGAGCAAGGAATTAGTTATTCAGTGACTGGCAGAGTGACTTCTTCATATATAAATGAAGCTCCCTGTCCTGCGGCTCACGATCACCCTCTAGCGTTTACAGGTCTAAGTGATGTTCACGTTGGGCATCATTGCACAGTACTACATACAAATTTATTTTCATACACATTTAACACAAGAACCATATTTAACATACGATAACTAATAATATTAATGATAAACAATACATACATGACTACTTGAGTTCATATCACTACATGTACAACAAGTTTTTCAGCAAAGTTATGGTCATAGTGATAATTTATAGGGCCTAGAAACATGTGTATTAGATATTATATAGCATTATACAATATATTCATAAATAAGCATTATACTTATTGTTCAACAGATTTTTACAAAGAATGTTTAAAGTTATGAAAGAATAAATTTGGCTATAACGTTGTAACACGCATTGCCAAACAAGCGTTCTTTTTTCAGCTGATTTATACCCCAAACGGGCAACGTGACGTGGGTGATACAAACATTTACAGGCTAATCATTTTAAATTCATAAAATTTCAACAAACATAATAAGCTAACACTCAACAACAACTTTTTGAAGATGTAAGCCCCCTCCACATATTGTAAACATGTGAATATATCAACTTTTATCAGAAGGTCAGTAGATTTCACACTTCAGGGGTCATGCTGTTTTAAATGCGCCCGTAAGATAAACAAATTCATGAACAAAGTCAATATACCTAAATATTCACAACTTTCAACATGAAACCGAGAAATGAGAGCCAAACTTTCCCTGCCTCTCCCCACAGCCTCTCAAATGTTTGTATCGCATAAGTCACATGGTTTAGGGTTAATCCTGAATTACAAATGACAAATATATGAATGTAAATGATCTTTCAGGTGCAAGTATCAAGACACTCCCTGTGAAGATGAGATTGAACACTGCATGAATGTATTAAATGTTTGGATATCAATCTCAGTCAGATCAATTTCTTCATGTTCCTATAGTTCTTCATGTTCTTATAGTAATACACAAACTCTTTAGGAGGCTTTAAGAGATTTCTCACAATAGTTGAGTTTCAGTAACATCTTCAGCATCACTTTTGACTCTTAAACTAACATCAGACCATCTTTTTCTCAATGCCACTGTGATCTTGAGCTCGGCTGGTGTAGCTCCCCCCTAGTAATTTCATGAGCACAAGGATTCTGTGATGACTGGTGATTTATTGAACTTGGGTAAAGTTGGTTTTATATTCGCACATTCGGACTTCTGAAAATTCAGACCTTCCAATAAATGTCCAATAAATTAATGTTTGCGAATTTTAAGCAGCGCCATGATATTGCCAACCAACGATTGTCAACTTACAACATTTTTCACAGTCGATCAAAATAGGCAAGTATTGTTTTAATGGCATATTTACTTGTGAATGTCCACTGAATGTCCAATGTAGTGTGATTAACAAGGCTATTGAATACGGATGTCCGAATGTGTGAATATAAAACCAACTTTACCCAAGTATTTATTGACTGCTTCCAACTTAAGATGCCGTGAGAACTAAATACACACAAATAAAGTTAAAATAAAGAATATAAAGGACATACATAAATAAATTAAATAAACATCGTCTTTCTAAACCTTTTAAACAGAATTAAATTCACTTTAACAGCATAACTATAGTCTTTGCACAGATATTGCTCTTTTCCACATAGCAACACAATCCACATCAATCACATACAATATACAGGTCCTTCTCAAAAAATTAGCATATTGTGATAAAAGTTCATTATTTTCCATAATGTAATGATAAAAATTAAACTTTCATATATTTTAGATTCATTGCACACCAACTGAAATATTTCAGGTCTTTTATTGTTTTAATACTGATGATTTTGGCATACAGCTCATGAAAACCCAAAATCTCAAAAAATTAGCATATCATGAAAAGGTTCTCTAAACGAGCTATTAACCTAATCATCTGAATCAACTAATTAACTCTAAACACCTGCAAAAGATTCCTGAGGCTTTTAAAAACTCCCAGCCTGGTTCATTACTCAAAACCGCAATCATGGGTAAGACTGCCGACCTGACTGCTGTCCAGAAGGCCATCATTGACACCCTCAAGCGAGAGGGTAAGACACAGAAAGAAATTTCTGAACGAATAGGCTGTTCCCAGAGTGCTGTATCAAGGCACCTCAGTGGGAAGTCTGTGGGAAGGAAAAAGTGTGGCAAAAAACGCTGCACAACGAGAAGAGGTGACCGGACCCTGAGGAAGATTGTGGAGAAGGACCGATTCCAGACCTTGGGGGACCTGCGGAAGCAGTGGACTGAGTCTGGAGTACAAACATCCAGAGCCACCGTGCACAGGCGTGTGCAGGAAATGGGCTACAGGTGCCGCATTCCCCAGGTCAAGCCACTTTTGAACCAGAAACAGCGGCAGAAGCGCCTGACCTGGGCTACAGAGAACTGGACTGTTGCTCAGCCAAAGTACTTTTTTTGGATGAAAGCAATTTTGCATGTCATTCGGAAATCAAGGTGCCAGAGTCTGGAGGAAGACTGGGGAGAAGGAAATGCCAAAATGCCTGAAGTCCAGTGTCAAGTACCCACAGTCAGTGATGGTCTGGGGTGCCATGTCAGCTGCTGGTGTTGGTCCACTGTGTTTTATCAAGGGCAGGGTCAATGCAGCTAGCTATCAGGAGATTTTGGAGCACTTCATGCTTCCATCTGCTGAAAAGCTTTATGGAGATGAAGATTTCGTTTTTCAGCACGACCTGGCACCTGCTCACAGTGCCAAAACCACTGGTAAATGGTTTACTGACCATGGTATTACTGTGCTCAATTGGCCTGCCAACTCTCCTGACCTGAACCCCATAGAGAATCTGTGGGATATTGTGAAGAGAAAGTTGAGAGACGCAAGACCCAACACTCTGGATGAGCTTAAGGCCGCTATCGAAGCATCCTGGGCCTCCATAACACCTCAGCAGTGCCACAGGCTGATTGCCTCCATGCCACGCCGCATTGAAGCAGTCATTTCTGCAAAAGGATTCCCGACCAAGTATTGAGTGCATAACTGAACATAATTATTTGAAGGTTGACTTTTTTTGTATTAAAACACTTTTCTTTTATTGGTCGGATGAAATATGCTAATTTTTTGAGATAGGAATTTTGGGTTTTCATGAGCTGTATGCCAAAATCATCAGTATTAAAACAATAAAAGACCTGAAATATTTCAGTTGGTGTGCAATGAATCTAAAATATATGAAAGTTTAATTTTTATCATTACATTATGGAAAATAATGAACTTTTATCACAATATGCTAATTTTTTGAGAAGGACCTGTAAATGAAAAACTTACTTCAGTGGCTGATTATTATTACAAAAAGAAGAACTTAATCTTGCATCTGATGTCCTTTTTAACTCCAGATGAATAGATATATAAACATTTACAAATGTGGAAAATGCTTCATCTTTCCACGCGGTGCAGACATCTTCTTTCCTGATTCTTCTTCTTCTTCTTCTTTCGGGTTTAATGGCGGTTGGCAACTAATTTTCCTGATTCACTCTGTGCTTTCATAATAAAAGTCTCAAATAAAACCGCTCTTTACCAAGTAGTTTCAAATTAAAAGATCTTTAACAAAACATTTATAAAATAATTAAATAAGCATGAAATATAAACTGACTTCTCTGTCAGTTACAGCTGGAGTTTAAAAGATTCTTATATTGATCTTAGTAATATCAGTGACGGTTCACAAGAGCTTATTCAGATTTGACTGATAATTTGATAACTCCATCAATCCTGATATTGAAGTGATTGAACATTGAACTGAGCTGTATAATGACACAGTTGTGCTTTATGATGCTTTATTGTTGAATTTAGCATGATGAACCTTGACCCCTTACATTCTTATTAAACTAACATTGATTTAAATAATGACTTTTCTTTACAGCTGAATCAGCACTTGATTCATAACTGAAGAAATAAAGGTTTCTTACTCGCCTTGAATCATCACAAGACAAAAACCAAAATCAAAATGTGTTTATAGAAACACACTCCCTGTGAACCAGTAAGACACACTATGGTGTTAAATTTTAATGGTTTTTATTTTAGTAAATATGTATATATTTTGTGTTCAGAGTGTGAGAGAGAGAGTGTAAATCATATTAATCTGATCGTTTTTTTCTTCCTCATGTTGTTTGTAGACAGTCCTCATGTTGTATGTTTCTACACATTAAAGAGGATTAAAACTCATAAACAGCAATGATTGTTCAGTTCTACAGTATAATACATTTCAGATAAGACCATTATAATTATTCACGAGAATCTATTGAAAATCCTTGTGTCTGAATATCTGTCAAATATCAACATCCAGCTCTGTGAGGGTCACATGATGTGCTGCACTTTGACACAAAACACGAATAATGACAGACTCGTGAAATACAGTGACAGGCTTCGATCAAAACTTGTCTTTCTGCAGCTCTTCATTAAAAGCACACCCTGTTTTGATCCTCCATTTGAATCTGGAGCGTTTCTTCACTGCAGCTGCTCTTGGTAACAGACCTGAGAGTCGATCACCGAACTGATGGAGGCTTTAAGATTCACAACTACAGATGAGATTCTGTGAGAGACGAGAAGATCCTAAATCAAGTTCAGATCTGAGACAAATCCTACATGAACTCGTCAGATTCTGGAATAGATCCAGACCAGAGCAAAGCATTCTGGGAACTGCCCAGTTTCAGTTCATTTAACACAAATGATGAAGTGAACTTCAGTTTGACGTGTTTAAGTGGATTTACTCAATTAAATCAGGACAGAATGTGCAGTAATTGTGTGGTTTAACTAATTTTAATGAAGATCATTTAACCCTCTGGAGTCTGAGGCTGATTTGGGGCCTGGAGATGTTTTGACATGCCCTGACATTTGTGCTTTTTTCAGTTGTTTATAAACATATTAATGGAAAAAGTGTCATTACACTGTATTCAGCACAAACTAGGCTACAATAATATGTGAGGAACATGCATGTACATGTTTGTGTTTTTGAAGGAATAACGTTTATATGCGTGGTTATTGAAAAAAAAAAACTTAAGTCACTGAAATAAAGCCAAAAAAAAAAAAAAAAATTGAATCTGTGTTCACAAGACTTCTGGGTATTGGAGGTTGTAGACTAGAGTTTTTGCTTCAGAATGATGTAAAAATTATCCTTCCTACTCGTTCATATAAAACAATATATTGATTTCGTTTTTGTAAGACACTTTTTGTCAAGAAACACAGTATGCGTGGAGGCATGAATCATCATGAATAATGGGTCATTTACACCTGAGAAGACAAAAGATTTGCATAAAGAACCTCTAATGTTGCTCCATAATAATGAGGCCTTTCAGTCAGGTAGGCTGTGAAAAAAATCTCTGTAATCATGTCTCAGCTCAATTTAAAATAATGGTATTCTATTATATTCTTTAAAATATAATGTATTTCTGTGATGCAAAGAGTCTGAATATAGGCTTTTAGTTTAAAAGCATGCACATTGGGAGAAATATTGATGGATTCTCATATGTTTGTCAATTTTCTATACAGAGGAGTTATATTTACTCTATATTCATTGTCATCACTATGAGCGCTGGTGTTTTCAATTCATACTTGCAGCCGGAGGGCGCTCTGTACACCTTTAGTCCACAAATTATTCTAAAGAAGAAGAGGACATATCAGGAACTAACGGCATGTCTTCCAGAGGTCGCAAACCATGGCTTTTACATACAGATAAACACTTTTCAAGACAATAAATACACGATTGAGATGATGTATGCCTGTATTATTTCATAATTTGTGTCTGAATAGCGCTCACTCCGTGGGCGTGGCTGCATTAGCGGATAATGAGCTGAATCATGGACTTCTGACATGTGTCTCTTTTCATACAGATTACATAAACACAGAATTTTTGTTTTCAATATGACTTACATGATTTAAAACCTTACATTTCAACGTTTCTTTAGACATAAGTCTATTTTTTTGTGATTAGTATTCACTAAGTTATAGTTCATTTTCTGAGAACTATCAGATTAAACTTTGTTCAGAGGGAGAGGACAGATCATGCATCATTTTAGTTTTCTTTATTTTGCAAAAAGCACAACATTTTGTTTTTACTCTGAGTGTACACAAATAAAAGAAGATATTCTATAGTTTCAATTGATATATTACTTATGTCTCTATGACATAAAATGACAGAGTATTTTAAGTCTGTTTTGCTGCAATATGAAAAAAACCTGCAAAACGCGCCGACGCGTGATCAGACCTCAGGGGGTTAACAAGCAGCAGAAATCATGTTTACAGTGTAGATTAAAAGATGGACAGATTGATAATTCCTGATTGTGATGTGTTTTATCTCCATCAGATTCCCATCAGATCACTCTGGATCTGAACACAGTGAATAAACGCCTCCGTCTGTCTGAGAGGAACAAAGTGATTACTGACACTGACACATCACAGTCATATCCTGATCATCCAGACAGATTTGATCATCTTCAGGTGTTGTGTAGAGAGAGTGTGTGTGATCAACGCTCTTACTGGGAGATTGAGTGGAGTGGAGGTGTGTTTATTTCAGTGTCATATAAGAGCATCAGCAGGAAGGGATGGGGTGATGAGTGTGTGTTTGGATCTAATGATCAGTCCTGGAGTTTGATCTGCTCTTCCTCTAGTTACTCATTCAGACACAATAACATACGGACTGTTCTCCCTGTAAAGCCCATCATCAGTAGAACAGTGAATAAGAAGAATCACAGTAAAGTAGGAGTGTATGTGGATCACAGTGCAGGAACTCTGTCCTTCTACAGCGTCTCTGGAGACACAATGATCCTCATCCACACAGTCCAGACCACATTCACTCAACCACTCTATCCTGGGTTTGGTGTTTATCCTAGATCATCAGTGAAACTGTGTTGATGAATCAGAACAGAGAGACTCTACCCATAATGCTTTGAGCTGATGATGAATCAGAACAGAGAGACTCTACCCATAATGCTTTGAGCTGATGATGAATCAGAACAGAGAGACTCTACCCATAATGCTTTGAGCTGATGATGAATCAGAACAGAGATTTACATAATGCTTTGAGCTGATGATGAATCAGTGACAGTGAGATTCTACCCTAATTCTTTGAGCTGCGATGAATCAGAACAGAGAGACTCTACCCATAATGCTTGAGCTGAAGATGAATCAGAACAGTGAGACTCTACCCATACTTTGAGCTGAAGATGAATCATGAGACTTACCCTAATGCTTTGAGCTGATGGAATCAGAACAGAGACTCTACATAATGCTTGAGCTGATGATGAATCAGAACAGAGACTCTACCCATAATGCTTTGAGCTGATGATGATCAGTGAGACCCATAATGCTTTGAGCCAGAACAGAACTCTACCATAATGCTTTGAGCTGATGATGAATCAGAACAGAGAGACTCTACCCATAATGCTTGAGCTGATGATGAATCAGAACAGAGACTCTACCCATAATGCTTTGAGCTGATGATGAATCAGAACAGAGACTCTACCCATAATGCTTTGAGCTGATGATGAATCAGAACAGAGACTGCTTGAGTCTGGCTGAGCTGATGATGAATCAGAACAGAGACTCTACCCATAATCAGAACAGAGAGGAGCTGATGATGAATCTCTGCTTTGACAGCTTTTTCACTCTTCAGTACATTAATACTGAAATATCACGACACAATAAATGTGTGTTAATGACTCAAAATCACATGATGAAGTAAATGTAGAAATACTGTAATAAATGTTGAACTCAGTTTTTATGTATATTGTGTCATGTGGTGTCGTTATGAGGAGCAGGAGTGACACTTAAAGATTTAGATCCACTAACCCACTGAAAAATAACATCAACATTCAAGTTATCAATTTAATCATTCAAACATTAATGGACATTTTTACACGTATGAATAAATACACAAACTTAAAACTGTTTATTTGATTCATGTTTTAAAACGTAGATTAACAGAACAGTAAAATGTACATTAATAAATCATATTAAATCACTTTTTTTAAAAGCATTGGCCAATTGGTTTTCTTTATCCATTTGTCAATCGAGTTAAAAACGCCATTGGTCAGGACACACATGGAGCAACCAATCAACTTTCACCTCAGTTTGAAGAGCCAATTCTCTGTCACTGTAAATGTAACACGCACTGTGATTGGACAGTGAGAACAACTAGTGGTCAGAGCTGTTAAATATGAGAGTTGAGACACTCTGACTGAAAGAGTCTGAAAGGTCCGTGTATCTTTTGGTCATTCGTTTTTTGATTTAATAATAAAATCGGAAAATGAAAAACAGCACCTTTTTCGTTTTTCATTTTTTTTCAAACAAAACGAAAAACACGAATTCGGCTTGATTTTTCGTTTTTCGTTCAGGGGTAGAAAATGAATAAACAACTTTCAATTTGATCTCAACATGTGGGTGGGAATGAAACGCCCCTTTCCGCTGATTGGTCAACCAAACTTTAAACTGTGCCGTCATCAGCTCTTCCGCTGTTCAGAGCAGCAGAATAATACTCCTTCGCTGCGATGGATTTAACGCGTTTATTGCAACTATATAATCACTTTTAAATTTACATTTATCTCTATCTCTTGATCTCTATCTCTCAAACAGCCAGACTAATGAATGATTTGAGACACAAATCGAGGCAGAGCCTGTAGAGGCTTTCTTCTGTGTGTCCATAAAAACGCGTGTTTAGCTCAGAAATATTATAATCATTATACTAGTTTATCTCAGAAATAACAATTTACTTCGCACCTGCACTCACAACCTAATAGCCAACACCTTTTACACACTGCCTGTTTTATTATTGCTGACCACCTATCAAAATCTGTGTGGCAACGCTGCGCGACTCACGCGACAGCACAGAGATAGCGGCGCGCACTCAAGAATTGCATGAGCAAATGCGCTGGCGCGCGCTGCATTTAATTACTTTATTATAGCTTAAATAAAGCGCAAAAGAAACTACGAGCAATGACCGTCGTTGTTCTGTTGTAAGTTAAGTCATGAAATTACCAAACATGCGATTAAAGCTGCCTCAAAACTGTGCATGCATTTATTTGTTGACATGATTTTAAATTGTTATCCAATTTGTTGGCCTTAAAATGTACATATGTACACCAGGGAAATCTAAATTTTCGGGGGAGCATGCCCCCGTACTCCCCTAGGAAACTACATTTTCTGACCTCGGCAAATATGAAACCCTGTGTACGGCCCGGCTTATTCTATCTAATCATAGACTGTAAAAAGTATCTAATGAAATCTGAGGTAAATGTTCATTTCTACAAATGTGCGCACTTTTGGACTTAAAGTTTGTATGTGTATGCAGTATGCACTGTGATCAAAAATAAATGGGACCAAACGCGATTGAATGTAAAGGTTTGTGTCTCGTTACTATTAATAACTACCGATTGATTTTGCATTTCTATCAGAAATTAAGAATTATTGTCATTGTAGTGGTGCAAATATCAAAGCTATCTAATACTTCAAATCTCAAGGTTTAATCAGAATTTTTTTGAAAAAATGTTTCTGTAACAGCCGCCAAAAAAAACTTTTGTTTTAGGCAATACGCTGAGATTACTTAATTAATATTAAGTATTGGCCGGCTAACGGATGGCAGACAGAACGGTTATTTTCTCTGCCAACTAAACCTCCAAAGCAAATAAAGTCACAGAACCGTTGTGCGACTGACTCGCAGTAGGCACACAGAGTTGTTTCGTTCCTGAATGAATAAGAGTCTTTGAACAACCCATTAATAGACGATGATTCAGTGACCAATTAATATAGACAGCCACTTGATTTTATTCCTGAATGAATCAGCGCTTTGAACGAATCGACAAATGAATAAATGACTCCTTCTTTAACACAATGACTTACCGCCACCTAGTGGCGATATTACTTTCATAATCCAAGTATTATTTCATCTTGTCATTTCATATTTCTGAATAAAAATGTTGTTTAAAATATTAATCTCATTATATTATACTGTTGTAATTAATGTGTAAATGTATTTACTGTAAGTAGCTACATCTGAAAGCATCATGCAGTTGACTGATAATTGGTAACAGCCTAGTGTCATATTATTCTAATTTATTTGACTACATTTATTTAACATTACAGATAGCATAAATATTTAATAAGATTAGGAAAATTATATATAAAGGTAAAAAAAACCCTGAAAATCATTTGTCCCATTTAAGTTAATTTCTGACACTGGTAGATGGCATTAAATATGAAAATCTTTCAACTCTGATTTATTGTACAAAGTCTTATTTCAGGGTTTTATTCATATAACTCAAACAAGTTCACCGTAAAATCGTTATGTCAAACTCATATTTCACTAAAGTCAATCACTGAAACATTAGATAATGACATTATGATATCCATCTGTTGACTGAATAAAATCATAATAGAACTATAATAGATGTGCTGTGAACATTAACTACGATGGTGGTCAGCAATAATAAAACAGACAGTGTGTCAAAGGTATTGGCTATTAGGTAGTTGTGAGTGCAGGTGCGAAGTAAACACGCGTTTTTATGGACACACAGAAGAAAGCCTCTCAGGATCTGCCTCGATTTGTGTCTCGAGTCATTCGTTAGTGTGGCTGTTTGAGAGATAGAGATTAAGAGATAGAGATCGAGATTAAATGTAAATTTAAAAGTGATTATATAGTTGCAATAAACGCGTTAAATCCATCGCAGCGAAGGACTATTATTCTGCTGAGCTGAACAGCGGAAGAGCTGATGACGGCACAGTTTAATGTTTGGTTGACCAATCAGCGGAAAGGGGCGTTTCATTCCCGCCCACATGTTGAGATCAAATATTCAAGTTGTTTATTCATTTTCTACTCCTGAACGAAAAATGAAAAATCAAGCCGAATTCTTGTTTTTCGTTTTGTTTGAAAAAAAAAGAAAAACGAAAAAGGTGCCGTTTTTCATTTTCCGATTTCATTATTAAATCAAAAAACGAATGACCAAAAGATACACGGACCCTGAAACCGTCTACTTCTCTACTATATAGTCGTTTTTTCCTAACAAAATTAAAATGAAAATTCAAATGCTTAAACGGATCAAATAATAAATCAAAGTTTCAAAATAAATCAAATTCTCAAATGCAATTTCATTTCCTCATTCAGGGAAGCATGAACTGTATCAATAATCAAATTAAAACTCATTTGTATTTGATTTTTATTCTTCATTATCAATCCAGTATAAACCTGTCATAATTAAATCTATAATTCAATGTTCAAATCATAAATCAAATGCTCAAATCATAAATCAAATGCAACTGTCAATCAAGTAGCGTGGGTGGAGCTTTGAGACGGAAGCGATCAAGATATGTGACGATGAGCAGCACTGCGGCTTTTCAAGGTGTAATTTCAGATTTGTGTGCCCTAAGATGTGTTCTTGGGAAGATTTAATGAAAATGTTGTGGAGTCAACAGTGGAGTATCTCCTTGAGAGAATGGGGGAAATATTGCCCCCTACAGACACCGAGGTCAACAATAAAGCCATTGCCAGGAGACCAACTCAAAATATTCCAGCAGAAATCATCGAGACGTATTTAACGAGAGGTGTAAAGGCTGCGGGAATCACAAGATTGTTGGGCGTTTCGGAGATGACCTTACGTCGTCGAATGCGTGAATATGGAATAAGCAGTGTTGGGGAAGCTACTCTGAAATTGTAGTTTGATAAGTTACAACCTACTCATAAGTTAAAGTAGTTAAACTACAGTCAAGCTACCCTTTTGGAAAAGTAGTTAGCTACACTACAAGTTACTATAAAAAAGTAGCTAGCTACATTGAAACTACTTTTTTTTCCTTTTTTTTACGATGACGTATATATTATAAATAACTGAATAAGCATTTATGACGATTGTTTTAAGTAAAAGATTTAATGTTTAAAACAACAGTGCAGTACAATTATTATTTCAAAGAGTATTGTATTATTACACACAATACTCAAATATCTTAGACTGTTTGTCAAAGTCAAACTGCAAAATTGCAACAAATTTAACATTGCCAGAACAAAATGTATCCAACCTAACTTACATACACAAAAACGTTTTCTCAAAAATACTGATTGAGAGATGGTTGCATTTTGGCAAGAAAATATAGTGAACTCTGAACAACCACTCACATGTGGAACTGGCAGGAAAAGCACTATCTAGTGTAGTTGCAGTAGACTGTAGAAACCTGTCTGCTTCATCTAAAACATTTACCTCCAAAGGGTCAAAATGTTATAATTTGTCATGTTACAAAAGCCTCAAAACTGAAGAGTATGCTTTGAAAAATTGTAATTATTTCTGTTGAACTGGCAAAGTTATAGTCACTGTTATACCTCCAGCAAAACAGGAAGGTTTCACACCATCAGTTCAGGATTGAGGTGCAGTGTCCTTTTAATAAGAGCAGGCGAGAACAATATGTAGGCAACTCAATTTGCACTCTGATAACTGCAACAGAAGTGCCTGTTAATTCGACACAAGAGAAGTTTCTCAAAATGACTGTCAGAAAGACGGTTGCGTTTTGGCAGGAAAATGTCTTTTCCAACACTGAACAACCGTTCACATGCAGCACTGGCAGGGACACCAGTATTGCACTTAATGAAGACTCTCTTCATTTTTGGTAGTTGCTGGAAAGCACTATCAGGTGTGGCTGCTGCTGTAGACTGTAGAAAACGGTCCACTTCATCCAAAACATGCTCCTGCTTTCTGGAGAAGTAGTCTGTGATCTCATCACTTTCTTTTTCTGGCTGGCTTGAAACAATTGTCTCTGCAACATGGGGACTGTGTGCTGCTGAAAGCTCCCGTTTTAGTCTTAAGATGATGTCATCTTTTTGCTCAGTTGGTATGTAAGGCATACGAAACATAGGATGTGAAGCGGTTGCCATGAGATATTTTTTTACCAGAAAGGTAACTGAACCTTCTCTTTACACCACTGACGATGGCATCAACTAATGGCCCACAATACTGGAGGTTTTCTTGCTCGAGTGACTGCAACTTCTCAACAAGAATGTTAATTGTGGGGACCAAGACTCCAAGGTATGCCATTTTGTCCGACTGAAGAACATCTAGGCAGGGATGGGCAGTATTTCAGATACATGTATTTAAAATACGTATTTGAAATACAAAATACTATTTTGTATTTTGTATTTTAAAGCCTTTGGAAAAAATCAAATGTAATTTGTATTTAAATACAATTAAGATGAGTATTTTTGTATTTTCAAGTCATCCTCTTTATCAGGGTGTTGTTTTCATGCATCAACTAGTTGTGTTTGAAGCATTAACCTTACTGCATGTTAGGGATGGGTGATATCACATGACAATATCGTAGATTCGTAGCGATGATATAAATTGTGAATCGATGGAACTTTTTCTAAATCGTTTACATAGATAGGACTTTCCGCTTTCTCTTTAGCTTTGTGCAGTTGAAGCCTTTTTTATTCTTTCGCAATTCGCATGGCTGTACGCCATGAACCTGCTTCTTACTGCGCGTGCTCCTCAGTAAACCTACGAGGCTTTTATGCTTGACGTGCTCTCCGTTGTATAATTCTGTGAAACGACAGAGGGCGACTCTGAGTAATTGTTCTCCAAACCACCAAAAAGCAGCGATGAGAGGAAGTAGTTTGCCAAATAATTTGTCAAACACCTCTTATACTATGTCAAACACTTGTCTCGTGAGAAGTTTGTGAATGAATGGATTTCTTCACATGTAAACCGATTAGGTTGTGGGTCATTTTGACGACACATGTGAAAAAGTTTTTTAGTACACTTCTTAAACCCTAACCAAATAATCAAGTTAAAGGGTCATGAAACCCCAAAACACTTTTTTTGAGATGTAAACAGATATGTATAGGCTGCACATCATTGAAAACACTAAAGGTACTCATTAATGTTATTCATAAGTGAAAAATAGTTATTTTTTGCATTTTTCAGAGCGATTTCTGTCTTCCTGTTTGAAAAGCCGAGTCGGAGCAACGTCACAAAATCTGACGTCATCGTGTACTTTCGAACATGCTGACGTAGACCGTTTCGAGCGATTCTCGACATATATTCATGACATAAAGCTCATTCAATCCAATCACTGCGCTGTAGTATGCATACGATATGAGGAAGTGTCACTTTTCTCGCCTCGGTCTCTTGTCATTCAGAGACATATCGTTGGTGTTCGTTTCCTCAGTACTACAACACAATGTGTTTTCCTGAGACGCGACCAGAGCAGAGGTTTGTGCATGTGGATTGTTTTGCAGTAATCTACCAGCACAAATGGAAAATATGTTCGCGTGAGATCGCATTACAGCAGAGAATTCAAATGTCACAAAAGTGCGGCTCATTCACCTCTGCCTGCTCTAGCTGCGTTCAAACACACGAGCCGTAGGCTATTTCCCTCAGCACAGCAGCACATGAGTGTTTGCTTGCGATGTGGTCAGAACTGGAGTTTGAATACGAACACATGAAAAATATGATTGTTTTTATGTTATACACGCGGAGCGCGCATATGAACGGTTTCAGCGCGGAGCTCCACGATGAGTTTAATAACACTAGCCACGTGGCACACAGCTCATACAGAATAAAGTATCTGTGTTTAAAGTTTTTATTTCACTCATTCTCCTGCACCAAACATTAACCAGCACGGTGTAGTTATGCACACATATTTCATCAAGTCTTCTTCAAATGAATTATATGTGCAAACTGGACACTGATACAGTGGTGTAGCCTATCTGAACGTAACGACACGATTACTCTAAAAGACTGATTTTGAGACTGCAGTGCTCGTAAACGTAATCAAAGTAACCTATTATTAGCCCTATTAAATATTCTTTCGCATTTCTCCCTTGGGCTTGGGAGTTTGTTGACATTTTCTCCGTGCTCATATATTAATATTCATTATTCTGTATAATGAGTGTGTTGTATGTCTGTGTTTCATTGTTGTTCTCTCCCCTCTTCTCCCCCTCTACACTCCCACTTTTTCAGAGCTTTACATGCCCATTTTCACAGACTTTTTGAAACTCAGAGGTGTGAACGACCAGGGTAAAACAGGGGGGTTTCATGACCAGTAAACTTGAAATTGTGACTTAAGACATTAGAACAAAACATATTAATATGATAACATGTATAACACTAAATTGAACAATACTGTGTTATATATGTTTTTAATTCATTAATTATTTTATTTCAATTAACGACTGTATTAAACACGACCATTACTTTATTCATTATTTCTGCTATGCAGGCTTATTTTGTAAATGTAATCATTTTAAATTTTACAAACATGGTGCTTTATGAAAATGTAACTGGACACATTTCCAAATTGTGATGTGTTTACCCATCTATGCAAATGTTTGTTTATGTAGAGACGAAATAATTAGGTTAATCATTGTCTGTCCATCAGTTTAGTGTAGTGTGTTGTGTGCATTTGTGATGACAATGATGAAAGATACACTACACTTTTAGTTTTATTGTTCACCAAAAAAAGTGCCAAATGATTTCTAATTAAAAATTTTTTTTTTTTTAGATAAACTTTATATTTTCTAATTAGTATATAGAAACAAATAAACTTTACATTAAATAAATATAAAAGTTACTATACTACTTGCGTAAAAAAAAGCATCAAAAGAGTTTGAAATTCAGTTTTTGCTGTGGTATCAAAACTGATATTGATAATTGTGAAACCATGCCATATATTGTTACTGTGAAGTAAAATTAAGATTTTGGTCATATCACCCATCCCTATTCTTTGCTATATAGCAGAAAAGGTTCCCACAGTTTTACAGTTTTTTTAGTAGTGTTCACCATAAGTAATAGACTACATTGTAACCTTGTCAGAAGTAAGTATATAAATGGCTGCTATTTTGCACTACATAAGTTTATTTGTAATTACCAGCAAGGAAGCAAGCACTTAAGAAAGAGAGAGAGAGAGAATGACAGAGAGAGCAGAAATGAGGTAAGTTTCTAAGTAGTTGCACACATCTAAATGCTTTTTGGCATTCAGAATAGGCCCAGATAGATTTCAGCTTAATAGGGATACCTGCACTGAATCTTCAATTTCACATGTATTTTGTGTATTTTCAAAATACAAAATACTGTATTTGTATTAAATACATTTTTTGTATTGTATTTAATACATTTTTCCACACAGTATTTGTATTTGTATTTTAAATACATTTCCATGTATTTACGCCCATCTCTGCATCTAGGGCCTTGGACACCGGTGCCATAACCTGTGAGATTACACATGGCAAAAAAAATGGCATGCATGGTGCAAAAATACGCGATGAAAATCACAGGATGCAAAATGATGTGTTAGTATATTCTAAAAGTTATAATAGTTACTTCATTTTAAAGAACTATTTTTTTTACATTTATGGGATTATTTTATTACAAAAATATGAGATTCTATGAAACACTAAAAATCTTTATATTAATAAAATGATTGATTCAATACATCTTAGCCAGTCCCAACTCACCATGACATATTCTTTAATGAATGTCACCTCTGATGGCTTCAGTCGTGGAATGTCCATTTCTCACAAACATCATGGAGCTCTTGAGGTTTCTCTTCAATGCAAGTTTTCAGACGATCCATTGCATTATATGTAGAATTCCATCGAGTTACATTAGGCACAACCAGCATGCATCCAAGTCTGTCTTTAATGGTGTCAGAAGCTTGGGTGCTTCTACTCTGCTTATTCCAAAGGCTTTGACATTTGGCGAAAGCTGCCCTTGAAATCTTTTTAAATGAAGAGTCTTCCACTGCTGCCTCTGCATCTTTGGTTGCAACCAAGTGGAGAGAATGGCAGGCACAGCTTTGAAGGGCTGGCAAGTGGTAGTCATCCTTTTCGGTCTCTTTTAGAAATGCTGCAACATCAGTGAACTGAACATCTGCCTCTTCATCTTTTTTTCTTCATCATCTTCAGTCACTTCTTCAGCTGCGAACACACTAAAAGCTTTTACAAAATTGGAACCATTGTCTGTAGTGGTTAACACAACTTTGTTTTGAATGCTGAAATCCATGTGGACACTTTCAAGAGTCATAAGTGTGCCTTCCCTTGATCCTTCGGCAAGCTAAAGCCCCTGAAGAGATGGTAAGTGTGTCTGAATCTATCCAATGGACAGTGACTCCCAGATAGCTCTTGATTTGTAGACTGCATCAGTGGTTGTTGCTACAAATTCCTGTTCAGACAGAACTTTACTGTCTTCATGGAATTGTATTGATCATCTAGCATTCTGACTAATGTCTTTCTAGACATCACATGCCTTGAAGGCAGTACTTGCTTGAATAATTCTTTAAATTCTGCCCTTTCAACAATACTGAGGGGATGAAGCCCCTGAATAACAAAATTCAGAACCAGATTGTTGCCACATCCCTCATGAAATACTGAAATGGACTTGATGAGCTTGTAGAAGTCTTTTCTTGAATAGAGGGTGTTGTTTTCTTAGTGAATTGCTGCTGCATTCTCTGCAGCTCATTCAGTTTAGATGGATGCAGTCTCTAAATAGGCATAGGATAAAAGACACAAATTAGAAAAAAAAAAACATTTTAAATGATTAATACTTTTATCCCAACTTTGTATAATAATATTATTATTATTATTATGCAAGACACACATATACAAGCCTGCTATAATACAGCTAAACTACATAATAAAGGAATGTTTCAGAGTGTATAAATTTTCACTTTACACTAAATTAGTAAATTACAATACTTGTCTTAATTTCTTGAAAGGATTACTCACGAGATTTTATTTTGGTGGAAAACTGCATTGACAGCTTTACATTTCTATGACAACCGATTAAAAACGCTTTTATATAACAAATAGAGTGAAGTGCTGTAATTATCTGCCACACAAATGCTAATACGGGTGTGAAAATGCATAACGGGCATTAAAAAAAATGCATGTTAAACTCGCAGCACGTGCAGTGATGGAGTGAAAGAAGACGCGAATCATGAGCTGCCAGTTCGGCTCACTCTGAAATCAGTAACACATCTATTTACCAATTTAATTCAATCATAGCCTTTGTTGTGTGATAAACACACTAAACTGTATCACTATTTAATTTTCTGTTCGACTGAGATGATTTTCCAAAACAATGGCACAAATTTTAGTGGTCTTTTAGCTTTATTACGAAACTGGTGGGACATATTAGGCCTAGACTAGACTGGCGGGTCATTGTAATTTATTTCAGAAATAGACATTTGATATAGAGAGCAATCAAGCAGTTTAATTAATACATTTTAAATGGCTATTACTCACCTGTATGTGCGTCCTTAAATTTGTGCTTGAGGTCTTCGCCGAAGACAGCATTTTAATCTTTGGTTTGCAGAGATTGCATATAAAAGTGTAACCTTTACTTGTCGTTTCCTTGAGAGACATGAACTTGGACAAATAAGGCCACAGGTTATTAGTTTCTCCATCCTCCGATTCTTCCGCCATGTCTTGCTCCATCATGGATAATATGACGACTGGCGTCATGTCGAACTTGAATTATCAACTCACTTCTTTACGTCAGTGAACCGTAAAGCTGCAAGATGCGCGATAAAACAATAGATGACGGTAATGCACATTTGTGATCTAGTAAGAAGACAGCAGCAGTAGATGAATGCAGCTTTAATGCATTGCAGGTTCACCCATCTAAACGGAATGTAGCTTGTAGCTTTTGGTCGCGCTACACCGCTACTTGCTGTAAAAAGTAGTTAACTACTGGAAAAGCTACTCTGTTTTAAATGTAGCTGAACTACATACAAGCTACTGAAAAATGTAGTTAAACTAGTAGCGCCGCTACATGTAGTTAACTACTCCCCAACACTGTGTATATATAGATTAGTGTGGGGCATAGATTATTTTTTTTAATCTAGATTAATCTAGATTAATCTTGGATTAATCTAGATTAATATAGATTAAAATGGCTCTTTGAATTCTGCCGAAGACATTCAGATATGTGAGATACCCAATTGTCCTGCGTCCCAATGTCCATACTATCCTCCTAAATAGTATGTGAGATTAAAATAAGTGGTCCCAAAGCATAGTATGTTGAAAAGAGATGCCAAAAGTCCCCGGATGGTCTACTATTTCCGTAGATTTTCAAAGTGGTGGATCCTGCACACTATAGAGGCTAATATTGCCCACAACCCATTGCGCGTTGTACGAGGATTCAGTTCAGACTACAAACACGAGTAAAAGTGTTAAAAAAACTACAAAACCTGGTGATAATGCACAATCGTACGCTGAGAGGTTGTTTGAGTGACTAATATCATTCAAACTGATAGAAAATATTTATTTGAATGTGTATATTTTTATTTTCATCTGCAAATACCATGTGTGACTTTTATAAAGATCTGATTGGCCCATTAACTTTTAAATGCATCATTATGCTTAATATGAGAGAGTTCTCCACATGAAAGCTCGCGAACTGCAGACTCACCATCAGTGCTGCATTTCACTCCGATACCGGTAGGAAATTAGCTAAATGAAATGTGGAGGATGTAGATGTTGACAGGCCAGTTTACGGTGACTGGATGGGCGCAGAGAGCAAGACCAATTGTATGGCATGATAACTGTCCCAAAGCTTGTCTACTCTTTTGCTACCACTCAAAGTAAGTACTTTTTGTTCCCGAAAGAAAGAGTAATACTTTTAGGGCGAGTAATAAGTAGGCGAATTGGGACGCCGCAAATGACTAAAAGTAATCCGCCATTTTGGTCCGACAAACAGCAGATAGTTGAGAGATTAACCTCGGTTGAGTTAAACTTGAAAAATTTTGTATCATTGCATCTTTCCGCGTTTGAAACAACATTGACTCTCTGTTCATTCATGCTTATTTGATGCATAAATGACTCGTAGTAAGAGATGATCGGTTTACAAGCCTCTTGAGCTGAGGCTTTACGCAATCTGTCCCGACCATGGTCACTACACAAAAAGCAACAACACGGTTTTTTTGTTTGAATTTCTTAAAAAACTACACAGTTTTAAAGCTGGGACTTGTTAAATTCATAAGTAACCTGCTCTGTCTTGTCTGTCGACGTGTTGTCAGTGTCCCTCTTTGCTCCGTGATGCATTTATCACTGAGTGTGCATGACAGCACCCACAGCTGTTGGACCAAACGCAACAGTAACTAAGGGGGGCGGGTCTTTGCGAGGGTCATTCGGCTAGGTATACATCCGCGCTAAAATATCAGGTGAAAGTCATCATAGCTTGCGTATTATAGACCCGGCTCCCAACCCAACTTTGAGAATAGATTAACGGCGATATTTTTTTTATCGCCCGATAAGAGTCTCACGTTAACGCGCACGTTAACGCCGATAACGGCCACACCACTAATATATATATATATATATATAATCTAACTATCTATATGACTGTGTGTGTGTGTGGTGTGTGTCTGTAATGTATGTATATATATTTACATATGCATGTATATATTTTATAGACATATATCATGCTCAGATGCTCCTTATGGTCAGACTGATGGCTAGGCCCATAGTTATTTTGGTTTGATAGTGAGAGGATCTTTTAGGTTTATAAGAACCCTACATTCTGTTTTCATGTGAAATGAAGGCGTCTTTGGTCTTAAAGCCACAGGAGGTCTATATTTTATATGTTTAAAATAAGACCTAGTTTTATCTGTATAGTTTTTCTGAGCATGTAGTCAAAAAGGGGTTTTTGGGTTAACTGAAGTTGTTAAGATGGCTAGGATGATATATTGTGTAGGCCACAAAATGGCCGCCTCTTAGCCACCTGTTTAGAGTAGCTTCTCATCTGCTGTTTCTAGAGTAGTTTGAGTTAGCGCTCGTCACTTCAGTTAGTATGTATGTTTAGGTTGGCCTCTATCGCCACCTGATATTGTTTGCTTGTGAGCTTCACTTTCTTTCTCTTATCCATGCGATTTGGAAGTGAAGCCCAGGCTTCACTAGGCTTGTGGCCCTGTAAGTAGGCCCGTAGCTTAGCGGCTAGGCTAGAGCTAGGTTAGGTGTGTTATATGTTAACCCTATGTTTACTATCCTCTGTCAGGTGGTATAGTTCCTAGTTCTGGCCTCCTCCAGAGGAAGTTGTTAGGCCGTATGCCCATTGTCCCCTTGTTTATGTAGGTTGCAATTGGTGATTTAACAGCTAAGGTTGTAGACTGTTTTTAGACCCCTGGTTCTGTTTTTTCTCAGGTGGTAGGCCCTTATCTTTGCGTAGATAAGTTATCAGTGTATGCTAGGCCCCACTTTCTAGAACCTTTCATGCTATGATAAATGTTTTTCCTCTGAGCCACTTGATTTTCATTCAAGTTTGAGTTGACAGCGCTAGCTTTTTAACCTCCGTCCTCTAGGGCTCAGTACAGATTTGCGATTCTGTTTGGAGAGAACATTTATCCTATTGGATAGCATGTTTTCAAAGCACTGTGTTTTGCTTTGAGTTCTAGCCTTTGCCCATACAGCTTACTTATGCTGCCGCAGCTTAGACCTGTTCTCATAATAGCAGCCTTTTTTGATTTAGCCTCTATTTAGAGAGATTGGTGACTATTTTAATATTCCCCAGTTAGGGTTTATTTGTGTCACTGAGTGCATCACCTGCTGGATTGCATACTCAGGGTAGTGTTAGAACCGCTTTTGCAGTCTGGTTTCTATTAGCTCCCTTTGGTGATCTTGATAACAGCTATATTGCATATAACTTGGAATGTAGGCTCTTATGTCTTTAGCCTCTTTCTAGTTAACAGCTTGTGAAAAGTTTGGCAAGTGCTGCTGTTAGGTGATCATAGTTTTGCTCACATAGTTTTTTATTTCACAAGCTGAAGCCACATGTCATTGGAATGGTGGCCCTACAGGCCTCCTTTCTAGTTCACATGTTGGCACAGTCTGTGTTTTATTTCTGCAAACGGGCCTAACGGCACTTGTTGCTGAGATTGTAGGCCCCACAGAGCCACGCCCACCTCTGTTGAGTACGCCTTAAGCAGGCCTCTTGTTGGAGTATGTGGCGTAATAGCAATTCCTTTAGTAACTAAATCTTGAATGCATGGCCCGATGGTTGGTATGATTATGGTCGCCACTACCTGATGCCACGTGTTTGACTAGGTAGACCCTATGGGCCTCCCGTGCAGCATGTTGGAGTTCAGTTATGTACTCCTCTCACCTGAGTAGTAAAAGGTGCTTTTAACCGAGTACTCTTCTGAGTGGTTTGCCTCTCAAGGTGGAGTTTTTGTGTAAAACCTTACTAAAGTGTGGTTTTAACCCTCTGGCGTCTGAGGCTGATTGGCTTGCATATTAATGAGGCCTTTCAGTCAGTAGGCTGTGAAAAAAAACCCTAGGTAATCAGCTGTCTCGCTCATCATAAGCATCATATTGGAATATTATTACAATTTAAAAATATGTATTCTATTATATTCTTTAAAATATCATGTATTTTCTGTGATGCAAAGTGTCTGAACAATTATGTTACCTCTGTGGCATTTCATATAGGCTTTAGCTTAAAACATGCACATTGGAGAAATATTGATGGATTCTTATATATTTATGTCAATTTTCTATACTGAGAGTAATATTCTTGTTTCACTATGATTGCTGGATACTGTTTTTTCAAATTCATACTTCAGCCGAGGGGCGCTCATGTACAACCTTTAGCCACAAATTATTCTAAAGACCCGAGACATTTCAGGAATGGTTTTTTTCCCTTCCTACTGTGCAGGCCGGAGGGCGCTCTCTGTACACCTTCAGCAACACAAATTCATATAAAGACGAATCAGGAACTAGAATAACGGCCTGTCTTCAGAGATCGCTACCTGGCTTTGCCAATCCAAATAACCTTTCAAGACAATAAACACGATTGAGACGATGTATGCCAGTATTGCCTCTGCATTTGCGGCTGAATAGCGCTGGCTCCGTGGGCGTGGCCGGGCATAGCTGTAATGAGCTGAATCACAGACTTCTGACATGGCTCCTTTTCAATACAGATTAACATAACACATAAGTTTGTTTTTCGTTTGACTTACATTACAGATTTAAAACCTGACATTTCAAACTGTTTGTCTTTAGACATAAGTGTCATTGGTAACACTTTAATAATAATGTTAGTTAGAAGTCATTTATGAATGATATTAATATTAACATCATTTAAAAACATGAATATCATTTATAAATGAATGATAAGTGATCTCTATATGTATGATGCTTTATAAATTCAGTTTATAAGTCCATTTATAAATTATTTGTTACTTATGAACAAATCATTTACAAACAGGCTATACATTCATAATGATTACTAAGTGATATTTACATTTACTGATGTTTTATTAGTTTCAGTTATGAGACACTTTAGTTATTATTTTAATGATGAACAAATACATTTACAAACCTTACATATCACCGTTCATGAAATGATTAATCGTGTTATTCTAACAATTACAAATGTGTTGTAAGTTATCTCAATTAAATAAATCAAACAGAATCATTAGTAATGGTTATAAGTTATTAGTAAGACATTAATCACTATATAACTGAATTATTTAATGACAAAATTGTTTTTGTATTATCTCAATTAACAATTGTTAATCATGACCAACTGTTAACAAACCTTATAAATGATCAGTCTATGATTTATTGATAAGATAATGCCTGGTCTGTGTTCAAAAAGCACAAACATGAGGTAGCTAAAGCACTATTTTTAGAAGAGTAATTTATTTGTTTGACGTAGATAACTTTATAATGCCTTACAGGTCAGAGCGATCCAGTGGATTTATAAATCCTTTACGCACACGAGGGGAGCTCTTATCAGACACAAATTCTGAGGCATACTGCATACATCTTCTCCATCGTGTATTTATTGTCTTGAAAAGTTTTATCTGGATGTTTCGCTATCTCTGCCCTCTGTTAGTTTCCTGGAGTCACATTGTGTTCTCTTTGGATTATTTTGGACTAAGTGTACAGAATCACCCTCCGGCTGCAATATGAATTGAAAACCGGTATCCAGCATCATAGTGATGACAATAACTACTGATAAATTACGCCTCTGTATAAAAAAATTGTATAAACATATAGAATCCATCAATTTTCTCCAAATGTGCTGCTTTTAAGCTAAAAGGCTATATGAACTGCCATAGAGGTAACATAATTGTTCAGACACTTTGCATCACAGAATACATTATATTTTAAGTAATAATAGAATACCATTATTTTAAATTGTAAATAAATTTCACAGTATTGCTGTTTTTTCTGTATGTTTGATATACATGAGCTTGAGACATGAATCACAGATGGGTTTTTTTTCACAGCCTACCTGACTGAAAGAGCTCATTATTATGCAAGGTCATTAGGTTTTATATGTGATTCTTTTGTCTTATCAGTGTAAATGACCCATTATTCATGATGATTCACGTCTCCACGCATACTGTGTTTCTTGACAAAAAGTGTTCTTACAAATTTAAATCTCTCTATTGTTTATATGAAAGCAGGCAGCATAATTTTTACATAATTTGAACAAAAACTCTATCTACATCCCAATACCCTAAGTCTTGTGAACACAGATTTAATATTATTTTTGGCTTTATTTCAGTGACTTAAGTTTTTTGTTTTTTCAATAACCAGGCATAACGTTATTCCTTCAAAAACACAAACATGTATATACATGTTCCTCACATATTGATGGTAGCCTTGTTTGTGCTGAATACACTGTAATGACACTTTTGTCATTTATATGTTTATGAACAACCTGAAAAAAGCACAAATGTCCAAGGCATGTCAAACTTCTCCAGGCCCCAAAAAATCCTCAGACCCCTGAGTTTAACTTCCTCACCTCCTTGAGTCTGGGTTCTAACTCTAGTCGAAGCTAAATC